>JACEFZ010005811.1:230000-442835 GCA_014155875.1 Cepaea nemoralis | reverse complement strand
GACTCAAGGCATGTAAAAATTGTTATTTACTTTCTTACTTTGTCGTAAAATCCTACATACATTTAGAAAACAATGTAGACGCAAATAGGATAAGAGATATTAGAATAACACAAAAGACATGGATTGCTTTCATAGCACTAGGCAATGTAAGAAAGGCAACATAAATAAAATCTACAACCAGACTTAGAATATTTAACTCAAACATCAAATAAAACTGCTGGTTTGATTAGAAACATGGGAAACAACTAAAACAATTACTAATAGACCACAAACATACAATAACTCGTAATTCTATTCTGTAACTATCATGGGTAATTCTGTACTGTAACAGTTATGGTTAATTTTACACTTTAACAGTCAAGGGTAATTATATGTTTTAAGAGATATTAATAATTCTATATGGTAACAGTCACAGATAATTCTATACTTTAACAGTCGTGGGTAATTCTATGCTGTAAAAATCATCGGTAATGATATGCTGTAACATCATGGGTAATAATGTAACGGTAAGAGTATAAAATAAAGGTAGTTCTTATAGTTTTAAAATCCAAACACACACACTGTCTTGATCTCGCCATCTATGGCCAATCTGGCACTGTAAGAGGGAAGGACCCTCAGCCATCTGTGATCAATCTGATATCCATGGGGGTCTCTGTGAGGAAGTGGTCATGCCGCCTACATTATGCTACAAAGGTCATAGGTTTGTTTGTGATGCCATTATTCGGTTCATGAGTGAAATTTCGTGGAGACCTCTGGAAGTGGCCACTAAAGCTACCGAGTTTATGCTCTGTGTGAGGTTTTTGGCAGGCCACTCTGAGGCAAGACCAAGCCATATGGGACAGAACAAGGTGCAATGAAGTAGATTCTATTGCCTTTAACCCCTTGTTTGATGGCAATGAATCCTGACAATTAGTAAACAAGCGACAAATCTACAGACGATTCAGAGATATGGTTTTATAGAAGAATGCTGAAAATTCTTGGAAAGTTGAAATGAATTATCTAACTGTTTTGAGGGAGGCTAAGACACAAATATAAAGTATCACAAACATCAGAAAGAGGCAGTCTTCATTTTCTTGCCACTTTAAGAAATGACAAAAACTAGAACATACAGTGACAACTGGAAAGATTTTTGGATTCTTTATCTCGCTTTGTGGGGAGGGGGGAGGGGGGGGGGAGAGAAGGGGGGGGGGGAGACAGTGACAGAAAATTGTTGACAGCCTTATGTCATGACACAGAAAGGTGTCAGTGCACAAGTGATACATGCTATTGGAGACTGCAAGATGTGGAAGGCACTTGATGATGATGACACTCACACTGCCTTGATTTAGCCAACAGAAGCCAGTATAGCACTTCATGAGGGGAAGGACACTCAGCCGTCTATAATGGCAGGTAGGTGAACATGCTAATGGTCTACCACAGACTCACCCCACCTGAAGTTAAAGAGTTAATGTTTTAAAAAGACATCAGCACTGAAACCATGATGGTAAGTAGCCAGGTTTGTCTCTACTCTACCATGCAGAGACACCCTTAAGTTGTACTGAATTACATTGAAAGCAGGGATGAATGCTATTAAGCTGGAACTGAAAACATGGCCATTTGTTTGTACGATTGTTGATAGGCTTTTGTTTGTATATGTGTATCATTTTTTTCTGGGGTTCCCAGTACTCTACCTTAACCATCATTTCTGTCCAGACAATTCCCAATGTTATATTTTATGAGGTGGGTTGTCCCCAAACCACAATGATGAGATGAAAGAATTCTGCTGCTGTTGGAAACTAAACCAGACCCACTGGCTTTGTAAGCAAATATACTAAAAACACTGTCACCACGGATCCGAACTGTGACATGGAAGCTATAATACAATAAATATGTATCCCTTCCCATCTACTCTAGAGTGAAGAGATTTCTTTTTCCCGTTCGCTAGCTTTGAACATGAGCGTAGTCCACATGGGACTGATTTTTGCGTGTGGGCTAGCTTTCCCTATTGCCAGTGTCCCTTGCCATCAGGCGAACCCACTCCGACTTCTGAGGTAAGTGAAGAGATAAAAAGACCCTTTGATTCTTTTAGTTAAGGATCAAAACAGATGCAAACTGTCAACATTCGCTGGACAAAGATCGGCTAATAAAACAATTACATTAATTTTAAATCTTATAATCTCAATACTGATGACTTTGAAATCAGAAAACAAATACTCCCTGAGAAGCTGGCAAGAATGTGTTCCAAAAAGAAACACTATAAAGCATCACATTTGTTCACATGGACTTTTATATGGTATTGCAGAAAAGTTGTCAGGCCATTTGTTAAGTTGAATCTCTTCTTTCTAATTATTTGCTGTATTAAGTTAGTCCTAGGCAGTAATAACTGTTGTCATTTACTTTAACTGATTCGATGCCAACTGCCAACCGATTGCCAAACAGTCTCAACTTTTTGACCCCTTCATTAATATATTGGCAAGATCTTAGCAGTTCGTTTGTTTCTGTTGTTTGTGATCCCTTGCTTAATTTTAACACCCTGAAACGAAGTTTTACGCCGAAAGAAGGTTTTTCATTTACACACAGGCCACGAGATATCGAAATTTGGTGAATTAGTCGTGTTGATGTGTTTAAAGTTGTGTTAAAAAAGTTGTAGTTACTTGTGGTTTTAGGAATTGCATGGGCCCTTGATTTTCAGCTTTATTTACATCAGATAAAAGTTTTAAACAACGTTAGATTGTAGTTATTCTTATTTAAAGGACTTTGTGAATGATTCTAAACTAATAGCACATGTTAAATGTTTTGTTCGGTTAAAATTAATTATTTATATAAATGAAAACTAGCTTAGCCGGTTAGCCACTAACCGTGCAAGTTTGTCATCATGTTGAATTAGCTAATGGGTCACACTTGTGCCCCTAAAGTTTGCTTTGCCTATCACAAAGTCTTTAAGGAGTATTTAAATAATTAAATCTACAAGAATAATAATTATAACTAAATACAAAATAGTGTAAATATTGTTTCTAAGTAGAAAACGGTCAAAACCTGTCTTGTGATTTTCCATTTTATGTGACAATGATGTGCTTCAAAATAGGATGTTTTTATTGTGTTTTATTGGTCTTACTGAACCATTCTAGTGATATTGGTGTAGCAAAGTGGTGTAGTTATCATAATTCAACAAGTTTCATTGGGTTATAAACATCCTTGGAGCAGTAGCGCCTTGGTAAGTGGAAATTGCACGTACTTGTCACCCCCTGTCTTCAATTTTTTTTTTACAACATCTGCTAATAATATTATTATATTTCTAACCTATAGCAACAGTAGCAATACCAACGTCTTCCTTGTGCAATGTCCTTTAATTTGATATATAATACAATATATTTGCTACCATTTTAACCATTTTTAGATCATTAATATGACACACCCCTACTTCCCATTTTCTGCCATCAATTTCTGCTTGGGACCAAACCCACTTTTTGTTTGGACACTGAATCAGTTAAACAATGCACATAACCATATATTGATAAGTAAATCTCAATATTGATGAGTAAACCACAATAAGTAACACCTGACGTGGCCAAACAACTTTCAAGTGAGTATTCTTGAGGGAGGACATGTGATATGGAGTAAATAATATAAGTGCGAGTGATTTGATGTATAATGATCATAGAAACTAAAAATATAATCAGATTGCTACTGGAACTATTAGTGTTGGAACTCTTCGCTGGCTGCTGAGGATGGGGACGGAGCGCTTATGGGAATGTCCCGAATGCTGTGATGTCGGTTCCTAAATCAATCAATCAATCAAAGAAACTAAAAATACTTGGTCGCATTGTAGTTCAACATAGCGTATGTAGCCTGGTACAGACAAATTTAATTAATGTGTAGTTTTCTTCTTTCTCTGACTCCTGGACCTGTAATGTAGCTTCCTTGTATAATTTAATGATGGCTAACTATTATTACAATGCATTAAGTAATACATGTGTATCACCTTTAGGTATTAAGTAACAATTTTTTCACTATAGTGTATTGGGTAACTTTTGCTGTAAAGCATTAAATAATTACTATAAAGTTTGCAGTCCCAGCAAACAAACAAAAGTAACAACTTTTAGAACATGCATCTTTCCTGTGGCAACATATGAAAGAATCATGAACCATTTCATGATCACTAACGAAGAAAATCTAGAAGTTTGAACTTAAAATTTTACATAAAAATTCTTAGAATACTGTAGAGCAAAAAAGAAGGAAACAATACCAACATTTAACATCTGAATATCACAGAAAACTGGCGAACAAAACAAACAGCATCATGTTTCAGAAACCGAAATGCTTTGACCACATTCAATGACACACTAGTTTAGAAAGAATAGTAATGGAAGGGGTGGTCGCTGGAAGATGAGGAACGGGGCGACCAACACTCCAGAGGGCACAATACATTAAAGATATCCTGGGTATGAACATGCGTAAGGCAGAGGATGTGGTGAAGGATCGAGATCCTTTTCGGCAGGTTGTGATGAGAGCATTGTTCTACCAAGGACTTGTTACATGATGAAAGTATGCAGTAACTAATCTTATCATTATAAAGTATTAATCGCCTGTGGCTAGGGGGATAGACAAATGCAGTTTCCCAATTCTCCAATACACTAAGTCCAGGGTTCGAAATCAGCCGCGGGCGATTAGTAAGCAGATCACTTTGCGTTGATTTTGATAGTTTGAGGCATCTACTGTTCAGAAAGCAATGGCAAACTACTGAACGTAAAAATGCCAAGTAAATCACAAACTGCCACTAAATACTGGGGTTGACTGCAACATCCTGTAAAGGACATGCAGCTCACTTTTCTATGAATCACTTTAAAGTGCGAATATTAGGATGCAAGTACATACAAGCATGCTAGTGTAAGCATATGTGCGTGTGTGTAAGCATATGTGCATGTGTGTGTATTGGGTTTTCTCTTCCGGTTATTTCATAGCATAATCTTGACTCTAATTTCCAATGGGAAAATACCCTGTCAGAACCAGTGCAATAAAACACATGGTTATAGCTGCATGTAATGGTGAATGTACAATAACTGTGTATAGTCTGTTTGCCTAGGGCAGTGACTTGTATGTGTGTATTATTTATTAGGGCAAGATGGATCCAAAACCACCTGTCAGCCAGCCTGTCACCTGGGAGATGTCAGTTTCTGTAAAGTTAATTTATACTAAATAAAAATATTATTTAAATCAATTATGTTTATTAAGTGATATGATTACGTATGATTCACGTTGTGGGTCAGTGGAGTGTCGTGACTGAGACATCCACATTGTGGGTCAGTGGAGTGTCATTACTGAAGCATCCACATTGTGGGTCAGTGGAGTGTCATGACAAAAGCATCCACATTGTGGGTCAGTGGAGTGTCATGACTGAAGCATCCACATTGTAGGTCAGTGGAGTGTCATGAATGAAGCATCCACATTGTGGGTCAGTGGAGTGTCATGACTGAAGCATCCACATTGTGGGTCAGTGGAGTGTTGTGACTGAAGCATCCACATTGTGGGTCAGGGGAGTGTCATGACTGAAGCATCCACATTGTGGGTCAGTGGAGTGTTGTGACTGAAGCATCCACATTGTGGGTCAGCGGAGTGTCATGGCTGAAGCATCCACATTGTGGGTCAGCGGAGTGTCAAGACTGAAGCATTCACGTTGTGGGTCAGTGGAGTGTCATGACTGAAGCATCCACATTGTGGGTCAGTGGAGTGTTGTGACTGAAGCATCCACATTGTGGGTCAGCGGAGTGTCATGACTGAAACATCCACATTGTGGGTGGAGTGTTACCATATAGCACTTCAGAAGAAGTGATAGAATTATAATGGAGAAAGAATCTGTAGAGTAATCTTGAAGCAATAGATAGGAAAAGTCGTCAAGTGACGTGAGAAGGTAGAAAACTTCACAGCGCTTTAGCAACCAAGGAGTTGAACTTTGGCTGGCAGCACGGAAGGTGGCATGAAACTATCAAGGAGAAGATATTGTCAACAATCCTTCAGGAGATGGCAGTGGTAGCTGAGAAACACTTGGTAGAAGAGCTAGACCATTAAGGCATTACTCCTTTCAGTCAGGACAAACAGCTGGCCATGAGTGTGTGAACCAGGACTCGGCAAGAATGGCCAAGGTGACAGAGCGGTCAACTGACAGGAGGTATTGTAACCGACACTAGGTGGTGAGGCATTGTCTTGGGATTTGAATGTACATGTTCAGCGGTGTGATTATGCTTATTTCTACGATACTGGCCCTCCCGGCAACACGGGAACGGTACCACCATTATTATTATTATTATTGATTGATATTATCACAAGCTGTTCGACGGAAATAAATATTGAAGTACCAGACATGTCAGCCGGCTTCTAGTCGTCGGTGTTCGTTGGACGTTACTTCCGTATTCTGCTCATTTGGTTTTACCTTGACAGCGAGCTGCAGAGGATTATTATTGTTATTATTATTATGTTGGTCAATCACCATTTGGCAAGTGTCATGACTGAAGCACCCACATTGTGGGTCAGTGGAGTGTCATGATTGAGACATCCACATTGTGGGTCAGTGGAATGTCATGACTGAAGCACCCACATTCAGTCTTGCATTGTTCCTATCCTCATCACAAGTTCATCAGATTCTAACATTTATTACTACGAGATTTATCCATACCTAACAGAAACCTGTCACTCGAATATCTAGCATTTTTCAACTCTGGTAGCGGTGAGTTTATACCCACACCCTCAGCATACGCTAGTTGTTTCTCCAGATCACATATTTTCTTTAAGAGATCGAACATGTTCTGGGCACACTGTGAGTAACTGACCCACACATGGTGATTTTCTTGGTATCTAACTAGTTAATGTAATATGTTTAAGTGTTAGCAGCCAAATTAACAACACACAACAGTAGGTAAATCTATTTTCATATGTGATCGAACTCCACAAACTTCAGATCAGCAACCAGAGATATATGATCTGAAGGATACGAATATGAAGGCAAAAATCCAGGACCAATTTCTTCAGGTGTCGGTAATCGAAGCAACTGAACGACCTGGAATTGTTTGCCGGAAACAAACAGATAGTCAATTGTGTGGCATACCTCCGTTTGAGCCTGACCTCGTCTTCCAGCACGAACTTTCCACGTAGTGTATTCTGGTTCCTCTCCTCCACTTGACAGAAGCGTGTACGCACTTTTCAAATGTAGGTCACTAGCTTTTATAACACTGACTGCCTTTGATTGGGGATCAGCATTAAAATCACCACACAGAATTAGTGGAATCCCTGCAGCCTTTTTTCTCAAGCACTCCTCCAGGAATTTCCCTTGCTGGTGTCTAAGTTCATCATAACCAGTTTTAGATTTCAAATGAGTGGCAACACAAAGGAATTCTTTGTCCTTCACGTGTCCACTTAATCCTCTAAACATGCACATCAAAGCCACTTGATTTGTTTCCCGTTTCTTATCATCCATTAGTATTACATTATCTTGTTTAACGAGTTTAACCTTTGATTCACACCAAAAGATTGCACAGCCGTCAGGTCCAATATTGTCAGACTGGTACAAACAAGGAGAGTCTGGCTTTGGGCAGAAGCAGCCTTTAAATCCTAGCTTGCTGAGGTGACCTTCAATGAATGAAAAATTGTCTACTTCCTCCAGACAATAGATGTCTGCAGAATACGATAACAGTTCTTCAATGATACGAAACTGTCGGTACTGCCAGTCAAGAGCACCAGGTGGACACAAAACAAATCCATCACTGGACTGACAGAGACCTAAGGAAGAGAGAGATACTTATTTTGTTCAAATCTTATGAATAAATTAGAACATTTCAGACATTATATTCACAAGCGACACAATTATGCTTAGAAGCTGTGATAATACAGTTGGTAGTGCACAATCATGCCTACACAGCGGTTCAGTTACAATCCCCAGTTTGCCTTTTCAATTGCAGAGAATTTTCTGGCAAGGAAATCTGACAAGAAAGAAAACAGGGTAAACCCAGTTCATGTCATACCTAATATATATGAAGCTCCATCACGCCTACATTCAAACAATAGTATCCACCTTTTCCTTCTTCCATGTTCTGTAGTTTCTAACCTCAGATCTGCTTTGTAGCTAAAATCTGCTGTCCAATGTGGATCCTGCTTTATATCTAAGAGTTTAGATTCCAGTGTGACTTCTTATGGCCAGAGCTGATGAAGAACCCCTTGTAAGAGGAGTCAAATCACAAGGATATTGTCTGAAATTTGGAGGTCTTTGTTGTGCATACAACTGGGGGTATACAACAGCTCTATGCAATACAGGCATCCTTTATAATATGGAGTGTCCTCTTACGGATTGTTTTGCTATGACATTATCCTTTCTTATCCGTATCCTTATTAAAAGTTACATGCAACAGGATAGACTTCAAGGGACTGGACTGTACCCCAACTGGCTTGGTTTCTGTCCACAGAATGACAAGCCGCCTGCTAACAGCATCACATAAAGCATAAACTCTGTATCTCCGCAATTACCCCCAGAGATCCAGGAAAACTTGCACTCACGCCTGAAAATGAACCCATGACCTTTAGAGAGTGAGGCTGCATGATTTCCCCATGGTGAGCCCTTGTATTCATATCCTTACCTATAGAAATGTGTATTATCTTGTCTTTCCTGTCTCACTGCTGAATAAGCTGTAGCCAGATCATGTATGAATTTATATCTGTTTATGGTTTCTTTAACATAGCTATTCAATCTCACAATGAAATTAGTTCTTGGGGTTTTATAATGTCCTATGAGGCAGATTAATGTACATATATTCATGACAGACATGTGAGAATACATAATGGAATATTTATTAAAAAGGTAACACAATAGATCTTAATGTAACTGCAACACTTTGAACATGGGGCACTCTGAGATGACCTTTTCATGTTATTTTCTGCACATGGTTCATTAACTACAATAGGCATCAATGTTAAAAAATAAACAATTAGCTTTTCACCATTGTGAAAATAAGAGTTTAAGGAGAGGTGCGAGTGAGATTTATGACAATAAAGAATCATAAAACTGTAAAAAAAATATTTTTAATACCTTTATTAAAATATCATGAAAAAAATATCATGAAATTAAATTAATTATACAAGTTTTAACACATAATTATATGTATTCTCATACAATTTAATATACCTAACTTAAAAGATTAAAAGTTGAGCCTTATTAAAAAAAACTCCTGTTCTTTAGGGATCAACGTTTGCTGTGAGTCAATCATTGATCATGAATAGGACAGTACCCTTGAGGACTTCAACGCAACACTTTATCTTGTAGGGTTGCTTCTATTTGGTTAAAACCCCAGCTGTAGATGCGGTCATGCTGGAGTAATTGCCAGGAGACTGCGCTGATAGTGTACCGAGCACTGTTTGACAAGGGTTCAATGCTTGCGTTCACCGTTCATTGAGAGAAGGAAAGACTGGCCACTTATTCCTCCGTACATTCAGGCCTACAAAAGGTCATGGTCACAGATCCATCGCAGGTTCCTGTTTTGAGACTTTTTTCCTCCTCAACTGAGAAGGGATTTTTTTCCTGATGGCATGAGACTTTAGGTTGAAACAAGCCTACTCATATAGGCTCCCAAGATTGCTTTGAGAAGGAAAAAAATAAAGGTAGTCCTACAACAGATGTAGCCACTGGGGTGTGAAGTGATGTGCTTTTACATATTCTGGCTCATGACATATGAGATGGAAAGGCCAGTTCCCTTTCTTATCATCCTTTCTTCCTAGACAATTACCAGAAAACTATAAAAATTGTTTTGTACTCATTTTTACGAGACTGGCTGGACCCCAGCTATATTGGTCAGAAAAAGAATCCTGCCTCTACTGAGATTGAACTTCAATCACTGTCTTGACAGGCAACCACACTCACCACCACGGCTCCCAAGAGAATGAAAGGCAGTGAGGAAAGGAGACAGCTTTCCTACCTCACAATGTCATGATCTAGCACCAAAGATGTAGTCCCATGTCTTCACACCCTTTCAGTTGTACCTTCCATGGGATTACTTTTAGCTTTCAAACAATGAGGACATGGACTAGTGGGAGAGCATACTGCCATGTTAAATAATGCAGACAGACATTTAATTGTGAGTAAAACAATTGGTGAGACACACCTTTATGATACAGACAAAAGGCATAAGACAAGATGAGAGACAATAATATTCTTCAGCTCATGTCATTCTTCAGCTCATGTCATTCTTCAGCTCATGTCATTCTTCAGCTCATGTCATTCTTCAGCTCATGTCATTCTTCAGCTCATGTCATTCTTCAGCTCATGTCATTCTTCAGCTCATGTCATTCTTCAGCTCATGTCATTCTTCAGCTCATTGAGCTGGCTCTGTAGAGAAGAGGTTTCGGATGCAATTCCTAATCCTGCATACCACATTCGAAATACACCTGCGGGCGATTTGGCAGCAGGCAGCTTTGTGTTGGTTTTCATTAAGTTCGGTATGAGTCCCGGTCGTTCAAAATGCAAGGGCAAACTAATGAACATAAACTTGCCAAGAAATCACAAACAGCCAAAAAATACTGGGGTTGACTGCGACATCCTGTAAAGAATATGCAACTAACTTTTCTCAATCCAATACATTTGTAAGCTGATGTGGTGCATGGCTAGCTTGCTTGTCTGCCGGCCCAATGGTCATGGGTTTGAATTAGCATTGAGGCAGATCAAATCAAATGGATACCAGGGTTCCAAATGTTGCTGTATGTAGCCGAGGCGCGGTGTTGGGGTGAGCGCCCAACATTGCTCAAATACCTCAATGGCTCGTGAATACATAACCTATGCAGCAAAAGTCCAACTCCTGGCCTTCACGTGGCGGACCTGTTTAAACTAACAGGAGAAGGGGCGACGGCGAGTCTCTGGCGCCGGAAAATAACCAGTATGCTCTAGATGTGTATGCACGTACATGCATGCGCAGACAGGTGTGTGCGCGCGTACACATCTACACTCGAGTGAGACCACAGTCTGCTCTAGCAAAGAAAGGTGCTAAAGACGGAGGCAACCAGCCAAGAGGCGCACCACAGAAATCAGGATGCCACGCAATCACGCAAAATGGAATATGTCGACTACTGCTAATCGTTATGGTGCTCGCCCTGCTTTGGACCCCCAGGCAGGTGCAGTGCCGGGCCCTATGTCTCGAAAGGGTCCAACCCCAACTACTGGAGGTCCTTCTCAGATGTCCTGTGGAGCCAGGGGACATGAGAATAGGACGACTGGCCATACTAAACGAAGACTTAAAATAATACACTGGAATGCGGAGGGAGTCAGCAACAAAAAAATAGAATTAGAAAAAATCTTGGACCAAGAAAAAGTAAGCATATGTTGCTTGCAAGAAACTCACCTCAATGAAAATATAGCCTTCAAAATCAGAGGCTACCAGTGTTACCGATCTGACCGAAAGAACAGGCGAAAAGGTGGGATACTGACCCTTGTAAGAAATAACATCATGGCTTCCCAAATCAAAGTCTACATGGAAGGGGCTGAGTATCAGACACTTAAACTTAAGACAGGTAATACAGATCTACATCTGATCAATTACTACTGTCCAAGTGACCGCCCACAGGCACTGGACACACTACCACTAAAAGAAAAAATGATTGTGTGTGGCGATTTCAACAGCCACTCGCAGAGCTGGGGCTATGATCACATGGACCAGAGAGGAGAGAGACTGGAAGACTGGCAGGATGAGAATAGATTCATGTTGATTAACAAGCCGTCCGACCCACATACTTTCTACTCGAGATCATGGCACTCTACAACTACACCTGACCTGGCTTTTCATTCACCAGACCTGGAGTGGAACATTACATGAACTGTTGGGAAACAACTTGGTGGCAGTGACCATCGACCAGTCTTTCTAACCGTAGAAAATGAGCTTGTAAGTGAAAGCAGCACCCTCTCGAGGTGGAACTACAAGAAAGCAGACTGGGCAATGTACAAGCATCGCACCAGCATACTGGTTAGAAACCTGAACACTGAAAAAGACATAAATAAAGCAGTTGAAGAGTTTGGGAAATGCATACTACAGGCAGCGCGAGAAACAGTACCAAGAGGAGCCCGTAAACAATATAAACCCTACTGGAGTAGTGAACTGGAACAGTTGCATAATGATGTTGAAGTGTGTGGAAAGCAAGCAGAGGCCACACTCAGCCAAGAGCACCACAATAAATTCCAGCATGCAAAAGCCAAATTTCAAAGGGCCAAGCTGCAGGCTAGACGGAAAAGCTGGCAGGAGAAAACAGAGTCTTTGAACTTTGAAAGAGACACAAGGAAATTGTGGAAGCTAATAAAACAGCTTAATGACGAGGGCACAGGGAGAAACTCAAAAATTGCACTACATAAAGATGGAAAAATCTTAACAAGAAAGCAAGCAGCTGACTATTTTGCGGACTCGTTCGCACAAGATAGCAATATCAAAATTAGTCCAGAGAAACAACAAGAGATTCGAGAGAAACGACAACATACAGGACAGAAGGAAATAGTACATGAGATTCTGGAGGCACCCATCACAATCAGCGAACTGGAGCTAGCCATATCAAAACTGAAAATGAGAAAGTCACCAGGAGCTGATGGTATCTCCAATGAAATGATCAGGAACCTAGGAACAGAGGCCAAAACAAAGCTGTTGCAGATCTTCAATAACAGCTGGACCTTAGGCAGTGTTCCACAAGCCTGGAGAGAAGCAATCATGATACCCCTCCTAAAATCAGGGAAAGATGGTTCCATTGCCTCTAGCTACAGACCAATTAGCCTCACCAGCTGTCTCTGCAAAACACTGGAGCGCATCATCAATCACAGACTGCAGTGGTACATTGAAAGTAAAATCATCCTTGTGCCACAGCAGGCTGGCTTTAGGCAGTGCTACTCTACGGAAGATCAGACAACCTACCTCTCTCAAGAAATTGAGGATGCATTCCAAGAGAAGAAGCTGGTGCTTGCGGCATGGATAGATCTGAAGAAAGCCTTTGACAAAGTCTGGAAAGAAGGTCTGATGAAGAAACTGAGAAACTGCAAAGTCAATGGAAGAATGTACAAATGGGTGAAAGCATACTTGCACAACAGAAGAGCCCGAGTACAGATAGACGGACTCAAGAGCAAGAAAGTACTACTGCGTCACGGTGTCCCCCAGGGCGGAGTCTTGTCCCCCACACTTTTTCTAATCTTCATCAATGATCTTGTTGCTCACCTACCGCATGGAATTAAAGCGGCAATGTACGCCGATGACCTGGTTCTATGGAGCACAAATGAATATGCATCAGTGGCCACCAGATTGCTACAAAGAGCTGTAGATACATTTGCTGCATGGGCAAATAGATGGTGTGTCAGCATAAACACTGACAAGTGCAGCACAACCCTATTTACCCTCTCTCCAAAACAAAAGGCAGGGATCATCCAGATAAATGGAACACCCCTAAGAGAAGATAAAGAACCAACATACCTTGGAGTAACATTTGATGGCAAGCTGACATGGAGAAAGCACATCAACAAAGCAGTAGCAAAAGCCAGAAGGAAAATAGCCACCCTGAGAAAGCTAAGTGGAACCACATGGGGAGCCAGTACGAAAATACTTAGCAAAGTTTACCAACAGAGCATACGACCACACCTGGAATATGGGTCAACTGCGTGGTGTTCAGCATCAAATACCACACTACAAGAGCTGGACAAGGTGCAAAATCAAGCACTTAGAGTCACCACAGGAGGGATGAGATCAACCCCTATAGTGGAAATGGAGAAGATGGGGAGGACACAGGCACTGAGTGAGCGCAGAGATACGAAAACGCAAATACAAGCAGAAAAGTTCCTCAGCTTGCCAGGCCACCCTATGAAGAACAGATTTGAAAACCTAGCTATGGGGCGGTTGAAAAGAAGTAGTTTTATCCACCAGGCCAAACGACTCTGCAGAGAAACCACTGATCTGCCCACAGTTGGTATCCCCCTAACAACTATTCCAGAGCGAACTCCATGGAAAGATGAGCATAGACTATTGTTACAAATCCAGACAAAAGTGAGAGGAATATTTGACAAGGAAGAACAGAACAGTGTGCAGCGCAGAACAGCCACTCTCAGCTTCCTTGATGAAGAATACCCACAGGACCTCTGGATCCGAGTCTACACAGATGGGTCAGCACAAAATGCTGTTCGAAATGGAGGAGCGGGAGTGTACATAGAATACCCAAATAATACTAGGAACACAGCCAGAGTACCGACAGGAAAGTACTGCCATAACTATGATGCCGAAATTGAGGCAATCAAGATAGCAATAGAGAAATTACTAAATAACAGCAATGGTACTCAACCTGTGGTGCTACTAACAGATGCAAAATCAGTACTCGAGGCGCTCCTCTCTGGGAAATTGCCAGTACTAAGGACACTACTTTCTGAACTTAGCAGTCAGCATAAAGTCACCATACAGTGGATACCATCCCACTGTGGAGTACCCGGAAACGACAGAGCTGATCAATTGGCTAAGGAAGGAGCCAAAGAGGAACAGCCTGATGTGCCCGTTACATACCACCAAAAGAAAAGAATGATCAAATCAGTCAGAAAGCCACCAAAACCTGCTCAAGATGACTACCACATTATGGACAGACCAGAACAAGTCATTATTCTGCGCCTCAGAACAGGACACAATAGATTACGCAACCACATGTATACAAAATTCAAGATTGGTGAAACAGCCATGTGCACATGTGGATTGGCGTCGCAGACAGCAGAGCACATACTCCAAGACTGCCCAAAATATAACATATCTAGGCAAACCTTCTGGCCTAGAGAGTCGACAGTGGAAGATAAACTCTATGGACCACTGTGTGAACTGAAAAAAAACAGTTCAATTCATGCAAGAGACGACATTGCAGATATAGACATATTTCAAGCGAACGAAAGAAGAAGAAAAATGGATACCAGAGAATGTCTTCAGAAGTAAAGGCGGCTGGCGAGACACTGACCATCATCCATAGACTGCCAACTGGTCTATACAAATATGGGGCTAGCACCATATAACCATTTCATGTAGAGAGGTCCTTGACTACTTACTACTACACAATACAACATCATCATCAAGTGCCTTGCCAGCTGGCAAAGGCATTCATGTCTCTTCACAGATATCAGTCTTTGGTGTTCTAGATCAACTCTGCTGATGATATTCCTCCATGCCACCATCTCAGTCCATCCAGCATCATTTCTCTTGGTCTGCCTCTGCTTCTCTTCCTCTTGATCTTTCCAGTCGTCACAATGTTCTCCACTGCCTCTCTTCTCATCACATGACCAAAGAAAGCTGTTTATCTTATTCTTATTGTTGAATACACAATACATATATAGAAAAATACTGTAGTCACATGGGAATTATGGCAGTGTGTACAAACCTCCACTTAACATTATCTGTACAGGAAATATTTGTGCCAGTATTCACATTGCCACACTCACCTTGTGCTAACAGATTCCACTGCATCACTCTCAAATAACCATTGTGTTGTGTTCTTGCTGCTCCATTAACATCTGCCACACTGCCTGCCTCATCAAGTTTCACAAAGTCCCGTATTAGAAGAGGGGTATGGTTGATTTTCCTGCTCTTTTCTTGCACACTAAGAAGCATATCAGAGCTGGTCACTGCTTCAGACATGGTCAGGTTTGGTAAACTGGAGGATAGTTGCAATGTATATTAACTTACTGACACAAGCAACTCATCACATGCTGAACAATGACTACAAATAGTTTTATCAACTCATTCTAAACCTAATGTGTGTCTGAGAGAGAGAGAGAGAGAGAGAGAGAGAGAGAGAGAGAGAGAGAGAGAGAGAGAGAAGGTAACTGGCCACAGCACCTCATATGTTGTGACTTAGAATACTTGATGGTCTCTAACACTTCACACTACAACTGCAGTATTTTTGGGTTCTCTATATGTAGAAACAAAACAAGTTTCCGCCTTGTTCAACTGGCTTTATCAGCCTTGGTTATAACAATATAACTGTGGTGGTTCATAGTGTGGTTTAAATTTTTCTGGTCCTTTATGCATCAGACGACTTTCACTGATGTATGTCTGGCAGGGTTCCTTATTGCCTATGTCCTTCATTTGCCGATGACATCCTTGATATCTGCTAAGTACTGCCTTTTTAGTTTACCCATATTTGTAAGAAACACCAGTAATTAAACACAAAACATCAACCCTTGTGTATTTCTTTATTGAAGTGGTAGTGGGACTTAGGTGTCCCAAATAACTATCAGAGCTACACAGGATCTCCACTGCTGGACAGGTAGATTGGTAGGGGACCAGATCCTGCTTTACAGATAGATTGGGGGAAAATCAGTAAATCACTGGCTAGGGAAGGCAATTTTAAAAGAAATGCCTGTTGAAACTGGAAGTGGAAGTAGTCTAGTTGCCTATGCCTACAGGATTTACAAAAACATGACAAGTTAACTTACTTTAAATATGTCAACCGTTGGTAGCATGTGCAATGTCCATCTATGTCTCTTTAATATAGTATACTAAGTCACTAAGATACCTTTACCCCAAATGACAACAAGTTAGAGGGGTTAACTACATTTTAACAACCATAGTTAATTTATATGTGTGCCGATTTCCCGGGTTTCAAATTATACCGTTTTATTTTTTTTAATTAATTATTATACGAAAAAAACGGTTAGGTACTGGGAACAAGAAGAACGTAATATAAACGACAAAGATATAAATGCTGAGACTGGTGACTCACGAGATATGAGGCGAGTACTTGAAACACTTCACTAAATAAACCAAGAGCTTCTTCTTCAGCGTATTCTTCACTTTGATAAGATCCGCATAGGGCCGCATACCCAGTGTACAACACACAGTGACAGACCACTTACTGCTGACGTTACGCTTCTACAACATCAATTACAACCTCAAGAAACCTGTTGAATCATTCAATAAATGTAGAAATGATATATAACATCGACGACAGCGCTGACAATATCGAAGATTATGTTAAATTGTTGACAAGTGTCAAGACTATTGTATCTTTTGCTACTCACTTCTGGTCGAGGTTTTCCTAATATCCTTCACCTTGGTGCTATGTGTACGGAGGGCGGTTAAAAATATTTCCTTACGTCAACGCATGTCGTGTGTCGTACCTGATGAAGTAGGCCAGACTGGTAAACTGGAACAGCGCTCTAGCAATGAAAACAATTGAAAAATGCGTTATGTGGGATAGCCTTACACAATTACAAATGCATACAAAAATAAGATGCTGCGACGACATGCCTTCATCAGCAAACCACAATAAAACAAAAACAATGACGGAAATGACACTTCAGTAACTACATTAAAGCATAATATTAATAATATTTTAATATTTATTACATCAAGTGAAATAAACATAAACTAGCAGAATGAAATGTAATACATGGTGCTTAACTTAATTTACAGGTTCCAAATATAAAAAAAGATAGACCCAGAAAGAAACAGCGATAATATAGACAGTGGAAGGTCAGCAAGGCCAAATAGATAAGAACACGCGTTCATTGGCCCCGACCACACCTGCCTTATGCACCAATACCCCACCAAGTGGTTCAAACCCAGCCAATCTGTCCGCCTGCTTGTTTCCCGCTACACCAGCATGTCCTGTGGTGAAAACAAATCCAACACATGCCCTCTGTTTTTGATTGTTGAATGAAAACCTGCCATTCTCCCTTGGGGCTCGTGACGAAAGGTTAGTGGGCGGTGTCTGGCACAGGAGAGCCTGGCATATGATACCACAGCAGACGGTGGAAAGTAAAATACACAATGGTTATAGAAAGGGGGATGGGGAATAACTGGCTTTGGAGGAGTGGGAGTGTACATAGAATGCCCAAATAATACTAGGGACACGGCCAGAGTTCCAACAGGAAAGTAATGCCATAACTATGATGCTGAAATTGAGGCAATCAAGATAGCAACAGAGAAATTACAAAATACCAGCCATGGTTACACATCCTGTGGTGATATTGACATATACAAAATCAGTAATAGAGGCGCTCCTGTCTGGGAAATTGCCAGTTCTAAGGACACTACTTTCTGAACTTAGCAGTCAGGATAAGGTCTTCATACAGTGGATACTATCCCACTGTGAGTACCCGGAAACGACAGAGCTGATCGATTGGCTAAGGAAGGAGCAAAAGAAGAACAACCTGATGTGCCCATTACATACCACCAATAAGAAAAGAATGATCAAATCAGTCAGAAGGCCACCAAACCCTACTCAAGACGACTACCACGTTATGGACAGACCAGAACAGGTCATTATTCTGCGCCTCAGAACTAGGACACAATAGATTACGCAAGCCACATGTATACAAAATTCAAGATTGGTGACTAAGCCATGTGCACATGTGGTTTGGCGTCGCAGACAGTAGAGCACATACTCCAGGACTGCCCAAACTACAATACAACAATTACAAAATATCCAGGCGAACCTTCTGGCCTAGAGAGACAACAGTGGAAGATAAACTCTATAGACCGCTGAGTGAACTAAAAAATAACTGTTAGATTCATACAAGAGACAAAATTGCAGTTATAGACATATTTCAGGCGAACGAAAGAAGAAGAAGAAGAAGAAGAAGAAGAAGAAGAAGAAGAAGAAGAAGAAGAAGAAGAAGAAGGAAATCTTGGTAATAATAATACCACAGAAACGGATCATGCTTAAATGTACAGGTAACGTTAGTGGCATTAATGTAGGGCAAGTACTGACATTCAAGTGTGTAGATACGCGGATAACATGAGATGGAAGTTGTATTACAGAGGTAAATAATAGAACAGGACAAACAAATATTGCATTTGATAAAATTGAGAACATCGTATGCACTAAATCCATGTTATTGGATGATAGGAAAATAATTATTACACTGAACCAGTTTAAACACTTGGCCGTCAATCTGGTACAATTTCAATTAGCAAACAAGATTCCTTGAGGTCACAGAGGTGTGGTTGTACAGAAGAATAAAGATTTACTAGGCAAACAAAATGAGTAACCTAGAAGCCCTTTGTCGTGACACACGAGAAGGTGTCAACATAGTAGTAGTTGAATCATGCTGTTGTATATAGCTAGATGTGGAGAAGAATGATAGAGCACGCCAGGCTACATGGCACTTGATGATGGCTCTCCGACTACGACAGAGTTCATATAGGCAAGTCCCAAACGCAGAGACGTTGATTCTAGTTAGCCAGTCGAGCATGTTATTATAATCTTATGTGGTTGAACTATCTGACCAGAGAGTATTAGTGACATCCGGCCAATGAATTAGCTTGCCTTGGTGCGCCTGTGTTCGATCTCGGTATTGATAATTCAAGTATGTGAATTCTTTTAGCTTGCTCAAACTAGATTTGCATGTTTATATGTCTGATATTGCTACTGTCACGACCTCTGTTTTTTTTTTTTTTTCACACTGATTTTCAAGTTGTGGTCTTTGACATTGTTCATGTAGTTTCTTTTGTCATCAACAAATTATGATAGATTATTCTAGTCCAAAAATGAGTAATAATCCGAATTTATAAATTTGCTATTGATCGTTGATCTTCTTAGCTCTGTGGGAATTGATAATGTTCTATTCATAACTAGAGACTAGAGCCGATTCTAATCCCAAAGAAATCAGGAGCCTTCATCATCAACATAGAACAATTAGTAAACTGAGTTACATCGCGAAGATTTTGCTACGAATTATCATGCAAAGAGTGAGGAAGAAAATACATCCTGAAATAGGGGAAGAACAATGTGGATTTGTAGAAGGAAAGGGTACAGTAAATGCTGTGTATATGCTGCGATCAGTGATTGAACGTTCTATAGAAGTAAACAAAGATATACATCTTTGCTTCATTGACTTCACAAAGGCTTTCGATAGAGTAAGACAAGTCAACATGGTGGATATGCTTGCAGATCCACAAATTGTATGGAAAAGACATTGGATGGCACCTTGCCGGCTTGACATTCGATAGTTTATAAAATGGGGTTATCTCTCCATAATACAAAGCGCTTGCTGAATTTAGAGACCATGTATTGCCCATTAGCAGCATGATCCCTCTCTCGGACTGTCTAGTCTATTCCAGAGGAAATGTGACACCAATACTACGTATGGAACAAGACAAGCTGCAGAAGCTGCCGGATCAGCAAAACAATGCTCTAACTGTTCGCCTGTCGGAGCTTCGATCCCAGACCAGTTACCAACCAAGGCTTAAGGCCTGTTCTGCCCTGCCATGACATTTAGTCTTTAGGTTGCATTTCCTCAGATCAGGATAAGGCTTGTACCCTCCCAGTTGCGCTCTTCCGCCCGAAGCCGTTGGCACAATGTGGGGTGTCGGCTTGGTAAGCGCCGCCCAACATTCGGCGCTAACAGAAGCAGTTAGTACCGTCTACTGTCATACGGTAGCTCAGTCATATCTGACTAAGACCTGACATCATGGGAAAGACATTAGACTTATAAAAACATATAATGGAAACAACAAGCTGCCGTAAGGATTGATAATGAAATGGGACATTATCAACCTATTAAGAGAGGTGTGAGACAGGGGTGTGTAATGTTTCAAATATTTTTTCCCTATACAGTGAAAATATTTTCAGAAATGTAGAAGATATAAATGGAATCGTCATTTGAGGACGAAACATCAATAACATTAGATATGCAGATGATACAGTATTGATTGCAGACAATGAGCAGGGTCTGCAACAATTAATAGATGCGGTTATTGCACACAGTGAACAACTGGGGTTAGAAATAAATAGTAAAAAGACACAGATTATGGTTGTCACTGGGAAGAAAGAAATACCACAATGTAATATAACGTGCTGGTATGGGAGCCGGTCGTTCAGAAAGCAATGGCAAACCACTGAACGTAACACTTGCCTAGTACATCAACGGCAGCTGAAAAATGCTGGTGTTGACTGCAACGTCCCGTAAGGGAAACGCAAAAAAAAAAATATATATATATATACAAGTAAATGGGAATATTCTTCAACAAGTGAATCTGTACAATTATCTCGGAACAGTCATAACATCTGATGGGAGATGCCTTGAACAAATTAGAACAAGAATCGTCATTGCGAAATTAGCCTTTGCCTTTAGCAAGAAAAACATACTGACCAATAAAAAGATGTCAACTGAAACGAGAAAAAGGGTGTTGAGGGCCTACATACGTACATTTGTATGGATGTGAAACTTGGACAATGAGCAGTCAAGCTGAAAAACATCTGATGGCTGTGGAAATGTGGTTTCTGGGGAGAATGCAAAGAAAACCGTGGACAGACAGAAAAACCAATGACCAAGTACTACAGGAAAGAAATGAAAATGGTAAATTGATTAGAGAAATTAGACGTAGACAGTCAAAATTGTTTGGACATGTTATGAGAAGAAATTAATTAAAGAACTCAGTGACAACTGGTAAGATCGAAGTGAAGAGACCAAGGGAAGACCGAGAAGTAAATACATGGATGGCTTGGCCACATGGCATGGTCGAGACAGGAACACTGAGCTGATCCACGACTCTGATGATCAAGTGAAATGGCGAGTCAAGACCGCCCACGCTTTCCGGCATAGCACATGATTGATTAATTGTCTTTGAAAAGGGTATTCGGTCATGAAAACTAGATAATCCGGTACACAAATGCAAGACTTTTACTTTTATTATAAAAAATAATTTATTTAGTCTCCCACTGTTTTTTGTTTTTGTTTCGCAGGCTCCAGAAGAAAAGACTTTCCGGTTATGATATTAACGGGTTTTCTCAATGTGTGTCCCATCTAGCGCCAGTATGTATTCCTCACACACTGATTAGAAGGAAAGTGTTTAGTTCTCTCCTTAAGTTCAGCATTATGGATTCTGTCGTACTATTTTAGCTTATGAGAATGCCCCGAGTGCAATGATGCCGGTTCTTGACTGAACTCAAGCTATTTTAGTCCTTCCACCCTATAAAGATCAGCGTCTGTGACTTCTGGGTAGTGAACGCAGTTCCATGATCCTGACATACAAGGAGCCTTAAGCCATTTGGAAGCAGATGGTGAGCAGATTTGCTTGCTTGCTTGATTCAAAAACAAAAATTCAAAATTCGGCCTCGTTCAGCCTGCTTCTTCAGCCTTGGTTAGAGTTGAGGTCCGTGGTTTTAATCCTGTTTTTGTCTGTGCGCTCTTACGAGTGAGTCCTGACTCGGACTGGTTATATTAGCGTTACTGTCTGTGACGTCAGCTGGGGGATTGGTCGGCGCGTTATCCTTTGTGATCGGCTCCTCTGGTGGTTTCTTTGTTCAATATTGGCTTCTGGTTCGTCTGTTTTGCTAGAATGCAGTCCTCATAAGGACTCCTTCTTTGGTTTGTTTGCTTTTGTTTCCTTGCTTTCTGGTCAACCCGAGAATAATCTAATCTGAGCTACCAATCACTCGATTCTTCGTAGGCCCTCTCTCTCTCTCTCTCTCTCTCTGGTTGAAGACAGGTTTCCCCTTGAACTTGTTCGTCATTGAAAATGGGTTGCCGGGTTCGTCATGGAGTTCTCACTGGTCTTTGGTTTGGCTCCAGCTTGCAACTTCTCTGCGGTCTTTTGCGTGACTTCTGCTTGCGGCTTCTCTGCAGTCTTTTGCTCGTTTCTTTTAGTATTGTTCCCTTTCGGCTTTCAGCAGTTCTCCTTGTCTTGATGGCTTTTAGGACTTCTTCGTTTTCCTTCTTTACCTCGGCCATGCGCTCCGTCTCTTGTTGGATGCTGTGCTGGATGTCTTTCATGTCCACCAGCAGTTGTTCGTTGTCGCTGGTCGGAGTCGGCGTCAGCAGTGTCTTGACTTGCTTTTTCAGCTCGTCAATCTGGTTTTGTAGCTGTGATTTTTCGGCCTCTGAGATGTCTGTTGCTGTTTCGCACCTCCGCAGTGCTTCCTTGTATGGCGTCTTTGTAGTTATGGCGGTCTTTAAGACACCTCTATGTCTTTAGAGGTACGAACAGCCCAGGTATCTTGCTCCATGCTTGCCAAGGTACTTGGCACACTTTCTATTGTCGTTGAGCGCTCGGAAGTCCTTGTCCCTTTTGGCCAGCGGACATTTCTTGAATGCATGGTGTTCTGCGCAGTATCGGCACATCTCTGTCTTGCTGCGGCACGTTGTTCTGCTGTGGCCGGCCCTCTGGCATCTTGAACATTGAGTGATTTCGGAATGAATCTTTCAGGCTGTTGAGTGTTCTTGTTCATAGCTACTGTGATCGGCATCTCGCTGCCCTCTGTTGTTACCAGAGATTGAGTATTACTATTAGGAATCTTGGGGTACGTCTTGATCCGCTCCACCTTCAAGATTCGGATGTGGAGATTCTCCCGTTGTAGCTGCTTCATGATTTGTTCATCTGTCAGCTCTACTTGAATACGTTTGACAACCTATCAGGTCATCTGTGAGTCGGTGTTTCCGGCTCTGGTGTCTTTCTCCTCTATCTTCTTCTCAGCTGTTTTAGCTCTTGTCCGTGGTGGGTTGTCGTCGGTCTTCCTCGTGGTGGCTTCAGTAGTATCTGTAGGTTCAGATCGTTTGCTGCAGCTCACATGCAGGTTCTCTCCTGTCGTCTTCTTCAAGGTCTTGGCGGCTTCCACGCTGCTCATCTTGTAAGTCGGGTGCCATTTTTTCTTCCCCCCCCCCCCCCCCCCCCCCCCCGGTATCAGGTTTCTTGAACAGTTCCGGCAACTTGTTCTCGATAGCGTTCCGCAAGTGCGAATCCGTGCAAATAGAGTTGATTTTCTGTGTTGGTTTATTTATCTTCTTTGGCTTTCCGTATAGCGTCTGGCCACACCTCTTTTGACTTGCTGTTTTTGCAGTCTGATGATGGTTGGGGATTCATTCATCACTTGGTTCTCGCAAAAGTCCTACTTTTCGTAGAGCACTCAGTATATCAGCCTGGTCCATGGCTCATCTGCCTTCCCCCCACAGTAGCCTTACCCACAAGCCTGCTCATTTCCTTGTACACACGCCTGCCCTAGCACAAAAATGAAACTAATCTTTGCCAGTCGTGAATGCCCCAGAGACATCAACCACTGTTTTCGGACTCCTTAAAGGCTCCGGTAATACACGGGTGCAGCATGGGCTTACAATTATGGTACAGGGCACGAGCTATTCTTGCTGGTGTTATTTCTTCTCTCCAAATATAATGTAAATATTATATTGCTGGTAGATTTTGCAATTTAATTCCAGCTGTATAATGTGCACAAGGCTCCTATAGCTTACGCATCTTGGGATGCTAATACTCCAATCCATTAACCTGCGATCAGGAGAAGAGTGTGATACCCTCAGATATGTTGTACAATTGCTTCACTCAAATGTGAAACTGGCTTTAATGAAAACAATAAAATAGTAATAACAATGCTGTAACCTGTCATCGTACACAAGACATGAAGTAACAGTAAAGCCAAGACCCATTTACAAGCCTTGAGGAATATTGGGCACATGGTGCGTCTTCTTTTGTCCTCTGTCCTGTGCATGATGCTAGCTCCATATATCTTTAGACCCACTGGCATTCAATGGAAGATGTGGTCAATTTCTTTTAGACCCATTGGCATTCTATGGATTATGTGGTCAATTTCTTTTAGACCCACTGGCATTCAATGGATGATGTGGTCAATTTCTTTTAGACCCACTGGCATTCTATGGATTATGTGGTCAATTTCTTTTAGACCCACTGGCATTCTATGGATTATGTGGTCAATTTCTTTAGACTCACTGGCATTCAATGGATGATGTGGTCAATTTCTCGCTGGCTGCTTTAACTTCCCAGGACATTTCCTGATATCAATTTTAGGCTGGGTTGAGCTGTTAGCCCAGGTCGATTATAAATTCTACCATCTGAATGTGAACACATGACCAGCAAGAAAGCAGGCAAGGGCGCTAACCTGTGCCATACCAAGGCTCCCATACTAGAAGTACTGGTACATAAACATGCATGGCAACACCACAAAGAAACGTCGATTATCATAACATTTTAATTTCATAACTCTGTAGTATATGAACAGCATTTATGAACAGCAAAAGTAGCAAACGAATGAAATCTGGAAACAAGAGAACAAAAGTCGGTTTATGAAAATAAATGCAAAACAATAGGAACAAGGAGGTATAACATGGTATGGCAACAATAATACAAGTCTGTTTCAGTCGTATATGACTATGGTTCATCTCCCTTTTAGCAGCTGCACATGCTGGCATCCCTTTTAGCAGGTTCTATTGCTTGTTAAAGTAGTATTCTTTCACAAGTTCAACATGATTCCTGACAGTTCATCTCCATGGGTTACGGTCAAAAGTTTTTTTTTTTCTGCCAGGTTGTGGAATCTATTCCCAACATTGCCTAGCTTGTGCCTGCCTCTGTAATCGTAACTGCGAACTCCAATTTTTCTGTTACTATTTGCCAGCTGCCTAAAGAGACTTCCTTTGGAACATGAAATTACATCACAAAAATATGGCAAAATATTAATTTTTGTAAACCTTTGGTTCCTGACTGGGGGTGGGGGAGGGGGGGGGGGAAGAGAGAGAAGGAATTGTTATCTGGCCCAGATAGAAGAATCAGGATTTATTGAAAGACTAAGCATGCATAACCAGGAACCAGCTCAGATTTGGTTAACGTGGCACAGTAGAGAAGCATGAGTTGTCCTGGACAGTCCTGGAGGTCAAGACAATGATCTTGACCTTCTTGCTAGAATTTATACTGAGCCAACATACTGTGAATTTTCAGAAACAGGGAATCAGTAATGTAAGACACTAATTTTCTAGGGTTCAAAGACATAACTTCTGGTAGATTTAAGATACCATGGAACATCTGAGGTTAGTTGTTCGTTTATAAACAGCCATCAGGCACGCCTAGGGGCTTGATTGCTATATGCTATATAATAAGTAAAGCGATTGAACAATCTAAGATCAATGATAACAACAGGTGGAAACAGTAACACAGAGATAACATGAAGAATAGCTCAAGCAAAGGCAGGATTCCACCAGATGATGAACATTTTGTGCAACTTTGCCCACGGAAACCAACAAAATTAGTTATATAATGTTATGTATTGATTGGACTATACAGCTACCTGTGGCGCTGTCAGGTGCCTTCCCAGCAGCACAACTCTATAGTCCTACAAGACTGAAAGAGGCCTACTACTACTGTATGACTGTGAATCATGGATATAAAGAAAGTAGAAGGAAAATGGAGGCCACAGAGATGTGGTTTCTTCATGGAATGTTAAGAAGACCAATATTTACACATTTTATTAATTATTTTTCATTCAAGTACAATTCACAAAAACATTTAATTACCCATATCAAGACAAGGCAATTATAAATTTGGGTCAAGTTATAAGATGAGGGAGTCTGGAGAAGGTTGTGACAACTTGGACGATCATGCATGTTAGAGACAGGGGTCAATAGAGCAAGAAGATGCTGAATAGGTTAGGCAGAGTGGCACAGAAGATGTCAACAGTAGAACTTATCAAGAACACAGACGATAACTGTTTGGGGAGAAACATGAATGCTGCTTGATATGATATATGATATATTTGTTGTTGCTACTCTGAGATATTTCCTAAAGCAGTTATTGCACAGCTGTTTTTAAGAAACTCTGAGAGGTTAACTTAAACAGTTATTACAGTTGTCTTAAGGAACTAAAAAAAAAGTTAAAAAGTTATTTTAAAAAAGTTAGTTGCATATCCTTTACAGGACGTCACAGTCAACACCAGCATTTCTTTGTGTTGTTTTCTCTTGGCAAGTTTACGTTCAGTGGTTTGCCATTGCTTTCTTAACAATCGGCACCCATATCATTTAGTGAAAAACCAAAGCATGGTGGTCTGCTGCCAAATCACCCGCAGCCGTTTCGAACGCGTGTACGCAGTACCACGAACTGCGTCCGAAACTCCTTCGCCACGGAGCCGGTTAAAGTGTTATAACCCCTGCCATATTAATTCAGTCAGTGAGAAAAGCTGCGTAACACACTTACAGTTAAATTAAAGTGAATGAGGTGGCTGTGAAATAATAATCTGAAGCACAGAACTGTGCAAGTAAATTATAATCATAAAACTTGATTTCTGAAATTAGCAAGTAAATACATAAAGAACTGCTGGCAGCACATATTACAACAGTTCAGCAGTACAAGTACAGCTTACAATTATAAGCTAGAATCACACCAAGAACAATGTTGACTACAGCAGCAAATGACAGTACACAATGGAGATAAAACAATTAGAGGTCTGTTCAAAAAGCATTGGACCTTTGGCCAGGAAAAATACAATCACTCATTTGGAGGTCTGAAACCCTAATCCTGTTCAAAGTACTTTCTTTGAAACTGTCAAGGCTTCTCCAAACATTGTGGAAACCAATTCACGAAAACGTCTTTGGCCTTGGAGTAAAGTGTGACCATAATGTTCTGTATAATTTCTTCTTGTAACTAAGATTGGGTCCTTTTCAATGGCATTTTCATTTCATGGAACAGCCAAAAACTGTTGTTTATTTTTACTCCCTTCATCACGACTGCATGTCACTAGGCTAAAACATGACCAAAGAGCACCCGGAAGTCGTCCATGACCTTTATGATGCTTTGAGATGGAAACTAATGGACCTGTGGGTAGGGGGAACTTGACAGTTCCATCATGACCATGCACAAACCCACTTTTCACATCTGATTCAGAATTCCTTTGCGAAAAACAATCTTCCTCTGGTTAATCATGGGTCCTCTTGATATTTTGCTGTCCCTCATACTGAAAATGTGTTAGCTGTTCTATGATACTTATGTAACTATGCAGTTCTTACAGAAGTGTTTTGTTTTAAACAATGAAAAGGCTGGACTGGTGTAATTGTTCAAACTTTTTTCTAACTTTTCTTAGGTATGGCTTTATATTTTTTTGAAAAATGTTATATTAGTTCAGTACATGTGCTAGTGATATATGTGTTACTGGGAATTGTTACTGATCTGACATCTTTGTGAACTTTGTGAAGTATAGCATATGATGTTCATGGTTTTGTCTTTCCTGCTGGATCTTTACAGTAAAAAACTTGACATAACTCTCTATTCTCTTTTAAAACAGAATCATCTTCTCCTCTTCATATATTTTCTTATGTCTTTTAACTCCCCATAGAACATAAGCACTCAACCATCTTATACAAAGCTTTCCTTTCCTTTGCTATCTCCGAGTTTATTATATATCAATGATCTCTTTTACTAATTCTCATATTTGTTGGGTTCCTCATGATTTTTCTCACCCTCTAGTTGCGCATAAATCAATTAGCTATAAATAACATCAGAAGAACAATTTAATTTGCAAACAAAAATGTTTAAAAATATTCATAACTAGCGACCCATTCGCCTGTACAAAGTCTTAGCACTACTGGAATTATAAAAGGTGAGCCCAAGTTTAATAATAAAAGCAAGAGAAACTGCACCAAGCAAAACCACTGACATGATGGAGGAAATGTTGTTCTGGTTGTAGTTTTTGGAAAGTGAGGCACTTAATGCCCAGATGACAACAGCGTAAGGAGTCAAAGAGTATTCTGTATAACGCTTAAGTACAGTTACATCCAGGACAATATAAAGAACTGCTGCAAAAGACAGGATACCAAGGCAAATGATGCAGGCATCTTCATTCACAACTGGCTGATTGAAGGCATACACCAAAACCTCAGCAAGATTGATCAGAGAAGCTATGACAGTCCAGGTGGCATACATAGCAAGACCATTAATCACAGTCACCTGCAAAAATGTGACCTCTGACGTTCTGCCTTGGTTTATTAAAGTGTCCTTGAACATAACCAGCCTTGAGGAGGCAATTGCCAGTGTCAACCACAAGGTCAAAGCAATGCAAGCTAGAACGATGAAAGATTCCAGAAACAGGAGCCTGTCCCACAGAAAGAGCCAGGCAATGTTGAAGGCAGAGCTGAGGCTGAAGAAGATGAAATAAGCAGGAGAAAGAACAATGGGGTTGAGGTATGCAGGTCCCTCGCTTGTGCTGCGACACAGAAGTCCTAAGCTGTAGATGTTCCAGATCACTTGCAGTGCATATATGACACCCCAGATAGCGAACGCCCAGCCGGCCGGTGTGATATTCAGCGGATACTCTTGTGAAACATTGGATATTCCATGTAAGAAGAGACCTATTAAACAAATATAAAGAAAGGCACGTAAACATTTTCACCCAATAAAGCAACTGTTACAAATTAAAAAGACTATAAAATGGTACAAACGCAGGATAGAAGTATTTTTTTCTTTTTGCGTTTGCTCACTTTGAACTAGTCCAACACATGTGCTATTATTTCTAGTTCACTGAACTGATTTTTGTATGTGAATTAGCTTTCGTTATTATCAGTAGCCCTCGCCATCAGGTGAACCGACTCCAACTTCTGAGGTGTCTGTAATTTATGTCCTCAAGGACGAGAAGTCAATAGTTTAGTCCAACTAACCAGTGTAGGGATTGAACCCACTACCTTGGCGTCAGCCCGCTGGATGTTTAGAAGTGAGCGCACTTATACATTCGGCCATGCTGCCCTCCAGAAGAGAAGTATGAAACTGAATGTGTAAAATTTTAGATTAAACAGATGGGTAACAAATAACAATATAAACAACACCAACTTCATCAAAATATGAGATTACAGAGAGAATTGGATAGTCATGATCACCAATGTCTGCTCCAAACCAAACATTTGAAGGAGAAAAAGAAAACTAATCATATACAAAACAGACTGCCATACATTGCTCAGCTATATTCCATATGGACTGGTAATTCCCAAAGCAAATAGAACAGTTTTTCTTAAAAGAAATATGTGATAGATGAGACAAACAATGAACACACAGAGTATATAGAATGTGTCTAGAAATATTCAAGTCCCTTGTCATAGGAATTATTCAATGTATAGTGAGTTCCTTGCTACAGAAAGAGTATATACATCTTTATTCAGAAATATGACTTGCATAAACATACTTTAATTTTTCCAGTGCAAAGGAAGTTTACTCACTGAATATGAATGAACAAATTAAGAAGAGGTTGAAAGAAACTGTGATGCGGTTCCTGAAATGAATGTTTTGATACCTTAGACTACCAGATAACTAACAATGATTGCCTGAAAAAGGCTAACGGAACGAGCAAGTCCTACAAGAAGCAAACAAAAACCACAAACTGATTAGAGAAAGTAGATGTAGACAGTCAAAATTGTTTGGGCATGTTATGAGAAAAAATAAACTACACAGCTTGGTGACAACTGGCAAGATTATGGGGGAAAACAACAAGGGGAAGGCAGAGACAAGAAAGAGTCAACCCATGACTCTGGTGACAGCGAGAGATGGCGAAAAATGACTGCTCACACTTATCGGCATGTCACATCATGATAATATGAAAGAGTCAAGCATCATTATTTGGTTACATAATGAGAAGGCATTGGAATATATCCCAAAGGTCAGTGGGAGAAGAGGCAGACCAAAAGAAATGATGCTGAATGGCCTGAGACAGTGAAATGGGGTATTATCATCAGCAGAGTTGATCTAGAGCACAAAGATGAAAATCTTTGGGGCTGGCAATGATGATGATAATGATGATGTTGTTACAATCCTATATACTTTAGTTGCATGTCCTTCACAGGACGTAGCAATCAACCCCAGCATTTTTGCTGTTCATGAATCCTGGGCAAATTTTATGTTCAGTAGTTTGCCATTGCTTTCTGAATGACCGGCCCCTATACCTTTTTTCGAAAAAACATCACCTCTGTGTTTCGAACCCGGGTATACGGGTTCACAAACCGCGTTCGAAAGACCTTAGCCACGGCGACCGGCTTCCTATATACTACCTGTGATATAATAGATGGACTGCCTGAAACTATCCGTGTTTACAACTATATATGTATTCAGGTCTGCTAACATAACCAAACAATTTCAAAGAAAACAATGAAACTAGACCAATGTCATTAGGATTCTGCAATCAGATCAGACTCACTAATTATAAAGCAAGTGGCATTGCACTGTTTTGTCAAGTCTGTGGCTAAGTGCATCCAATTTAGGCAAGCATTTCTTTTAGGTGTGCCTTCAGTAGCCTCTCACTCACCCTAGTCTACTTACAATGGAGCAGGCTTTTATGTCTCTCTTTGTCTGATCCCTCCCTATCTCTTGACCTAGTAGGACTTCACAGGATTAGCAAAAGTCCTGTTTCGTCTAATTCGAAAATGTCATCATTAAGCAAATTTCACTTTCACTGTTTTGTCAGACTGTGAGCCATTGCATTTAATTCTGACAAATATTTCTTACATGCCAAATAATGTTCTCTGGCAATGTAATGAGAAAGACATTGGAAGACACTGTGAGAACCGAAAAGGTCATTGAGAGGAGAGGCACAGCCCAAATGAGAGAAATGATGCTGGATGGACTGAGAGGATGGCATGGAGGAATATCTTCAACAGAATTGGTCCAGAATACCAAGGGCCAAGATACATAATGATTACACCAGTTGGTAGGGCTCTATATGATGATTTCTTTCAAGTTTGCTTTCCCTAATCTTTGACTGTTCCCAGTTTACCTAAAGCAGTAGACATTGTGTCCCTGGTCACCTACCAGTTGCCTGTCTTTCATGAGAGACCCTGTCTGCTACTACACTGCTGCAACCAAAGCTCTTTGGATCACTGAACATGTCACCTCTTATACCATGACAAGTTGGAGACATGACAGAAGGAAACATCTCACTGAAAGATATTAAACATTTCGGAGAAGAAAGGGAAATTGTCCAGAAAAAGTCACGAATCTGATATACACAACATTTTGTATATTAAGTAAAAATAGAAAAAAAAAACTAATTACCTCCGCTGATTTGTGGATTGCCTGCCAGTCCGTTAAAAACCAGTAGAGCACTCAACAAAAGGAAGGTAAAAACGATCAGGCTCACAAACATGGGGCTGTTCTGTAATTTTCGTTCACATAAAGCCAATGAAAGTGTTGCTTTCTCATCACATTTAACCACAGTTGCAGTCATTTTTAGGCCTTGTAACCTGTGAATTCATTGGAAAAAAAGAGACAACCTTCATAAATACAATAATAAATTATAAATGTTTTATTGTAACTGCATTTCTTTTGTTGATGGTCTGCCTTGCTGTGTTCTTATTAGTCCACAAAATAGAATGGAAAAGCATAGGAGGCTGGTTTTCACTAGTTTGATACCTTTTCTGTAACTATATTATATACATAGGGGTAAATAAATTTGTCGGTCTCCCTGGCCAAGGAGTTAACGACATTGTTCGTAATCCCGTATATCCACGTGGGGAAAACGGCAGCTGAGAGAATCGACAGCGGTTTGCACCGCGCTGGTAACCTTAAAGGGATATGTGAGCTGGTCGTTCAGAAAGCAATGGCAAACTACTGAATGTAAAACTTGCCTAGTACATCAACAGCAGCTGAAAAATGCTGGTGTTGACTGCAACATCCTGTAAGGGATATGCAACATTTAAAAAAAACAACAACAACAAATTCAGGCAGCCACCTGCTATGGTGCCCGGAAATGTTCACCTGCCACCTGAATTTTCAATTTTCTTTGTTCGTTTCTGCAAAGTATTTTAACTGATTCGCTGCCGACCGCCAACCGATTGCCGAACAGTCTCAACTGTTTTGTCCCTTCGTTAATATATTGCCAAGATTTGTGCGGTCCGTTTGTTTCTTTCGTTTGCGATCCCTTGCTCAATTTTAATACCCTGAAACGAATTTTTACGCCGAAAGAAGGTGTTTCATTTACACACAGGCCACGAGTCATCGACATTTGGTGATTAAATCGTGTGGATGTGTTTAAAAGATGTGTTTAAAAGTTGTGTTAAAAAAGCTGTAGTTACTTGCGGTTTTAGGAATTGCATGGGTCCTTGATTTTCGGCCTCATTTACATCAGATAAAAGTTTTAAACAATGTTAGATTGTAGTTATTCTTATTTAAAGGAAATTTGTGAACGATTCTAAACTGATAGCACACGTTAAATGTGTTTTTTTCCGGTTAAAATGTATTATTTATGAATGTAAACAAACAAACTAACTCTTAGCCGCTAACCGTGAAGGTTTGTCATCATGTCGAATTAGCTGATGGGCCACACTTGTGCCCCTAAAGTTTGCTTTGCCTATCACAAAGTATTTAAGAAGTATTTAAATAATTAAATTAAAAGAATAATAATTATAACTAACTAAAAAATAGCGTACATTTTGTGTTTATCGGCAGAAAATGGTCAAAACATGTCTCATGATTTTCCGACATTTTCCATTTTATGTGACAATGATTCGCTTCAAAATAGGATGTTTTTATTGTAATTTATTGGTGTTATGGAGCCGTTCTAGTGATTTTTGTGTAGCAAAGTGGTGTAGTTATCATAATTCAGTAAGTTTCATTGGATTTTAAACACCGTCGGATCAGTAGCGCCTTGGTAAGTGGAAATTTCACGTACTTGTCACCTCTGTCATCAATTTATTTTTTACAACATCTGCTAATATTATTATTATATTTCTAACTTTTAGCAACAGTAGCAATACCAATGTGTTCCTTGTGCAATGTCCTTTAATTTGATATATAATACAATATATTTACTACCATTTTAACAATGTTTAGATCAATATTGTGGCATACCCCTACTTCCCATTTTCTGCCATCAATTTCTGTTTGGGCAAAACCCATGTTTTGTTTGGCACTCAATCAGTTAAAACATTATGCTGGCTCCCGTGAAAAGAAGCTGGCACCAGAATTATCTTTAGTTGTTTGTCTAGCTCTGAATATACAGTAAGGGGGTGGGGGGCGCATCCCCCTGGCAGCGACGGAGTGATCGAGTGTCGGAATCGATGGATCCAATAGATGTCTTTGTTTAACGTGAAATTTATTTGCCAAATACAATATCGACATTCCTATTTAAATTAACCACCTTCTTACTGGCTGAAACTAAAATTAACTAGTGAGCGGACGCTGTGACATTCAATGATTCATAGTTGACTATGAATAAAACTGAGCTTTAGTCATAGTCGAGCTATGAATAAAGTCTCCCTATACAAAATGTTGTGTGTCCTTTGCAGCACACTGTGAACCAACCCCTGGTTGATTTTCTTGGCAATTTTATGTTCAGTAGCTTGCCATTGCTTTCTGAACGAGAAGTCAACGTCTAAATCGAAATATGCCGGTGTGTGTACAGACCGAAATAAAGTTAAAGCTTTAATATTAATAATAATAAATGATTAAATGCTTTATTGCCTTTATCCTTTATTGACTGTAATAATATACTTAAATACTTTATTTATAAGTTTATTAATATTATTGCCATCCATCCACAGCCATCCCATCCATCAGCATGATCAGTTCAGAGCATCAAAAACACTGCATTAAATATTGCTAAATATACTAATATATTACAAATGAAAACGCTACAACATATATTATATTATATGTTGAAAACAAAGTAAAGCCAAAGGCTGCTTACCTGTAAACTTTGTTAAAGTCTGCGCTTTCTTGTAGCAGTAAAAGACCGTTTCATAACAGTTACAGTTTATTTATATGGCCGATTATATAAGCTTACCGGTGTTACATAACATTAAAGGTCGCGTTAAATGGTACACGAATTTCAACCGCACTCCGCTTAAAAACAGATTGGGCAAGTAGTTTACCATTGGCATGACGATTCCACTTTACTATCATCATCATCATCATCAACATCGTCATCATCGGTGAGAACCGGGATTTATTTAAAAAATCCTCCTGGACTTCCAGTAAAAAAATTTCCCCTGGTCTCTGGGTAGTGAGATCGGACGCCCGTGTGTATTGTTGCGCACGTGAAAAATCCCTTGGCAGTTGGAAATCGAAAAAGAGTAGCCTAACGGCGCTGCCTGTGCAAAATTTCGAGTTAAAAATCTACCCAAAGAGTTAGGAGGAAAACGGAGCACTTATGGGTTAAACCGTGTGCCGTGATGTTATTCCAACGACTAAACGACTAGACTAATCATCATCATCATCATCCAAGGCCGTCTTCAAAGAGAAGGTTATATATATATATATATATATATATATATATATATATATATATATATATATATATATATATATATATATATATATATATATATATATATATATATGTGTGGATCTCCAGCAATTTTTCTGCAATGAACCTTTTGTACACATGCTTCTTCTACTAGAAGTTCTCTAGGTTGTAGCCTGATCATATCTCAGCTGTATTACTGGTATTTTAATGTCCCGGTCCTTGTCTTGTGATGATCGGTAATTAGGCGGGTCATAATGAACTAGGCACTTTTAAAGAAGGTAGTTTGCCGTTGCTTTCCTTCCTTGGCACGGGAGGTCACGGTTGGCAAGCATCGCCTGGATCTTTTTTCCGGGGCATGCCGGTGCGCTGGGGAATGAATAGGCGGACAGATTGGCTGGCTCTGCAAAACTTGGTGGAGTATTGATGTATACAAGGCAGAAGTGGTTGCGGCACGTGCACACCTCGGAGGAGCAAATGGATAATCATGGTCTGGCAAGAATGAGGCAATGAAGGGATCTGGCCGACGCTCAGGGGAAAGGCGAGACGGACATATAATCAGATTGCTACTGGTACTATTAGTGTTGGAATTCTTCGCTGGCTGCTGAGGATGGGGACGGACCGCCTATGAGAATGCCCCGAATGCTGTAATGTCGGTTCCTAGATCAATCAATCAATCAATCCTTCCTTGGCAGTGACCATACTGACCTGGTAACCGCAGCCATGGTCTCACTAAAGAGATCTTCTGCTTCGGCAAGATGGAAGGGAACAGACCAAGGGGAAGACCGAGAAGTAAATACCTGGATGGCTTGGCCACATGGCATGGTCGAGACAGGAACACTGAGCTGATCCACGACACTGGTGATCGAGTGAAATGGCGAGTCATGATCTCCCACGCTTTCCGGCATGGCACATGATGGATGGATTACTGTATTATAACAATATAACCCCATTTCACAATAACAGACAAGCTGGGGGGGGGGGACATCTGATGGCTGTGGTAATGTGGTTTCTGAGGAAAATGCAAAGGATCCCACAGACTAACAGAAAAACCAATGGCCAGGTCCTACAAGAAACAAATGAAACTCATTATTAACTGATTGGAGAAATGTCTAGTACTAGTACGTCTAGTAGACAGTCACAATTATTTGGGCACGTAAATCACGTTATGAGAAGAAATAAATCGGAGAACTTGGTAACAACGGGCAAGACCGAGGGGAAGAGAACAAGAGGAAGGCCGAGACAAGAACACTAAGCTGATCGACGACTCTGGTAATCGAGTGAAATGGTGAATTATGACCACCCACGCTTATCGCATGGCACCATTTCGAAAGCTTCAATAACTCTCACGTTGTTTATTCCATGTCTATGTCTTTGCACTGTGCAATAATGTAAATAAAACACTTGATCACTTTTAATTTGTATTTGCAACTTAATGTTTATATTTGAGAAGCTGCTTCATACTGTTAACTGTAGATTTGACTATTCCTATTCTGAATTCTCTTTATTTTTTTTTCCTGCTCCATATCTACCATCATCGGTTGTTGTCGTAGGCAGTGACTTGTTCAAGCAAACATCTTTCTGTCCCTTAAACAAACCAAAAAAAAAAAAAAAAATGGCGCGGCACTACCTTTATTGATAAAAGAAAAAGTTAGTGGCATATCCTTTACAGGACGTCACACTCAACACCAGCATTTATTGCTGTTGTGATCTCTCGGCAAGTTTACGTTCAGTAGTTTGCCATTGCTTTCTGAACGACTGGCATCCATACCATTTCGTAAAAAACCAGCACAAGGCGATCTGCTACTAAATCACCCGCAGTTGTGTTTCAAACGCGGGTACGAACTGTGACTGCACACCGTATGGGTTGATTGAGGACTTCAGATGGATTCACCTGTTTGAGAATTGCCCCATGTACTTGGGTGTTTCTGTGGCAACCAGAAAGATAAATAATATTAATATTACCAATGCCACCGAAGATGTCAAGTAACTCCGAACAAGAAATAACATAAGTAACATAAGGTCCCGAACATGGAGGATAGGCATTTAAACGGTTAAGGCCTTTGGAGTGTTTAGATGCGTTTGGATTCGCATTTTCCTTATATTGGACTGGAAGTTTATGGTTCCGTCGCCCTGCTGCTGAGTTGACACTGTGAGCTGTGAATTTCGTGTGAAATGCTGTTACATCTGTCCGCGGTTGTTTGGGGCGTGAACTGCATGTTCGGAATAATGGCGGCCGGCTTTGTCGCAGAACTGACTAGTTTTTCCGAATGCAGAAATGTATGGCTGCTGGTTTTCTAGTGACTGCCGCTTCCATCGACATTTTCGTGGAGGACTTTTATGTTGGCATTCTGGTGACCGCATTATGCACAGTGCACCTGTGCGGGCTGTTGGTTAGTCAAGACTCCTGTCTATTCCACTTTTCACATGCGGCAGTGAGCGGCATTTCGTGTGATATTCACTGGCACAGGAACGGAGCATAATGGCGACGACCCGTTGCTGTGAAGTTGGAACAGCGACTAACTAACTAATTAAGTTCATAACAGGCTGACGTACTACATGTTTAATAAACTTAAGATAGAAGATACTGATGAATGTAACTGGAACTAGCAAAATGACAGCTAAACATTTGTCGCGGGAGAATCCTACATATACAGAACTGAGAAAATTATTTTGGCCTACACCCGCCAAATATGAGGACCAACTCTATTGAGATAACAACCTCACGTTGACAGTTGACTTCTGTTTTCTTTGAACACATTCATGTTGACGGTAGAAAGTGCACGAAGAAAAAGAAGTGTATTATATTGTTATTATTATTGTTTTTTTTTTAAGTAAAAGACTGCTTTTCACCCGCATGAGACATATTATGGTGTATGGTGCGTGCCTCAGATTTTTAGACCAATCTAATCTAATCGGTAATCTCAATGGGCAATTTGGTGAATATTTCATAGGCTGGCTGTACTGTCCTTGTACGTTCCTGGTACCCATTTTGGGCTGGGATGGCCTGGGAGCCAGGTCAAAGGAAAAATATTCTCGCATCTGAGGGGATTAGAAAATATGAGAAGAATAGAAAGATGAAGAAAAAAAACGAGAAGAATGAAAAGGCTGTGATGCTATGATTAATCTTGATGTTAACATTCTGCACCTTCGCCTGTGAGTGTGAGATAAGTAGTAAACTAGTATTCTTTTCTTTTCTTTTTTTTTTTCATTTTCTTTTCACTGTTCTAATTTTTTTCTTCATTTTCTTTTCTCCATTTTTCTCATTCGGTTATTATGCCTCGATTTAGTCTCTGTAGTGCCTTTCCCGTGATTATATTTTGTGTTTTGTTTTGATGAACTGATGAGGGCCAGTCGCCGCAACGTCCTGTGTTTTCCGCAATTCTGTTCTGTAATGCTGCATTACTTCGTGTTATTTTATATTGTTTACATTTCCACAATTTTACCGCAGTTCCACGTTTCATCCAGTCTGCCAGTATTTCTCGTGAACAAATCGTCAATATTGATGTAGGCCTACTGCCTACTTGTGGTCTCCCTGGCCAAGGTGTTAACGACGTTGTTCGTAATCCAATATAATCACGCGGGGAAAACAACTGCGCGAGATTCGGTAGCGGATCGCGCCGCGCTGGTAACCTTGCGGAGTGTTACACGCCGTGCACATACACTCAGTGTATGTGAGCCGGTCGTTCAGAAAACAATGGCAAACTACTCAACGTAAAACTTGCCAAGACATCAACAGCAGCTGACTAATGCCGGTGTTGACTGCAACGTCCTGTGTAAAGGATATGCGAAGAAAAAAAAAGTTTTCAAATACCGGCTCCGTGGCCAAGGCCTTGCGGACGTGATTCGTAATCCCGTTTAACCCGCGTTCGAAACACAACTGGGACCGATTTGGCAGCAGACCGCGTTGCGCTGGGTTTTAGCGTGGTGGTATGGGGGCCACTCGTTCAGAAAGCAGTGGCAAACTACTGAACGTCAACTTGCCAAGACGTCAACAACAGTACAACAGCAGTAAAATGCTGGTGTTGACAGCTATGTCCTGTAAATACTTAAAATAGGATATGCAAAAAAAAGTCTTTAAATAGAGCTAGAAATTGATAGAATCATCAATCCTTTCCGGTTCCTGGAGCCGTTGTTTACAAACATTATCAACAACTGGAGGCTGCGTTTGTGCCCGTTGTTGTCCTGGCGAAACGTGGCTCAGCGTGCCGTGGCTAGTTCATCAAGAATGAGTATATTTAATAAATATACAGCCGACAATTTTACTGATCATCTTAATTCGGATACATCAGTGTTTGATCACTTCGATAAAAATAGGTGGGCTTTGATGATAGATACGATGATGCTGTGTGTGTAAGCACAATTTAAAAAAAAATATAATATTATAAAATAATTAATATTATTAATAATAATATTTAATTATTTATAATTTATAATTATATAATAAATATAATTTTAATACAGTTCAGTTCATAAAGTAAATTAATAAAAATATAAAATGACTTCTTAAGTTCTTAGTAATAATAATTATTATTATTAAAAGTTACGTATTTAAGACAGAGGACAAGAGAGGCAGCGAGGAGCAGCATTTATGACATGTAAATTATTTTTAATACTTAAATGACTTAATTACTACCACAATTTATTGGTAACAATTAGAAGGCTAATTGAATTTAATGATTTATTGAGCAAGACCCATTTCCATGACTTTAGTTAGGTTTAGTTAAGGCTTAGTGGACATCTTCAATATTTTAATTTTCGGAGTGACTATTTGCAATGGAATTGCGAATAGAAAAAAATTATACTCGCAATGGAATTGCGAATAGAAAAAAATTATATTCGCAATCGAAGTAGGTCACGTGATTATTCCTATGCGTGTGTCCACATTACAATATTTTGTTGATCCGTTAACGTGTCCTCAGTAGCATAGTGGTTAGTGTCTCCGCCTGGTACACGGGAGCTCGAGGTTCGATTCCCACACGGGGAGGTGACGTTTTTTTTTTCCATTTTCAGGAGTTAGGTGACACCAATGCTTGTCTGATGATTTCGCTTTAGGCATATGTTTTCTACGGATTTTGTGTATTAGGCGTTGTTTATCTTGCTCTGCAAGACCTGCACACTTGTCTTTCTGTTCTTATCTGTCCTCTACTTTTGTTGTCTTGGGAAAGGAGCTTAGCCACCCGAACACGTGTTCTCTCTCTCTCTCGCTCACTCGCTCTAAGTCTCGATCTCCCACCTCTCCCTTTCTTGCCTTTACCACTCTTTAATGTCTTTCAATACATCTTTCTCATATCTCTGTCTCTCACACTATCTTCGTTATCTATCTCTCTCCTCTCTCTTTTCCACCCGCTTCAGATATACCGGGTTTTCCTGCACTTTAGAGTGCCGAATTGCCTAATCATGTCTTGCTGAGGCGAAGCATATTACTGTCAGCTTGGACCAGAACAGAGTCACTCAGATAGGATGCAATGGAGGCCATAGAAAGTGTCAAATTAAGAGAATCATCACTGCTGCGATATTATCAGGACATAAATAGTAGGACGGTAACGTAAACAAACATGGATGCCTGGTTACAGTACGTGTACAGAAACGAAAGTTAACAATTCTTGAACTCGCCTGGGGACAGAATTATTTGTAGGGTTCGTTAATTTGTATTGGGGATACCTGTTCTGAAAAATTATTCTTGATATTTAAACAGGACTAACGTAATGTAAAAATAAAATGGGATGCCAAAAGAACGGACAGAAGTAAGAAGAAGAGTGATTCATTAAAAATTACGGAAAAATCGGCATAATTAAACTCGCAACAGTGAACATTCTTATTTAACCACCTTCTTAGACTTCTTAATGGCCCAAACTAAAATTGACTAGTGAGCAGACGCTGTGCCATGTTTGTTACTTCCCACAATTTGATTGCGAATATAATTTTTTTCTATTCGCAATGGAATTGCGAATAGTGCCTCCCTTTAATTTTTATCATATTGAATATCATATTGTATTGTATTATACACACTTATAATATAAGTGATCCTCATAATGATAATCTTGAATCATATTTTGTATAGATAAATCGACACCCGTTCAATTAATTAATTGATACATTATAATAGTTTATGTAAATATACATAACAAGCTGTCTTACTTAGATGCTTTTTTTATTGTAATGTAACTTGTAATTGCCGGTTTCCCTGGTTAAGGAGTTAACGACTTTCTCCGTAATCCCATATATAGGAACACAGCTGCGCAAGATTTGGCAGCAGATCGTGTCGCGTTGGTTACTTACAGGGTATGTGAGCTGGTTGCTCAGAAAGCAATGGCAAACTACTGAGCGTAATCTTGCCAAGAACATCAATAACAGCTGAAAAATGCTGGTGTCGACTGCAACATCCTGCAAGGGATATGCAACTTTAAAAAAAAAAAAACTTGTAATTGTTTGCACAAATCTTGTAAAAATGCAAGTTTTTTGGTGGTTTTAGATATTTTACATGCATTTTGACCGTAGGCAAGTTTATGAAAGAAAAGACATGATATGTAATTATTAATTCAGTTTCTTAAGAACCCTTCATCCTGTACATCCTGCAAATTAAACTCACGCACAATAACTGGCATTTGAGCTGTATCAAACATGTCCAAAAGCAAGAACCTGGGGTCTGTGATGTGATAGACCTGTCACATTTTGTAGGTCTGAAAATAGGTCGCCAGTCTTTCCCTCACTTGGCAGGTGTCGACCCTAGTCCGACCACATTCATTATATCAGCATAGCTTCCTGTCAACTACACAAATGCGTCTGCTATTTGAGCTGTATTTAAATAGTATGCATGTTTTTAATTGATTCACTGTTCATTATTTAATTGATTCACTGTTCATTATTTAATCATACACTAGCACTCAGTACACACCCATAAGTGTAGGTCAGCATGGCCGAATTGATAAGAACACATGTTCTTAAACATCTGGTGTGCTGATGCTGAGGTAAGGGGTTCAACGCCTACACCGGACAGTTGGACTAAAATGTTGACTTAGCGTCATTGACTCAAGGATGTTAATTACAAGTACCTCTGAAGTCGGATTGGGTTTGCCTGATGGGGAGGGACACGGTTAATAGGTAAAGCTAATCCACACCCAAATTCAGCCCAGCACTACTAGAAGTAGTGTGTATGAACTACGCTTGAGTTCAAAGCAAGTGAGTGCACAGAAAATAAAGGAACCCTTGTCTGATTATGTTCATGACATCAGCATAGCTTCCTATCAACCACACAAATGCGCCTGTCATTTGAGCTGTATTTAAATAGAATGCATGTTTTTAATTGATTCACTGTTCATTATTTTAAACACACTGTACCACTCAGTACACACCCGTAAGTGCTCTGTCTCTATAAAAATTGTTGATTGTTCGCTCAAAACATTGCATGTGAAATATAGGTACATTAACATTGCAAAATGTTTGTCATAAAATAAATATACTTTAGAGCAAATCACAACTGATAAAATAGATATCAAAACAAGAACATAACTTGTAGTCTTCTGCTGTATTTTATTCCCCTTTGGAGCATGGACTCTCAGTCGACTCATGATGAACCATCCTAAGCTTTCCTATCTCTTTCAGCACCCCACATAATTCATCTCTGTCTCTTTCATCCTTGACTTAGGGATGTTAATTAAAAGTACCTCAGAAGTTGGAGAGGGATTGCCTGATGGCGAGGTACACTGGGAACAGGGAAAGCTACCCTCACTCAAAATCAGTCCAATGTAGTCAACTAGCAGTAGCATCTACTAGTCATTGCAGTAGCATGTGAGCATGTGTCTGGACTATATTCACGTGTAAAGTGAGAAAATGCAAAAAATTGAAATAAAGAAAAAAAATCTGTCTCTACTTTTCTTCATCATGTGTGTTTAGGTTTGCCTCTGTTTTGTTGGCCCTAAGGGTTATAGACACAGTACACAGAGGTGTAACCAAGCCCAACCTTTCTTAGTTGCCTCTTGAGACATGCATGATAGCGTACAGTGTTACTATTCTTTGTTTCCCCTAAACTAAGACATAGACAATAATTTTTAGGTAAAGAGAATATATAGATAAGATGGAGAGGAGACATGAGAGAGGCATCATTTCAAACTGAGGTAATCTCATGGCAAATACTGCCAGGGCGGTGTGGAGTCTTAGGATTTCACTATTCAGGGTCACAGATAATGAGGTGTGGTAGCCATTTCCCATCCTCATAGTCTTGTCTTTCCATCCAGCCCTAAAAATTAACTGGTACCAATTTTATGAGGTTGGGTCCATCCTAGCCATGCCAGTAGGAAACAAAACCTGTCCTGTTTGGCAATGAACCTGGGCAATCATTTTGGTAGACAGGCATACTGTCCACAAGACCACTGCTGCTCTATCATTTCAGATAGTAAGGTAAAAGAAACCTTTTCACACCATTAAGTGCATTGAGTATATGATGCTAGCCTGATATATTTAGCTTGATTGGCATTCAATATGTGATGTTGTCAATATCATGCCAGTTGCCTTTATTTCCCAGGGGATCTCCTGGTACCCACTTTAAACTGGGAACCCAGGTCAGTGTAAAAAAATCTCTGCCTTGATGGAGATTCAGTCACTTGACCCGTAGGTTGGCAGGCAAGCATGATGTCACTTATCTACTGCTGCTCAGCTTTAAAATAAACAAAAAAACTTTAATTCATATATGTTTAGTATTAAACAAGAATTTTTCATGACAAGTATGGTGTGCAATTGATTTTTGGGGGGGGGGATTTATAACGAGAATTCTTCGTGACAACTAGAAGGATAATGAGTTATTGATTTCATCAATGTTTGTATCAAAGCAAGAATTCTTCCTGACAAATATGAAATGTAACTGATTTTATCCATGTTTCTCAGGGATGGGTTCATTGATGTTGAAGAGTTTTATGACTTGCTGAAAGAGCTCTTGATGAGTGACGTAGATCAGCAGCAGCAGTGTGTGACACAGGAAGATGCAGGGTCGTTATTGTCTTTTTTAGATATTGATCACGTGAGTCAAATTTCATTGAGTAGATTGTTATTATTACATTGTAAATTGGAGATTGGCAAAGCTGAGAAGAATAACATGCTTTAAACTTTCTCTTCTAAGGTGAAGGGGTAATGGGTTCATTCTACATACTAGTCATTTGGATTAAATGTTGGCTTCTTGTCCCTGACTTGGGGATGTAAATTATAAATACCTCAGGAGACATGGGTAATATGAAAAGCTAACTATCAGGCACAAATCATTCTAATGCATTGACTGGCAGTAGCAGACATTTGTCAGTTTTTTAGCTCTGAACGGGGAAGATTTTTCAGGTTCTGTAAAATTCTGGTTACGTTAGTAAAAACATCACAATGAAGGTGTTAGTCAACAGATTTTAGTGAAATAAAAAACAAAACGAAGGAAAATGCATGCAGATTATTTTACTCATGTGAATAAGTATGTTGAATGTTGCTGGTAATCCACACATGAACACAAATATTTATAAAATGCAACAAATTGTTTGTGATTGTCAGTCATTTATATGGCAATTTATAGACACATTTTCAGAATCGGAATCACTTTCTTTAAAGTCTGACCCACGACTGCTAATGCTGATCACTGATATCTAGCTCCAATTAATAGTCAACTTTGTGCCCTTCAATGTCACTTAAATTGAACCCAGCAAAATCTCTGCTATCACGTGAAGAATCGTCAAAATCCATTTTGAAATACAAAGCGTAAAACCCCCCAAAACTATTTAAAAATCCGTTCAAATTCAAAGTACAAGCTTGCAAATGGTGGCCACATTGTCAAGCTAATGGCAAAACCGAACGTAGACAATCTGAAGTCTTGGAAAGCCGTGAGATCACATTTTTACAATGCTTAGTAGTCACAGACGCTTTTGGGCGTTTTGCCCATTCCGGGGTAAAAACGCTTTGGGACCTTTTGCTCAGTAAAGGGCTAGTAGTAGCAGCATATGTGTGGATTATGCTCAAGTTCAAAGTGAGTGAATGCAAGACAAAAATAAAAAATATAAATTTAATATTGCAGTTTCACATTTTTGAAGCTACTGTGGTTACACATCAATGGATGAGTTTAAAATGTATTTAATTAATATTATATTGGGATGGTTCCATGCTATCTCAAAAGTGCTGGTTCTCAATCCAGCTGTGGACAAGTTTGTATAAATAAACAACTAGTGATTATCTCCTAATTCTTGGGGTAGTAAATCGGATGCATAGCTTTTTTTTTGGGGGGGGGGGGGGGGGGGGGGATAAATATGACAAATATAGTGTAAATGTAAAGTTAAGGTTTGTAAGTGAATCTTTATAAATATTCATTAATTGATTCCTGTGCATAATAGAAGTACTAAAATAGGAGCTCATACAGAGAACTAAACAAATAATACCAGTGAGTCAATAGGAGACGCAAATATGCCGGCATTGGGTAGGACATACAATGAGAAAACCTGATCATAGCATAACTAGGCTCTCTTGTCTATATCCCACAGTCAAACAAAAAAAAATAATCGAGGGAGACCTAAAAATACATGAGGAAAAGAATTGAACACAGGGATGAATAATTTGGACAAGACATGAAGGAGCTGAAAAAGGATAACAAAGGATAGGATGGCTAGGTGTGTGTCTTTGTTGAGGAACAAAGCTCCAGTGAGAGATGAATGGCAGGAGAAGAGAAGGAGAAGAAAGGAACCCTTTAGATGCCTTGAAGTATTTTGGGTATAAAGAGCAGAAGTGAACAAGAAGAAAGGAACCCTTTACATGTGTTGAGGTATTTTGGGTATAAAGAGCAGAAGTGAAGAAGAAGAAAGGAACTCTTTACATGCCTTGAGGTATTTTGGGTATAAAGAGCAGAAGTGAAGACGGAGAAGAAAGGAACCCTTTACATGTGTTGAGGTATTTTGGGTATAAAGAGCAGAAATGAAGAAGGAGAAGAAAGGAACCTTTACACACCTCGAGGTTTTTTGGGTATAAAGAGCAGAAGTGAAGAAGAAGAAGAAAGGACCCTTTACACGCCTCTAGGTATTTTGGGTATAAAGAGCAGAAGTGAAGAAGGAGAAGAAAGGAACCATTTACATGTGTTGAGGTATTTTGGGTATAAAGAGCAGAAATGAAGAAGGAGAAGAAAGGAACCCTTTACATGTGTTGAGGTATTTTGGGTATAAAGAGCAGAAATGAAGAAGGAGAAGAAAGGAACTCTTTACACGCCTCAAGGTATTTTGGGTATTTGGTATTTTTTTTTCCTTATGCCCTCTATGCGCTATTTGGGTTTAGGCTCTCAACTTCCTCACTCCAGGCCCTCCTATATGGTACTAACCCACTGTGTTTATAGATCATTTTCCACTTGTTGGGTGATTGATTTTCTGTTTTTAGTGATTGTGAAATGGTCCATAATTCACATCCACATGTTGAAACTGGAAAGATGTATGTTCTTACATTGTTTACTTTGATATATTTGTTGGTGCTGTTCCGTAGGCTCTTAACGCAGTTTTACGTCTGCATTGCTATGACCAATCTCCTCGAGGCTTCTTTTGAAAGGTTCCTATTGTTGTTACTTAGGGAGCAAAATATTCAAAGTTTGTGACATTGTCAGTTTCTTCATTGTTAATTCTCATTTTTGGTTGACATGTAAAAAACACATTATCATAAAAAAATAATAAATATGTAAATATTCTCTGTTCTCCTTGCCTTGCCTTCTACCACAGCACACAAAGTCAGTGGAGCATACCGTATACTTCACTCTGTATTGTTTGTTATCACATATTTCTGTCTTACAGCAATAGCACTGACAAATAGGCCCTATCTCAGATCACAAAATCCACAACAGACAGAGAGATTGGCAGAAAATGATAATTCTTTAACTTATTCACTGCCTAACGAAAAGTGCGTTTGGACCAAACAGAAATTGGTGGCAGAAAATGGGAAGTAGGGGTATGCCATGGTAGTGATCTAAAAATGGTTAAAATGGTAGCAGCTATATTTTATTATATATAAAATTAAAGGAGATTGCACAAGGAACACGTCAGCATTGCTACTATTGCTAGAGCTTAGAAATATCTTATAATAATGTTAGATTTTCAAAAAATAGAAAATTGAAGACAGGTGTGACAATTATTGAAAATTTCCACTTCCCAGGGCACTACTTCTCAATCTTTGATGATAATCCAATGAATTTTACTGAATAATGAAAATACATCACTTTTCTTCACAAATTTCACATGAACTGCTTCTTAACACCAATAAAACACAATTAAAACTTCATATTTTGAAGCACATCATTTTCACACAAAATAGAAAAAGTCAGGAACACGCGTGTCAGATTTGTACAGAGAAACAATATATACACTATTTTCTATTTAGTTATATTTATTATTCTTTTAAATTTAATTATTTAAATACTCCTCAGCTTATTTGTGTTATGCATAGCAAACTTAGGGGCACAAATGTGGCCCATTATAGGAAGCATAATTCAACATGTGCCATCATAAGATGATGAACTTTCACAGTTAGGTTTGTTTTCCATAATGTCCACCTGCTAAATAATTTAACTGAATACTACACATGGTATTAGTTTTAGAATCTTTCACAAAGTCCTTTAAATCAGAATAACTATAATTTAACATTGTTTAAAAATGATAATCCGGTGTAAATCAATAAGGTCGTGAACCAGAGGGCATTGCCATTTCTAAAATAAGAAAAGTAACCTCAAATACGAGATACTTGCTTCATCGTGTCCATTGTTTTGGAATGACAGGCCTTCTTCCAGTGTAAATTGTCATTTACCGGGCATTTAAATTGTGGAAGGTACTGTAAACATTCAGACAATACAGTGTCCTGCGGTAGGCCAGGGAAGTTCCACGGCAGTGAATCAATTAAGTACTTGTTTTGAAGTTCCAAATGTGTTAAAGAAAGGCTATATTTACTTGACTGCTTCTTCATGTTTCAGGATGGGCAGATTAGTTTAACAGAGTTCCGAGCAGCATGGTTATACTGGTTTAGACAGGTAAGTAGCTCAAGATTGACATTGATTCAAATTAACATCTTACTAGAAACTGAGATATTTTGTATTAGTGCTGTCAGCACTGCATTGAATCTTTTCTTTGCCTTGGTATTTTTCCAGAATCATTCCTTTTCTTCTTTTTTATATTTATTTACCTGTAGTAAACATCATGCCATATTACAATGTCTTCTTCTTAACCTGCCTGACATAGTCCAATGGAACAGAGGTTCACAACCAACTTATGTAATCTTTTTGTAAACTTGTTCATGAATGGCTGGATTTTGCAGCTAAAGTTTTCTACAGGATGATGTAGCCAGTCTCACGCTAATCTTACATAGTCGTACGCCATGATTGGTAGATTGCAGTGTTACTATTCTTTGCTTCTCTTATGGACTCTAGTAATACACAGGAACTATTGAAATATATTGCATGTATATTGAATTCTTGTATAGGATCTAGACAGAGTTTTCTCTGCCTATGAAGTAGTAGTTAAGTATCTTCGTTAATTTCAAATGAAAGCTTATTGGTGCCTGGGAGGACAGTCTTCATCAACAGAAACCACATTCTTGTTCTCGGGCGCCTGGTCTGGAGCAGACATCGGTGATCATGACTCCCCGATGGAGGTTAGATTGGCTGAAGGGATAAGAGCGCTCATTCTTAAACATTTGGTGTGCTGATGCTGAGGTTGCGGGTTCAATACTTACACTGGTCAGCTAGATTAAAATGTTGACTTTTGTCCTTGAATTGGGGACGTAAATTACAAGTACCCCTGATGGCGAGGGACACTGGTAATAGAGAAAGCTAATCCACATGAAAAAATCACCAGTGCACTAAAAATAAATTAGCACATGTATGGACTACGATTAAGTACTGAACAAACAAGAAAAAAGACACTTCAATCCTCTCTGTTGTTGAATATTTTGATGATGTTGGTGTTGCTTATATTATTGTTTATTGCCCAGCTGTGTAAGCTCTCCACATACATCTGTCTATGGCTTCGTCGTCTCTCTTGTCTGGTATTTTCACACATGAGGCTAATTTATCTGTTCCACCTCTTTTGATATGCTTGCTAAGTTTCTTATATATTTTCCTGATGGATTTTTATAACACCGCAGCACTCAGTACGTCAGCATTTGTTTTCTTCAGTATTCACGATATTGTCAGCATTGTTCTATAAAAAAATCACATCTTCACTGTCTCCAGTTTATTCATCATATCCTAATTCATTGTTTACCATTCACATCCATACAGATATATATATATACTAGCTGACCCGGCCCGGCTTCGCCCAGGCCCTGGAGGGGATCTATCTATCTATCAGTCTGTCTGTCTGCTTGTTTGTCTGTCTGTCTGGCTGACCCGGCCCGGCTTCACCCAGTCCCTGGTGGGGAGCATCTCATTTAATTCATATAAGTAGTCATATAAGCTCTCCCGTTCCTAACTATCTGTCTGTCTATCTGTCTGACCCGGCCCGGCTTCACCCAGTCCCTGGTGGGGAGCATCTCATTTAATTCATATACATAGTCATATAACCTCTCCCGTTCCCGACTGTCTGTCTATCTGTCTGTCTGTCTGACCCGGCCCGGCTTCACCCAGTCCCTGGTGGGGAGCATGTCATTTAATTCATATAAGTAGTAAAATAAGCTTCCGTTCCCGACTATCTGTCTGTCTGTCTATCTATCTGACCCGGCATGGTTTCGCCCAGCTCCTGGCGCACAGTAACTTAAAAGAATGTCCTTCCACACACCATTCATTATTTTTAATGAAAACTGTTTTTAATCACCGACATGACAGTTGATAAGTTCTTTAAGCAGAAAAAGATGGGTTACAATGTTATGCATTATGCATTATTTTTATGCAAACTTTGAAAATGCCTTAAAGATTATATCATTATTTATTATAACTCATATGCCTGAAAATAACTATAGACAAAGAGTTTAACAATAGTGCAAGTAAGTCCAACAATATGACTATAAAGTATATAGAAGTGTTATTAAAAGTTATGCCCCTTGAAATAAATTTTCTAGAGTGAAGTCCCCCTGCTATATAGAAATTATATAATGAAAAATGAAAAAGTAAATGTTATTAAATAAGTAGAAGATTTTACACTATGAAACTATTATAGTCGGTTGCACAGGAATGAAAGGAAGACGTGTAGAAAATTTCATCTCAATCGGATGTACCGTTATCGAACCCATCCAATACATAGCCAGCCACATACAGTCTCTTTTATAGATATAGATATATATATATAAAGCATATAGACATTTTTGCTTTCTTGGAAGCAAGCCCATATACAGTTTTGCTGTTTAATAACCCCTTGCTGTCTTCCATTCCCTTGTATGGAATGGCTTGCAGATAGCTACTAAAATGTGACATCAGCACGTTAACACCTGATGACATAAAGATAAAGAATATCTTCAGCCAGTCATTAGAGATAATGAACATCTTCAGTTGATCAGTCAAGTGTCGTCTGCACACTGAAGTTTTTAAAATTCATATAAATTTTTATCTGACAAAGTTTTGTGGTGTCACGTGTGGACTTCGTTTATCAAGAAAAACATGTGCAGAGCTTTTATAATGTTTGTGGACATATGTACACTTATCAAGGCTGTAGAATTTAGAGTGAAAAAAAATTCTTGAGTTCTTGAGTGTGACAATGAGATATTCTATCACCTTATGTTACCAAGCCGGTCTCTGTGGCCGAAGGGCTTGCGAACGCGGTTTGTGAGCCCGTATACCCGGGTTCGAAACACGGCGGTGCTCGTATTTTCGAAAAAGGTATAGAGACCGGTCGTTCAGAAAGCAATGGCAAACTACTGAACGTAACACTTGCCTAGTACATCAACGGCAGCTGAAATTGCTGGTGTTGACTGCAACGTCCCGTAAGGGATATGCAACAAAGTGTTTTTTTTTTTATGTTACCAAAATGTGTATGGGTGATGTTATCGTAATGGGGGTCTTGTGGCAAAGTAGTCAAGCTACACACCTCACACAATGAGGGGGAGGGAGTCATTTTCAGACTCCGGCATTCAGTATATAAGAGAAGTTTTTTCTGAGACCACTGGGGGTCGTCGCTGGAGCTATAGGGTTTGTGCTGTGTGCGATGCTTTTGGCAGGCCACTCTGTTGAAAGAAGACTGAGCCATGGGGGATAAAATCATGTGCAATGATGTCGTTCTTCATGCCTTTAACCCTTTTATCAAAACCAGGAGAAAAGAAAACTAACAAAGAAGAGGGAAAAGAGTAAGAAAAAGGGTGGGGTGACTGTGAGGTGAAACCAGACTATCTCAGAGAGAGCATTTGATGATAATGTTCAGATAATAAATAGCATATTCACACCAACCCTATGCTACCAGTGTCAAACTTGGACATGATCCAAATCACACTTATGTAAAATCAACACAAGTGAGATGAGATGCCTGAGGAGAGCTGCCAACTTAACTATCCAGACTGAGTCAGAAATGTTGTCATCAGACAGGCAATGGGATCAACACCTTGTGCCACATTTATTGAAAGACAGAAGATAAAATTGTTTGGCCATTTCATAAGAATGCAACACCATCAACAACCAGCACTGGCCCTACATTAAAGAAGATCTGTTACAAGAGCAAAAGCACACTGAGAAGAAAATGGATTGGCGACATCAAAGACGTACAGTCACATGGAATGACACTATCCAGTGCCACCCAACGGGCGCCGGAACGCCAACTATTCCTCCTCACAATGTTTGATGGCAAAAGTGGATGATGATGATGATGATAGCTAGTTCAGAAGCACATCTTCAGTTTAACTTGCAAGTCTGGAAGATAGAGTTGGAGAAGTAGGGAATGGTCATCAGAAACGGAACAAAACTGTGTTATTTCTGAAGAGAAGAGTCATCAGAACATCGTGAGAGAAGAGGTTCTGGAGCATGATCACTTCGCATATCTTGGAGCAGTAATTAACTGGAGTGAAGTATCAGGGAAGATCTGCAATTGCTGGATGACTTTTCCAGACTCTAACCCACAGATTCCTTGGTAATACAGAGATAAGCAATACCAAGATGGCTGGCTATATGTTGCTCCACCCATGCACCAGTATTGACACTGCGATGTGAATTGTCGACAGTGATCACATCTGAAAAAGTGAACTGCAGAACTCTGAATCTGAATTACACGAGAAAGTCTACAAAGGTGTCAAGAAGGATTAAAGTGTTACACAAAGGTGCCAAGAGGGATTAAAGTGTTACAGAAAGGTGTCGAGAAGGATTAAAGTGTTACACAAAGGTGTCGAGAAGGATTAAAGTGTTACACAAAGGTGTCATGAAGGATTAAAGTGTCACATGTCATTTGCAGGACATTGTGATCAAACAGCAACCACGGGTCGATTTACTAGGGAATTTTAAATTTAATAGTTTGCAATTGCTTTCTGAATGACAAGTCAGTATTTAAACCCAAGAGACTGGTTTAAAGAATGAACCCCATACTCTGCCATCAGCACACCGGAAGTTTAAGTGCAAACTCATTAAGCCCTGCTGCCATGTTGACTTCTGTCAAGAAGCCTCCTGTTGTCCAAATCCCAGAGATCCAACCCTAGTAAAAATAGTTGCAGCAAACACATTGGAGATGATGCACACACATGCTGTTTTAATTTAATGATGCTTCAATACCAAGCAAATGTCTCATAAGAGAGCAAACCCTGGTTTGCCAACTTGATCAAAGTGAATAAATGGCAATCTTCAGACTGCATGAACATTGCAGTCTGATATACCACATGTTCCATAAAGTAATGATAGGAGATACTGATGAATGTAACTGGAATTGTTAAAATGATGGCTAAACATTTGCTGCGAAAGTGTCCACCATATGTATAACAGAGAACATTAGTACATCCGCTCCATTTGAGGACAAACTCTGTGGTGATGTCAACATCCTCAAGTTGACTGCTGCTTTCTTTAAATATATTCATGTTGAAGTCTGAAGGCGTATGAAGAAAAAGAAGAAGAAACCCCAGACCTGCATATTGGTTGGTGAGGGACCTGCTGCTTCACCCCAATCATACCAGACTTGTAGGCAACCATTGTTTACTGTATAAACATTTGCAATCAAATACTACAGTTTTCATGTTGCTGTCATAGACATGGGCAGAATAGAGGGTGGACTCTCATCCTTGGCCAAATACTACCAAGACATTGGCATTCATTACCTCTGACAATAGAAGTGGCAAACTACTGAGCATAAACTTGCCAAGAAATCACAAACAGCCAAAACATACTGAGGTTGACTGCGATGTTCTACAAAGCATATGCAACAAGCTAAGTTAACTTTAACCCCTGACAGCAAAAGTTCAGCTCCACGCCTATACATGACAAACATTTTTAGTTCAGTAAGGATTCATTCCTTCTGTACTTCAGATATGGCAGTTGTGGTAGCATACAGGTTAGCATGGCCACCTGCTGACCAAGTGGATATATGTTTGAATCCCCAGTAAGACAGATTATAAAAACTGACTTGGACAGTGAAGGTAGCCAATGTGATATAGACAAAAACACCATGTGAATGCAATTGACCTATACAAATCTAGGATTCGTGCTACCCATTGCACCTTATGGAATGTACACAAACTGTTTATTTTACTTTCTCCAGACACGTTCTTGGGTGCCTCAACTTCCTCCATCATAAACCATCAGCTTACAGCAACTAACTGTACTAACATGTTATTTTAAAAGTTTAGTCACACATTTCGACTATTCTTTGCACACACTTTGTAATTATCTAATAATGCAGACATTTACTTAATTCTTTCAATGCAGATTTTGAGCCCTGTGAAGGCATTGGTGATTGTTGATGTTCAGAATGATTTCATTTCAGGTAAAATAGAAAGGTACATTTAGTTTGTCATGTGTTATTTTTTATTTCTTCTACTTAAAAAAAAATAAAAAAAATAATGCATAACCAATTCAACCCTTTGGATTATAATTGGAATATATCATACTGTTCATTATTTCATATAGTGGTTTGTTTATGATATTATGTTAATTTACTTTGGTGTATCAAATGTTATAGGGAGTGACAGCAATGCAGTGGCTATAATAATACCTGCTGGCCTGATAGTCATGTGTTCAAATTTCTCTTTAGCAGGAGATTTAAAAGAAAATTTGACCTTGGCTCTCAGGTCGACCCAGTCTAAAATGAGTGCAAGGAAATGTTATGGAAAATGAAGGTGACGTGTGATGTTGACCATATTACCCGTCGAGTACCGATTATTCTAGAAAAAAGCACCATATACTTATCATTCTTCAAGATATCAAAATGGGTTGTTTATTTTTTTTTTTTTTACATTAACCGTTATTATGAAAGTTACATTGTGCTCCCTCTAATTTCTTCAGTACCTTGTATGTTTCCTCTAATTTCTTCAGTACCTTGTATGCTTTCTCTAATTTCTTCAGTACCTTGTTTGCTTCCCCTAATTTCTTCAGTTACTTCTTTGCTTCCTCTAATTTCTTCAGTACCATGTATGTTTCCTCTAATTTCGTCAGTACCTTGTATGCTTTCTCTAATTTCTTCAGTACCTCGTGTGCTTCCTCTAATTTCTTCAGTACTTTGTATGCTTTCTCTAATTTCTTCAGTACCTTGTATGCTTTCTCTAATTCTCTAATTTCTTTAGTACTTTGTGTGCTTCCTCTAATTTCGTCTGTACCTTTTGTGCCTCCTCTAATATCTTCAGTACTTTGTGTGCTTCATCTAATTTCTTCAGTACCTTGTATGCTTCATCTAATTTCTTCAGTACCTTGTATGCTTCCTCTAATTTCTTCAATACCTCATATGCTTCCTCTAATTTCTTCAGTACCTTGTATGCTTCCTCTAATTTCTTCAGTACCTTGTATGCTTCCCCTAATTTCTTCAATACCTTGTATGCTTCCTCCAGTTTCTTCAGTATCTTGTTTGCTTCCCTCAATTTCTTCAATACCTTGTATGCTTCCTCTAATTTCTTCAGTACCTTGTATGTTTCCTCTAATTTCTTCAGTACCTTGTATGCTTCCTCTAATTTCTTCAGTACCTTGTATGCTTCCTCTAATTTCTTCAATACCTTGTATGTTTCCTCTAATTTCTTCAGTACCTTGTATGCTTCCCCTAATTTCTTCAATACCTTGTATGCTTCCTCCAGTTTCTTCAGTATCTTGTTTGCTTCCCTCAATGTCTTCAATACCTTGTATGCTTCTTCTAATTTCTTCAGGACCTTGCATCCTTGCTCTGTTTTCAATTCATGTTTTATTGCTGTGATTTGTGCTCCTTTGCATTTGCAGTTTTTACTGTTTCAGGCAGCTTATCGCTTTCAAACTGCTCTGCGGGCCAGGATGGATCAGTAATTATTCCAATTATTAACACATTGTTGGAGCAGAACCTGTTCGATGTTGTAGTCTACTCTCACGACTGGCATCCCCCGAACCACATATCATTTATAGATAATGTCCACACTAGGAAACTTCATCCTTCATTCAAGGTGAGTGGGTTTTTGTAATAGGTTTGTGAAACACCACAGGAGATCATAAATGTGTATGGGTGTTGCATTTAAATATAAAAAAAATCATATAAGACACCATTATGAACCCTGCCTAGGTTTGGAGACACTATGACAACCCCCATCTGGAATGGTAGACAGTACTATAATTCCACCTGCAATAAAAGACACTACTCTGATCTTCTCCTAGGATAGAAATCAATCTGATCCTCTTCTAGGATAGAAGACACCACTGTGATCCTCTTTTAGGCTGAAAGACACCACCCCTCCTCCTTCCCCTCCTAAGATAGAAGACATGATTCTGAATCCTTCACATTATAGAAGACACCCACTCCAACCCCTTCCAAGGATAGAGAAAGAGTGACAAAATAGAAGTGAGAGGGTTTGGTTATTTATTGTTCTGTGATACATAGATGGTACCATTGCGTAACTTATAATTCTGTAAGAGTTGTTTCTGATTTTGTTTGCAAAGTCTGACAGTCATTCTGATTCTTTATATGCTGTTTAGCTCTGTGACCATAGGCACACAACTTCTGTTTAAAATGCAGTGCCTTCTACAAAAATTTAATAACTTTCTGTTTTCCAAACTAACATGTCTTTAGAATGCCATATCTATTATGTATGTTTTTAATTTATGGTGCATGCTTTTACTTTTTAAATCTTATGAGATGTATTTGAAATATTTCCTGACATTTCAGGTGCCAAGTGAAGATTTCAGATTGTTTGATAAGGTTGTTTTCGATATTAATGGTGCACCGAGAGAACAGATCTTATGGCCTAAGCACTGCGTACAGAAAAGCTGGGGCGCTGGACTACATCCAGATCTAATAGTATGTGCATATAATTATAACAGTGCAGCAGAAGAGAGAGAGAGAGAGAGAGAGAGAGAGAATGTGTGAGCAAATGTCTTGGTTATATTGGTGCATTTCATTCCAGTTTTATGATCTTTGTTTTGTAGTGAGACAAAAGTATTGTTGCTTTTCATGTTGTTTAGTTGATTTCATATTGATCTCTGCAGCTTTAGTGTCCAGTGCCTCGCCGGCTGGAGTGAGCAATCATGCCTCTCGACACATTATGATTTCAGATGTCGTGGATCAATTTGTGTACTGACTCTCTTCCGTACCATGACACAAGACTGTCAAGAATCTTCTCACGCTGCCTTCCTCTATCTCTCTTTCCGCAAATATTTCAGGTTGTCACATGTTCCAGTTTTTGTCTTCTCATAACATGGCCAAAAACGATGACTGCCTCTTTCTGATGTTTGTGATAAGCTATCTTTGCGACTCGGCTTCCCTTAAAATACCCTGATTGCTCATTTTAGCTTTCCAATTAATTTTCAGCATTCTTCTGTAAAACCACATCTCCAAGGCCTCCTGGGATTTTTTGCCTGTTTACTAATTTTCCAGGATTCACAGCCGCATGTTAAAACTGGTTCTATGTAACGTGCAAGAACTCTTTCTAACTTTCAAGGACAGTGACTTATTGCACAGAACGTTCTTCATTTGATAGAAGATCATACCATTACCTTTTACAAGGTATCTTGTTAACCACTGGATGAACACCAATTTTTGAAAGGCTTGTAATCTCTGCCAGCTCTGTGGCTAACGGGTTACGGGCGCAGATCATAATTCTGCATACCGCGTTCAAAATACTGCTGCTGGTGATTTGGCAGCAGACGCCTTGTGTTGGTTTTCATAAAAATGGTATGAGCGTTGGTCGTTCAGAAAGCATTGGCATACTACTGAACATAAACTTGCCAAAAAATAACAAAAAGCCAAAATATATTATGACGGCCTGTTAAGGATATGCAATTAAATTTAACTGTTGTAATCTCTGTACCAAGGATAGAGATTTCTGTCTTATAAAGACTCATATGGATATACTGTCTGGGTAATGCTGAAGCTGGCTCTGGGGCAAAGGGGTTATGCATGCAATTTGTAATATGGCATTCGACACACAGCTGCAAGCGATTTGAAAACAGATGCCTTGTGTTCATATTCATACAAAGTTATGAGTGCTGGCCATTCAGAAAGCAATGGCAAACTAGTGAATGTAAACTTGCCAAGAAACCATAACAACCATGAAAGAAAACATAATAAGAAAGAGATCTGGTGGCGAGACCCCCAGGCCAGGCAGATCAGATAACACTGGGGAAGAGTGTGACACAGGGACCAGTACTAGTAATCGTGATGACGGAGTTAATCCTGACTGTGTTACCAAGGAAATCCCCTGTGTCAGACTAAGAAACAGAGTGAGAATAGCAACATGGAATGTGAGAAGTCTGTATGAGGGAAAGCTTAAAGTAGTGTGTCTTGAGATTGAGAGGTTAAACATTCAAATTTTAGGAATTAGTGAACATCGCTGGAGCGGCAAGGGACATTTTACAACTGAAAATGGAAGTATTTTCATTTATTCTGGTAGAGATGTCGGAGGCCAGAGTGGAGTGGCATTTTGTTTAGATAAGACAACTGCAAAATCTTTAATGGGATATAATCCAGTTAGTGATAGAATCCTCACTATTAGACTTAAAGGCCGTCCAAAAAACACAACTCTCATACAGATATATGCACCTACTTCAACAGCAGAGGAGGACGAAATTGAAGATTTTTACAACACACTACAAGACACATTAAATAAGATTGGTCATAATGATATAGCAATAATAATGGGAGATTTTAATGCAAAAGTAGGTGCAGGAAGAGCTGAAAATGAGAGACACGTTTTAGGAAAATTTGGATTAGGAAATAGAAATGATGCAGGTGACAAATTAATTGAATTTTGCACAGAAAATGAGTTAACGATAGCCAACACGCTTTTTAAACAACATCCAAGAAGACTCTTCACATGGAAGTCTCCAGACAGTATTACCAAAAATCAGATAGATTATATTTTAATACAAAGAAGATGGAGATCAAGCATAACATCTGCAAAAACCCTACGTAGTGCAGACTGTGATACAGATCATCAGTTATTAGAAGCAGATCTGAAATTAAAACTCAAAAAGCTTACCCGAGGACCAAGGCCACTTCGTTTTGATCTCACAAAAATACCAGATGCATACAACGTAGAAGTTAGGAATCGTTTTGGGGTCTTGATGTCTGTACAAGAGGAAATGACACCTGATGAACTGGCAGTACAAGCTAGAGATATCTTGATAACTGCAGCCAAAGATTTAATTCCGACCAAGAAAAAGCAACTTAAGCCATGGATTACATCAGACACGTTAGAATTAATAAAACAACGAAGGGAACTGAAACAGAAAGGAGGTGAATCCGATAATACCAGGATGAAGTATAAATCTTTAACTCGAGAAATAAGAAAGAACACAAGAAAGGACAAAAATCAATACATACAAGATTGTTGTAACAGAATAGAGCAATATCATAAGACTGGAAGAGATTATGAAATGTTCAAAGAAATGAAGTTATTGACAAGAAATGTTCAACCTCAATTGAATGTTATCTGTGACAAGATGGGAAATACCTTAACAGAATCTAGACAAATTCTAGAAAGATGGCAGGAGTACTGCAGTGGAATGTATGATATGAGTGACAGTGAGGATATGAATGAGATACATGAGCCAACGACAGCAGAGACAGAACCTGAACCCTCATTAGATGAAATTGCTTGGGCTATAAAGCACCTGAAGAATGGTAAATCTCCTGGATGTGATGAGATACCAGCTGAACTAATTAAAGCGGGAGGAGAAGAAAGCATACACATATATCATGCATTATGTACAAAGATTTGGAAATATGGTATATGGCCAAAAGATTGGAAGAGAACTATCTTCATTCCAATACCAAAAAAGGGCAACCTGAAATTATGCACCAACTATAGAACTGTTGCCCTGATCAGTCATGCAAGTAAAATTCCTACTAAAAGTCATAATGGCAAGACTTCGTAAGAAAATGGAAGAAGAGATTAACGTAGTTCAAGCTGGATTTAGACAAGGAAGAGGAACAAGAGATCACATATTCAACATGCGTTTAATAATAGAGAAGTGCAGAGAATTTAATGTAAACCTATACTCATGTTTTGTGGATTATTCAAAGGCATTTGACTGTGTACAGCATCAGAAACTTTGGGAAATCATGAGGACTATGGGCTTTCCATCACATGTAGTACACCTCATAAAAATGCTCTATCTAGACCAACAAGCAGCAGTTAGAATAGATGGCGAGGCATCAGATTGGTTTGACATCAAGCAAGGAGTCCGTCAGGGCTGCGTGCTGTCACCCTATTTGTTTAACCTGTACGCCGAAAATATAATGAGAAATGTAAGAGATGATATAAACAGGGAGCTATATGATGCCCTAAATATCGGCGGTCATGACATACCGGAGATTCGATATGCTGATGATACAGTGTTACTATCCACAACACAGAATGGCATGGAAAACCTAATAGCCTCAACCCAATTGAATAGTGAAAATCACAACTTATATCTTAACATAGCAAAAACAAAGATAATGCATACAGATAAAACTACCATGGAGAAAGAAATATACATTAATGGGGAAAAATTGGAGGTGGTGGAAAATTTTGAATATCTTGGGTCATTGATTACCAACAACGGGGACACAATGAAAGAAATTAAACGGCGACTATCAATTGCTCTTCAAAGACTAAAACAGCTGAATAAATTATGGAGTGGGACAGACAGAACTACAAAAATTAGATTTTTAAGAGCATGCATCTTTCCCATTGCAACATACGCCTGTGAGACATGGACACTTACTAAACAAGCTGAACAGCGCATAAACGCCTTTGAATATAAATGTTATAGACGAGTTCTAAAAATATCTTGGGTAAAGAAAAGAACAAATGCATCCATACTTCAAGAGTTGAATATTGAAGAAGGTTGGCTATTAAAGACGATAAAACAAAGAAAATTGAAATATTTTGGTCACTTGAAACGTCACGAAAGTTTAGAGAGAACAATAATGGAAGGGTATATGCCTGGGAAGAGAGGAAGAGGAAGGCCAAAGAGAAGATGGGTGCCTAATGTGGCGGATGATCTCCAGATGGGTGTATCAGATGCGGGACATCTTGCTTATGATCGAGAGGTTTTCCGGAAGGTTGTTATGGGAGCAAGGTTCTGCAAAGGACATGCTACTGAATGAATGAATGAATGCATGGTCAGTTGGTTGGACCTAAACGTTGATCTCTCATTCAGAAAGCAGTGACAAACCAATGAACGTAAAATTGAATAGTAAGTCATTCTGGGTTGGAGTTGATTGCAACATCCTGCAAAGGACATGCAAAATTGCTGGGGTAAGAGGTAATGAGTGATCTACTGCACACCTTAGTCATTGTATACATCTGCCTTTTTTTCTTTGTTTATTCTGTAAAAAGATACTGGCTGTATCGTGTCTATTAATAACAATGTTATGATCCTTCCACCATTTAACTAACACCTGCAACTTAACAACTGATTTTGGGATCATGTTTACCTCTTCGATCTCTCAATTTTCTGAGACTCCTGAAGGTCGTCACTGGAGCTACAAAATTTGTGCATTCTGCGACACTTTCAGCAGGTCGCCCTGAGGAAAGGGACTGAACCATATGGGATAAAACCAGGTGCAATGAAATCAATCCTCTTACTTTGTAAATCAGTCTTTATAATAATATTTCAGGTAGCTGAGAATGCCTTCCATGTCAGAAAGGGAACCCATCCTGATGTGGATAGCTACTCTGCATTTTGGGACAACGAAAAGCAGTCCAAAACACAGTTGTCTTCCATACTTTATGAGCAGAAGGTCACGGATTTGTACGTCTGTGGATTAGCATACGATGTCTGTGTTGGTAAGAACTTGACAAAGTGTTACTTCTATCTGACTGTGTTGGTAAGAACTTGGTAGAGTATTGTCTCTATCTGACTGTGTTGGTAAGAACTTGGTAGAGTATTGTCTCTATCTGACTGTGTTGGTAAGAACTTGGTAGAGTATTGTCTCTATCTGACTGTTGGTAAGAACTTGGTAAAGTATTGTCTCTATCTGACTGTGTTGGTAAGAACTTGGTAGAGTATTGTCTCTATCTGACTGTGTTGGTAAGAACTTGGTAGAGTATTGTCTCTATCTGACTGTGTTGGTAAGAACTTGGTAGAGTATTGTCTCTATCTGACTGTGTTTTGGTAAGAACTTGGTAGAGTAATTGTCTCTCTCTGACTGTGTTGGTAAGAACTTGGTAGAGTATTGTCTCTATCTGACTGTGTTGGTAAGAACTTGGTAGAGTATTGTCTCTATCTGACTGTTTTGGTAAGAATTTGGGTAGAGTATTGTCTCTATCTGACTGTGTTGGTAAAATTTGGGAAAAGTATTGTCTCTATCTGATGTGTTGGTAAGAACTTGGTAAGTATTGTCTCTATCTGACTGTGTTGGTAAGAACTTGGTAAAGTATTGTCTCTATCTGACTGTGTTGGTAAGAACTTGGTAAAGTATTGTCTCTATCTGACTGTGTTGGTAAGAACTTGGTAAGTATTGTCTCTATCTGTTTTTGGGTAAGAACTTGGTAGAGTATTGTCTCTATCTGACTGTGTTGGTAAGAACTTGGAAAAGTATTGTCTCTATCTGACTGTTTTGGTAAGAACTTGGTAGAGTATTGTCTCTATCTGACTGTGTTGGTAAGAACTTGGTAAAGTATTGTCTCTATCTGACTGTGTTGGTAAGAACTTGGTAAAGTATTGTCTCTATCTGACTGTGTTGGTAAGAACTTGGTAAGTATTGTCTCTATCTGACTGTGTTGGTAAGAACTTGGTAGAGTATTGTCTCTATCTGACTGTGTTGGTAGAACTTGGTAAAGTATTGTCTCTATCTGACTGTGTTGGTAGAACTTGGTTAGAGTATTGTCTCTATCTGACTGTGTTGGTAAGAACTTGGTAAGTATTGTCTCTATCTGACTGTGTTGGTAAGAACTTGGTAAAGTATTGTCTCTATTCTGACTGTGTTGGTAAGAACTTGGTAAAGTATTGTCTCTATCTGACTGTGTTGGTAAGAACTTGGTAGTAAGTATTGTCTCTATCTGACTGTGTTGGTAAGAACTTGGTAGAGTATTGTCTCTATCTGACTGTGTTGGTAAGAACTTGGTAAAGTATTGTCTCTATCTGACTGTGTTGGTAAGAACTTGGTAAAGTATTGTCTCTATCTGACTGTGTTGGTAAGAACTTGGTAAAGTATTGTCTCTATCTGACTGTGTTGGTAAGAACTTGGTAGAGTATTGTCTCTATCTGACTGTGTTGGTAAGAACTTGGTAGAGTATTGTCTCTATCTGACTGTGTTGGTAAGAACTTGGTAGAGTATTGTCTCTATCTGACTGTGTTGGTAAGAACTTGGTAGAGTATTGTCTCTATCTGACTGTGTTGGTAAGAACTTGGTAAAGTATTGTCTCTATCTGACTGTGTTGGTAAGAACTTGGTAGAGTATTGTCTCTATCTGACTGTTGGTAAGAACTTGGTAGAAGTATTGTCTCTATCTGACTGTAGTGTGGTAAGAACTTGGTAGAGTATTGTCTCTATCTGACTGTGTTGGTAAGAACTTGGTAAAGTATTGTCTCTATCTGACTGTGTTGGTAAGAACTTGGTAGAGTATTGTCTCTATCTGACTGTTGGTAAGAACTTGGTAGAGTATTGTCTCTATCTGACTGTGTTGGTAAGAACTTGGTAAAGTATTGTCTCTATCTGACTGTGTTGGTAAGAACTTGGTAAAGTATTGTCTCTATCTGACTGTGTTGGTAAGAACTTGGTAGAGTATTGTCTCTATCTGACTGTGTTGGTAAGAACTTGGTAAAGTATTGTCTCTATCTGACTGTGTTGGTAAGAACTTGGTAAAGTATTGTCTCTATCTGACTGTTGGTAAGAACTTGGTAAAGTATTGTCTCTATCTGACTGTGTTGGTAAGAACTTGGTAAAGTATTGTCTCTATCTGACTGTGTTGGTAAGAACTTGGTAAAGTATTGTCTCTATCTGACTGTGTTGGTAAGAACTTGGTAAAGTATTGTCTCTATCTGACTGTGTTGGTAAGAACTTGGTAAAGTATTGTCTCTATCTGACTGTGTTGGTAAGAACTTGGTAAAGTATTGTCTCTATCTGACTGTGTTGGTAAGAACTTGGTAGAGTATTGTCTCTATCTGACTGTGTTGGTAAGAACTTGGTAGAGTATTGTCTCTATCTGACTGTGTTGGTAAGAACTTGGTAGAGTATTTGTCTCTATCTGACTGTGTTGGTAAGAACTTGGTAGAGTATTGTCTCTATCTGACTGTGTTGGTAAGAACTTGTAAAGTATTGTCTCTATCTGACTGTGTTGGTAAGAACTTGGTAGAGTATTGTCTCTATCTGACTGTGTTGGTAAGAACTGGTAAGTATTGTCTCTATCTGACTGGTTGGTAAGAACTTGGTAGAGTATTGTCTCTATCGACTGTGTTGGTAAGAACTTGGTAGAGTATTGTCTCTATCTGACTGTGTTGGTAAGAACTTGGTATAAGTATTGTCTCTATCTGACTGTGTTGGTAAGAACTTGGTAAGAGTATTGTCTCTATCTGACTGTGTGGTAAGAACTTGGTAGAGTATTGTCTCTATCTGACTGTGTTGGTAAGAACTTGGTAAAGTATTGTCTCTATCTGACTGTGTTGGTAAGAACTTGGTAGAGTATTGTCTCTATCTGACTGTGTTGGTAAGAACTTGGTAAAGTATTGTCTCTATCTGACTGTGTTGGTAAGAACTTGGTAGAGTATTGTCTCTATCTGACTGTGTTGGTAAGAACTTGGTAAAGTATTGTCTCTATCTGACTGTGTTGGTAAGAACTTGGTAAGTATTGTCTCTATCTGACTGTGTTGGTAAGAACTTGGTAGAGTATTGTCTCTATCTGACTGTGTTGGTAAGAACTTGGTAGAGTATTGTCTCTATCTGACTGTGTTGGTAAGAACTTGGTAAAGTATTGTCTCTATCTGACTGTGTTGGTAAGAACTTGGTAGAGTATTGTCTCTATCTGACTGTTGGTAAGAACTTGGTAAGTATTGTCTCTATCTGACTGTGTTGGTAAGAACTTGGTAAAGTATTGTCTCTATCTGACTGTGTTGGTAAGAACTTGGTAGAGTATTGTCTCTATCTGACTGTGTTGGTAAGAACTTGGTAAAGTATTGTCTCTATCTGACTGTGTTGGTAAGAACTTGGTAGAGTATTGTCTCTATCTGACTGTGTTGGTAAGAACTTGGTAAAGTATTGTCTCTATCTGACTGTGTTGGTAAGAACTTGGTAAGTATTGTCTCTATCTGACTGTGTTGGTAAGAACTTGGTAGAGTATTGTCTCTATCTGACTGTGTTGGTAAGAACTTGGTAAAGTATTGTCTCTATCTGACTGTGTTGGTAAGAACTTGGTAGAGTATTGTCTCTATCTGACTGTGTTGGTAAGAACTTGGTAAAGTATTGTCTCTATCTGACTGTGTTGGTAAGAACTTGGTAAGTATTGTCTCTATCTGACTGTGTTGGTAAGAACTTGGTAGAGTATTGTCTCTATCTGACTGTGTTGGTAAGAACTTGGTAGAGTATTGTCTCTATCTGACTGTGTTGGTAAGAACTTGGTAGAGTATTGTCTCTATCTGACTGTGTTGGTAAGAACTTGGTAAAGTATTGTCTCTATCTGACTGTGTTGGTAAGAACTTGGTAGAGTATTGTCTCTATCTGACTGTGTTGGTAAGAACTTGGTAAAGTATTGTCTCTATCTGACTGTGTTGGTAAGAACTTGGTAAAGTATTGTCTCTATCTGACTGTGTTGGTAAGAACTTGGTAGAGTATTGTCTCTATCTGACTGTGTTGGTAAGAACTTGGTAAAGTATTGTCTCTATCTGACTGTGTTGGTAAGAACTTGGTAGAGTATTGTCTCTATCTGACTGTGTTGGTAAGAACTTGGTAAAGTATTGTCTCTATCTGACTGTGTTGGTAAGAACTTGGTAAAGTATTGTCTCTATCTGACTGTGTTGGTAAGAACTTGGTAGAGTATTGTCTCTATCTGACTGTGTTGGTAAGAACTTGGTAAAGTATTGTCTCTATCTGACTGTGTTGGTAAGAACTTGGTAAAGTATTGTCTCTATCTGACTGTGTTGGTAAGAACTTGGTAGAGTATTGTCTCTATCTGACTGTGTTGGTAAGAACTTGGTAAGTATTGTCTCTATCTGACTGGTGTTGGTAAGAACTTGGTATAGTATTGTCTCTAGCTGACTGTGTTGGTAAAAGAACTTGGTAGAGTGTATTGTACTTCTATCTGACTGTGGTTGGTAGGAGGGAACTTGGTAGAGTATTGTCCTCTATCTGACCTGTGTATGGTACAAGAACTGTGGTAAAGTAATTTCCTCTATCTGACTGGTTGGTAAGAAAATAGGTAAGTCTTAGTCTCTATCTGACTGTGTTGGTAAGAACTCTTGGTAAAGTATTGTCCTCTGATCTGACTGTTGTTGGGTAAGAACTTGGTAGAGTAATTGTCCTCTTCATCACTAAGTGTTGGTACTTAGGTAGCTCTCTGATCTGACTGTTGGTTAAGAACTGGGTAAGAGTATTGTCTCTATCTGACTTGGGTTGGTAAAGAACTTGTGTAAAAGTAGTGTCTCTATCTGTACTGTGTTGGAAGTAACTTGGTAAGTGTAATTGGTCTCTATCTGACTGTGTTGGTAAGAACTTGGTAAGAGTAATTGGTCTGCTATCTGACTGTGTTGGTAAGAACTTGGTAGAGTATTGTCTCTATCTGACTGTGTTGGTAAGAACTTGGTAAGTATTGTCTCTATCTGACTGTGTTGGTAAGAACTTGGTAGAGTATTGTCTCTATCTGACTGTGTTGGTAAGAACTTGGTAGAGTATTGTCTCTATCTGACTGTGTTGGTAAGAACTTGGTAGAGTATTGTCTCTATCTGACTGTGTTGGTAAGAACTTGGTAAAGTATTGTCTCTATCTGACTGTGTTGGTAAGAACTTGGTAGAGTATTGTCTCTATCTGACTGTGTTGGTAAGAACTTGGTAAAGTATTGTCTCTATCTGACTGTTGGTAAGAACTTGGTAGAGTATTGTCTCTATCTGACTGTGTTGGTAAGAACTTGGTAGAGTATTGTCTCTATCTGACTGTGTTGGTAAGAACTTGGTAAGTATTGTCTCTATCTGACTGTGTTGGTAAGAACTTGGTAGAGTATTGTCTCTATCTGACTGTGTTGGTAAGAACTTGGTAAAGTATTGTCTCTATCTGACTGTGTTGGTAAGAACTTGGTAAAGTATTGTCTCTATCTGACTGTGTTGGTAAGAACTTGGTAGAGTCATTGTCCTCTATCTGACTGTGTTGGTAAGAACTTGGTCATAGTATGTCTCTAGTCTGACTGTGTGGTAAGAAACTTGGTAAGTATTGTCTCTATCTGAACTGTGTGTGGTAGAACTTGGTAAAGTATTGCCTCTCTCCTGACTGTCGTTGGTAAGAACTTGGTTAGAGTATGTTGTCTCTTATCTGACTGTGTTGGTAAGAACTTGGTAGAGTATTGTCTCTACTGACTGATGTTGGTAAGAACTTGGTAAGAGTATTTTCTCATAATCTGACTGTGTTGGTAAGAAACTTGGTAGATTTAGTCCTCTGATCTGACTGTGTTGGTAAGAACTTGGTAGAGTATTGTCTCTATCTGACTGTTGGTAAGAACTTGGTAGAGTATTGTCTCTATCTGACTGTGTTGGTAAGAACTTGGTAAAGTATTGTCTCTATCTGACTGTTTTGGGTAAGAACTTGGTAAAGTATTGTCTCTATCTGACCTGTGTTGGTAAGAACTTGGTAGAGTATTGTCTCTATCTGACTGTTGGTAAGAACTTGGTAGAGTATTGTCTCTATCTGACTGTGTTGGTAAGAACTTGGTAAAGTATTGTCTCTATCTGACTGTGTTGGTAAGAACTTGGTAAAGTATTGTCTCTATCTGACCTGTGTGGTAAGAACTTGGTAAGTATTGTCTCTATCTGACTGTGTTGGTAAGAACTTGGTAAAGTATTGTCTCTATCTGACTGTGTTGGTAAGAACTTGGTAAAGTATTGTCTCTATCTGACTGTGTTGGTAAGAACTTGGTAAAGTATTGTCTCTATCTGACTGTTTGGTAAGAACTTGGTAAAGTATTGTCTCTATCTGACTGTGTTGGTAAGAACTTGGTAGAAGTATTGTCTCTATCTGACTGTGTTGGTAAGAACTTGGTAAAGTATTGTCTCTATCTGACTGTTGGTAAGAACTTGGTAAAGTATTGTCTCTATCTGACTGTGTTGGTAAGAACTTGGTAAAGTATTGTCTCTATCTCACTGTTGGTAAGAACTTGGTAAAGTATTGTCTCTATCTGACTGTGTTGGTAAGAACTTGGTAGAGTATTGTCTCTATCTGACTGTGTTGGTAAGAACTTGGTAAAGTATTGTCTCTATCTGACTGTGTTGGTAAGAACTTGGTAAAGTATTGTCTCTATCTGACTGTTGGTAAGAACTTGGTAAAGTATTGTCTCTATCTGACTGTGTTGGTAAGAACTTGGTAAAGTATTGTCTCTATCTGACTGTGTTGGTAAGAACTTGGTAAAGTATTGTCTCTATCTGACTGTGTTGGTAAGAACTTGTAGAGTATTGTCTCTATCTGACTGTGTTGGTAAGAACTTGGTAGAGTATTGTCTCTATCTGACTGTGTTGGTAAGAACTTTGGTAGAGTATTGTCCTCTATCTGACTGTGTTGGTAAGAACTTGGTAGAGTATTGTCTCTATCTGACTGTGTTGGTAAGAACTTGGTAGAGTATTGTCTCTATCTGACTGTGTTGGTAAGAACTTGGTAGAGTATTGTCTCTATCTGACTGTGTTGGTAAGAACTTGGTAGAGTATTGTCTCTATCTGACTGTGTTGGTAAGAACTTGGTAGAGTATTGTCTCTATCTGACTGTTGGTAAGAACTTGGTAGAGTATTGTCTCTATCTGACTGTGTTGGTAAGAACTTGGTAGAGTATTGCCTCTATCTGACTGTGTTGGTAAGAACTTGGTAGAGTATTGTCTCTATCTGACTGTTTGTAAGAACTTGGTAGAGTATTGTCTCTATCTGACTGTGTTGGTAAGAACTTGGTAGAGTATTGTCTCTATCTGACTGTGTTGGTAAGAACTTGTAGAGTATTGTCTCTATCTGACTGTGTGGTAAGAACTTGGTAGAGTATTGTCTCTATCTGACTGTGTTGGTAAGAACTTGGTAAAGTATTGTCTCTATCTGACTGTGTTGGTAAGAACTTGGTAAGTATTGTCTCTATCTGACTGTGTTGGTAAGAACTTGGTAGAGTATTGTCTCTATCTGACTGTGTTGGTAAGAACTTGGTAGAGTATTGTCTCTATCTGACTGTGTTGGTAAGAACTTGGTAGAGTATTGTCTCTATCTGACTGTGTTGGTAAGAACTTGGTAGAGTATTGTCTCTATCTGACTGTGTGGTAAGAACTTGGTAGAGTATTGTCTCTATCTGACTGTGTTGGTAAGAACTTGGTAGAGTATTGTCTCTATCTGACTGTGTTGGTAAAGAACTTGGTAGAGTATTGTCTCTATCTGACTGTTGGTAAGAACTTGGTAGAGTATTGTCTCTATCTGACTGTGTTGGTAAGAACTTGGTAGAGTATTGTCTCTATCTGACTGTGTTGGTAAGAACTTGGTAGAGTATTGTCTCTATCTGACTGTGTTGGTAAGAACTTGGTAGAGTATTGTCTCTATCTGACTGTGTTGGTAAGAACTTGGTAGAGTATTGTCTCTATCTGACTGTGTTGGTAAGATCTTGGTAAAGTATTGTCTCTATCTGAGTGTGTTGGTAAGAACTTGGTAGAGTATTGTCTCTATCTGACTGTGTTGGTAAGAACTTGGTAAAGTATTGTCTCTATCTGACTGTGTTGGTAAGAACTTGGTAAAGTATTGTCTCTATCTGACTGTGTTGGTAAGAACTTGGTAGAGTATTGTCTCTATCTGACTGTGTTGGTAAGAACTTGGTAGAGTATTGTCTCTATCTGACTGTGTTGGTAAGAACTTGGTAAAGTATTGTCTCTATCTGACTGTGTTGGTAAGAACTTGGTAGAGTATTGTCTCTATCTGACTGTGTTGGTAAGAACTTGGTAAAGTATTGTCTCTATCTGACTGTGTTGGTAAGAACTTGGTAAAGTATTGTCTCTATCTGACTGTGTTGGTAAGAACTTGGTAGAGTATTGTCTCTATCTGACTGTGTTGGTAAGAACTTGGTAAAGTATTGTCTCTATCTGACTGTGTTGGTAAGAACTTGGTAGAGTATTGTCTCTATCTGACTGTGTTGGTAAGAACTTGGTAAAGTATTGCCTCTATCTGACTGTGTGGTAAGAACTGGTAAGTATTGTTCTCTATCTGACTGGTTGGTAAGACTTGGTAAAGTATTGTCTCTATCTGACTGTTGTAAGAACTTGGTAAAGTATTGTTCTCTATCTGACTGTGTTGGTAAGAACTTGGTAGAGTATTGTCTCTATCTGACTGTGTTGGTAAGAACTTGGTAAAGTATTGTCTCTATCTGACTGTGTTGGTAAGAACTTGGTAAAGTATTGTCTCTATCTGACTGTTGTAAGCAACTTGGTATAAGTATTGCCTCTATCTGACTGTGTTGGTAAGAACTTGGTAAAGTATTGTCTCTATCTGGACTGTGTTGGTTAAGATACTTGGTAGGAGTATTGTCTCTATCTGACTTGTTGGTAAGAACTTGGTAGATTATTGTCTCTATCTGACTGTGTTGGTAAGAACTTTGTAGAGTATTATCTCTATCTCACTGTTGTTGACAAAACTGGCATTGTGCTTCAGGCAACCTCACAAGCCCCTCATCATTTCATGTACCGTGCCAATAAGTGTGGGCGGTTGGTTGCCAGTTCACACAGTCACCAATCTTGGATTTAGCAGGCCTGTGTTCTTGTCCCCATTACGCCATGTGACCATGCCACCCAGGTATTTATAGATTGATCTTCCCCTTTGCTCTTTTTCGCATCATGTTTGCCAGTTGTCACTAGGTGTTAACATTTAGTTCTTCTCATAACATGCTCAACAAATCTTTATTGTCTACATCTAATCTCTCTAATAAATTAATGTTTTAATCTTTTCTTGAAGGATTGTCTCATTTGTTTTCTGTCATCTGTGATATCCTTTGCTTTTTTCTCAGAAACCATATTTCTACTGCTGTTAGATGTTTCTTGGCTTGTCTGCTTTTTGTCTATTTTTCACATGCATTTAGTAGTGTAGGTTGTTATATGGCACTTTAACACCCTTTTTCTCAGTGCTGTTGTCAGCTCTCATTGATGAATAAGTTTTCCATCTTGCTAAAGGCTCATTTTGCTGTGGCAGTTCTTATTCTAATCGATACAAGGCAGCTTTTATCAGATGTTATGATTTCCACATACTTCTTCAGCGAATATAAACGGGTTTTATATATTCCTGGATGCCTTTGATTAGAGAAATTAGACATAGACAGTTAACATTTTGTGGACACGTTATGAGAAAAAATAAATTAGAGAACTTGATGACAGCGGGCAAGATTGAGGGGAAAAGAACAAGGGGGAGGCCGAGAAGTAAATTTCTGGATGGTTAGGTCAAGACAAGAACGCAGAGCTGATCCACGACTCTGGTGATCATGTGAGATGGTTAAACATGACCGCCCACACTTAGCGGCATGGCACATGATGATGATGCATGCCAGTTTTCCTTTAGAAAGAACCATTGAATGTGCTTTTCATTATCCGGTTGAAATTGACGCTTTCTTTGACTCTTGTCTTCCAGACAGCTCTTAGTTGAACTCATCATGTACCAAGCAGAACCCCACACCATCAGTAGCTACTCCCTTCTGCTTCTTCTTCTGCCCTCTATCTCCCAATGGAGTATAGATCCCCAACAACTCATGCTAAGCTGTCCTGTTGCTATCTCCTGCAAACTACATTGAACATTCTTGCAGCAAATGTAACTGTCATTTTACAAGTTCCATAGTTACATTCATTAGTGTCTCCTATTTTTAGTTAATTGAATACATAACATTTCAGCCTGTTATATCCTGTGTTGAGTCTGGAAATTGCTAGTTGTTCTCTTTGGTGGAGTATGTAGTATGCATCATCTATCTTGTTTGTGGCCTAAGTGCTGTGATTCCCGCTTGATTCTATAAATATTTTTTATACATCTCTTGGCCTCATAGCTTGTCTTTATATCAGGTTGAAGTAGTCTTCCACTTTCCATTGCCAGTTTGTCAACCTCATTGTTTCCAGGTATGTTGCAATGTAATGGGATCAATTGTATTAAACTCTTTGGATTTCTGACTGATGGCTTTTCTCACTCTCCAGTACTTTATTTAGTACTTTACTTGGTATAGAAATGGTAAAGAAAAATTAACAGTGTTTGGTTGTAGTCACTATTCACAACAGCTTCGTGGCTTAGAGGTTATGACTTTTCTCCGTAATCTCGTATACTCTCGTCGGTAAACATGATGACGGTTCAAATCAGCAGTGGTTCGAATCGCATCGGTAACTTACGGGGTATGTGAGCCGGCCGCTCAGAAAGCAATGGCAAACTACTGAGTGTAATCTTGCCAAGAGATCAACATACAGCTGAAAGATGCTGGTGTTGACAGCTAAGTCCTGTAAAGGATATGCTAAAAAAAAAAAAAAAAAGAGAAATTGTGTACAAAAATTGCAGTCATACATACAGAATATGAACACTTCTTTGGAAACTAATCATGTTAAGGGCCTATGAAAGCTACATTGGTTTTATTCCACAGTCAGCATGCAAGCATACAAACACATACTGCAGCCTGGCATACTGGATCAAGAAAGGTGGTCACCTAGTAGGGGTTAAATTAAGATGGCCTGTGGTTCAAATCTTGCGTGGTATTTTTCTGTTATCAAATATCTGAAATACATTTCTCAGTCACAAATTCAGCTAGATGTTGGACAAGAGCACACAATTAACTTTTAACAGAAAACTGCACCAGCTATGATGCTTATTCATAAAAATAGAAAACAGCAAAATAAGGGTGAGCGAGAGACAAAATGAACAAACAAACTTTATTTTCAGAGGTTTAAGAATTGGGCACGCAGGCCCGTCTAACATTCTGCCTTGCTCATCTCTCTCTCTTTCATACATTATGTCATCCAAATATCACTTATGCAACAAACTGAGAGCAACAACAACAGTATCAATATAGGTATTATACAGGCACGGGAAATGTGCAAATATCATTACTACATGTATGACACACTATTAATTATTGATGTGACAATTGTTATTACCTATGGGAGACATACTGTACTACCAAGATAGGTAGGCAGGCAGGGAGGGAGGGATGGATGGAGAGAGAGAGTTCTAGCAGATAATTATTTGTTCAGAACCTATCTGGCAACTATATTTAAACTCTGCAGCCAAGAGTGCTTTCTCACCTGGCAAATCCGTCTTTTCTGCTCCCACATGGATACATAGTGTTTGTGAATTTTAGTGTTGTGCTTTTTTATATTTCGTTGTTTTATCTATCCATGTTGTCTTGTACTTGACAAAGATTCTGAGAATCGAAACGTCGTTCTGTGTGTCGTATTGTACGCGTTTGTGTGTTTTTTTATTTTATTATATTATTCAATTTATATATTTATTGAGTGCTTCTGATTTCGGATTTTCACCTGTATTTTGGGATACGAGATGGATATCCTTGTAAGGTATGTGCAACGTGTTGATGTTTAGTACGTTTCTTCTTGCAGGAGCTTAATATACCTATTTGTTTCCAGTTCATATTTGTTCAGAAGCTGCTAATATTTCTACAGGTCAGACTGCAAGTCACGCTGTGGAGCACGGATTTAGAACAACTCTAATTGAAGATGCAACAAGAGGTGTCTCCCTTGATGGTATAGCTAAAATGAAACGTGAGCTTGTGGCAAAAGGAGTATACTTTGCAGAATCACACCTGGTATATTTGTTTTATTTTCTCCTGTAGCCATTCCATGACTTGTATAGTGAGTTAGTAACTGCTGGATAATTGCGTTTGGTAGAATCAGATTGTCAGGGTGAAGGTCACTGCTGAGTGGAATTAATCCATTAGAGCTACAACTCAAGTATGAGGATAAGGTGGCTGCGACCACTGAGACCGAGGTGGCTAGCGCTCACATAATAACAGCCATCATTGTTTCAGATCCTTAGTCTGCATTGTGTTATTTAAAGTTGAGAATAGATGTTCCATGAGTGCGTGCAAGTCTAGACACCTCTCGTACAAGGACCTATGTTGATAAACAGTCTGGGTCTCTTACAAGGACCTATGTTGATAAACAGTCTGGGTCTCTTACAAGGACCTATGTTGATAAACACTCTGGGTCATGCTGGAATGTGAGCGAGGTAACAAGTGAGCAGAATTGTTGGCTTCACATGAATCAGTAATTGGAACACTCACAACGGACAAGGGAAATTTTCTGAAAACTATGAATGGAGATGAAGACACATTAGCTGATGAAACAACATATTTAAGGATGCTTGAGTTGGATTGAAGTATTTTTCCAGCAGGGAGAAATGTATGAGAGGATGAATTTCAAGTGTTCCTCCTTCTTCAATTCTCATTGGAGTGAAGTGCGTCACACCTACTTGTCCATCTCAGAGGTCGTGTGTCAGACTTCAGCATGCCTTTGTGCACGGTTGACTTCACCTAGACAGATTCTATCCGTGGGTCAGTTTTCTTTCCTAACAGTTTAGCCAGGGCTGTTTCCTACTCATTGGGATTTTCTACTGCTATGGAATGTTCACTGCGGACAGCTTGCACATGACCTCCTGTTGTTCACCCTGGCCCAAGAAGGGTGGGTATCACACTACCTCAGAGATTTGGGTGGACATTTGATAATTTGAAATACATGGTGCTTATAACAATTCTCAGCCCATTGCTGGGATTTGAACCCAGTAACTTCTGAGCTTGAGGTAAGCACCATAGCCTGTAGCCACACCTGACCTATCTGGATTGTTTATAACAAGTGTGCTACTGGAACAAATAGTGTCTACGGTTTGCAACATTGGCTGGGGGAGACAGAGCATCAGTAGATTTGTTTGTAGTGCCATGGTGTCAATTCTTTACTAAACATTAACTGTTGGATGTGGTTGTTGTAGCTATTTGCTGGAGCTTGAGGAGAAAGTGACCGTTGTTTCATATTGACAAGAAATATCTTTTCAGAGGAATTAATGTTGTGGAATAAAGTCAAAAAAATAAATTAAAGAAAGCAAAGCTTTTATACTTGAGGCCTGTTGGATATATGGTGCTAGCCTAATTTTGACAGACCAATCAGCACTCAAGAGGTGATGGGATTAGTATCACGCTATAGCCTCATTTTGATAGGTCAATCGGCACTGAAGATGTGATGGGATCAGTATCATGCTATAGCCTCATTTTGATAGACCAATTGGCACTGAAGATGTGATGGGATCAGTATCATGCTATAGCCTCATTTTGATAGACCAATTGGCACTGAAGATGTGATGGGATCAGTATCATGCTATAGCCTCATTTTGATAGACCAATCAGCACTCAAGATGTGATGGGATCAGTATCACGCTAGCCACCTTTATTTTCCCAGGACATTTCCTGATATTCATTTTAGGCTGGGCCAACCAAGGAGCCTAGGTCAGTTTAGAAACCATGCCTCTGTGGAGAGTCAGCCACAGTCACATCTGACTAGCAGGCAAGCATGCTAGCCACTACATCACTGCTGATCCCTGTGTTTGGACATGAGGCAGATTAAGTTTAGTCTAGTTTAGTCGATGGATCAACATCACAGCACACGGGTGTAACCCATAAGTGCTCCGTTCTTCTCCTAACTCAAACCCGAGTTTAGAGAAACTCAGCTCAGTGCACGAACTCTGTAGCACCAGCGAGGATCCTGAAATACTTTGGGTAGATATTTAACTCAAAATTTTACCCGGGCAGCGCCGTTAGGCTACTCTTTTTCGATTTCCAACTGCCAAGGGATTTTTTACGTGCGCAACAATACACACGGGCATCCAATCTCACTACCCAGAGACTAGGGGAAGTTTTATTACTAGAAGTCCATGTGAAAAAATCTTGGTCCTCACTGGGGCTTAAACCTGGGACCTCCAGCTCTCGAGGCAGACACCATACCTCGAGACCACGCAGCCTCCCACGAGGCAGATTAAATGGCTCTTGACTCTGGCATGTCTGTTTAGAACTGCAAAATTGCTGTTTCCTGTGCCTTTCTGTCCAGTCAGTTATCTCTTGTGTTGTTTCATATGCTGTTTCCTGTGCCTGACTGTCCAGTCAGTTATCTCTTGTGTTGTTTATAAGAATCTGTTGATCTGTTCTCATACTGGAAGGTCTGTCCATTTGGTTTTTTCTTGCTCCTGCTTCAGCAACCATCAGCTCTCATTTATCATTGGGGGCTGCGTGGTCTCGAGGTATGGTGTCCGCCTCGAGTGCTGGAGGTCCCGGGTTCAGGCCCTGGTGAGGACCGGGATTTATTTAAAAAATCCACCTGGACTTCCAGTAATAAAATTTCCCCTGGTCTCTGGGTAGTGAGATCGGACGCCCGTGTGTATTGTTGTGCACGTAAAAAATTCCTTGACAGTTGGAAATCGAACAAGAGTAGCCTAACGGCGCTGCTCGGGCAAAATTTCGAGTTAAAAATCTACCCAAAGTATTTCAGGATCCTCGCCGATGCAACGGAGTTCGTGCATTGAGCTGAGTTTCTCCAGACTCAGGTTTGAGTTAGGAGGAAAACGGAGCACTTATGGGATAAACCGTGTGCCGTGATGTTGATCCAACAACTAAACTAAACTAAACTAAACTTATCATTAGTTGACTGACTAGGAATGTGCTGTATGATTATGCTTCTTTTTATTTCATAATTTCATCTCATCTTGTTCCTCTTGTACCTTGCAGTGTTGAGGTTATACAATAACAGTGGGGGTGTGCCCGCTTTTGGGTTTCATACACTGAAATTCCTGCTGTTATTCCCTCTGTCCATCGTTTACATGGTCGGTCTCTTCTTCTGGTTCCATTTGGTCTGTACATCATTGCTTGTTGTGGATTCTTTTTCTTTGTTCACTCTAAAATACTATCTTATGCAATAAATCACTTTGACTGAATGTCAGAGAGGACTGAAATTGTATATCAAACCCCTTCTACTATATGGCAGTGAGTCTTCGAATGTGAAGGAACAAACCAGGAAGAGCTTGGAGGCAGCAGAGAATGTTACAAATGTTTTTCCACAGCCAAAATAACTAACAGTGATTACCAGAAACAGTCTAATAGAAGTCGAACATTATACACAGCTATAAGAAAGTGAAAAACAATGTTCTTTTGGTCAGATAATTTTTCAGATATTTTAGACATAGTTTCCATTCATTGATAAGTGAGTCTTCTTCATCTCCCACAGAAGTATAGGCCTTATAGCAACTTGCACCAAATCCTTTGTAGTCTTGTTCATGAATGGTCAGATTTTGCAGCTACCATTTTCTATGGGATGAGATATCCAGTCTCATATCAATCTCCTTAGGCATCTTTTTCTACATGTATGGTAGGATACAGTGTTACTGTTTTATTGTTTCCTTGATGGGCCCTTAGGACACACTAGGTTGGTGTTGCTTTAATTTCTATTCACCAGGCATCTCTGTGAGGTACAGTATATGAGTTTGTATTTGTTTATGTCTCTGCAGGATTTGAACATCCCCTTGTTTTTGCATTTTATTCTGAGATTATCATCAACAAGTGCCATGCCAGCTGGCATAGGCATTTATGACTCTCCACAGATCTCGGTCTTTGGTGTTCTGGATCAACTCTGCTGCTGATATTCCTCCATTCCACCATCTCAATCCATCTAGTATCATTTCTCTTGGTCTGCGTCCTGCCTCTCTTCTCCTCGATCTTTCCAGTTGTCATGACGTTCTTCAATGCCTCTCTTCTCATCACATGACCAAAGAAAGATGTTTGTCTCTGTCTTGTTATTGACTATAATGTTCTAGGTTCATTAGCCTGTTTCAGACAATCGTTGTTAGTTACTCTGACAGTCTAAGGAATTCGCAACATCCGTCTTAGGAACCACATCTCTATTGCTTCCAAGTTCTCCCTAATTTGTTCATTTACATTCCAAAATTCACTGCCATACAAGTTCTATATAGCACTTCAGCCTTCTTTCTGTTTTGAAATTGAAATTGTAATGACATTTTTGTATTCTGATATGAATACTGCATTTGTGAGATATATGCTACCATGTTTTATACAGCAGAACATCGAGTTAAAACATTTATGCATACATATGTTTGCACAAACAGATCCTGGTGTACACATAGATGTTAGATACACACTTTTGTTGATATTTACCTGTTCTGTACTTTTTAATTTCATACAGGTGCCTAACTTGACCAAGGCTGAACTCCGCCCACTGTGCCTGGCTGTGCAGGCTGCTGTGAATTATAAATTAGCGAGGAAAATGGTCAATGACACATTATTGAACTCATAGTGCTGGCAAAATGTTTGTTTTCTGCTATGATTCTTTGTTTTCTGTATAATTCTTAAACAATCAGAGTCATGTAAATAGATTTTTTGGCCAGCATGTTTTCTTGTTTAAATAGATAAAAATGCCAGTAAAATATTTCAGTGAAATATCTATGGCCAGCTCAAAATTACAAACTCTCAACTAAGTCTTGCCATGTTGTTGTTATTGTTATTAAAAATCAATTAGCTGAGACATTTTATTTGTCTCTGTCTTGGTATGTAACTGATGCTGCTGCTCGTTTAATACAAATCTCAATTTAAATTTGTAGTATCCAGCCATCTCACATTTTATATGATTTTTTAGGAAGACTGGAAGCACCATCACATATCCTTCAAGTGGTTAACTATATGCATGACTGCTTAGTTTTAACACCACAACAAACAACAACACCTGAAAAAAAAACAGGAGGTTTGCTTCAGACATCTGGAAAGAGAACACAAACCACCCATATCCATGTGAAATTCAAGGAAACACTACGTTATCTTCCCACGATAAGTTTATGAGCAGGCCACAGCACAAATTTGGAGTGGAGGAGTGACATATTAAGAAATTTCAGATCAGCCTTTGGTCTGAATAACCTGGCATTACATAAATAAAACAAGAAGAAACAAACACATTTTGACAGTTGTTAATTTATTTTTAAAAAAGTCACTTAAAAGTCGACAGGGTCGACTTCATTCCACCGGATTTTTATCCCATATGGCTGTCTCTTTCCACAGCGCGGGCTACCAAAAGCATTGCACAAAGCACAAACTCTGTAGCTCCAGCGATGACCTCCAGGGGTTTAAAAAAAAATGCACTTGTGAACCGAAGGATGCGGTCCGGAATCGAACCCACAACTTTCGGAGCCTGAGTCAGACGGCTTGACCACTTCACCACGGAGAACTCCTGTGTTAATTTATTTACATGGAATATAAAAATATGTGAATCATAATGGCTTGTATACTTGATAGATACACATAATGCTTGAAATAAAACCAAAAAAAAACAGGAAGATATTGGAAGAAGGTGCTATAATAAAGAGATGGAATGAGTAGATAAGCTGAAAAAATCTAATCAAAGTGGAAATGCAATTTCTGAAGAAAATGCAAAGAATACCATGGACAGACAGAAAAACCAATGAACAAGTTCTACAAGAAGCTAATGAAAACTGTAAGCTGATAAGAGAAATTAGATGTAGACAGTCACAATTGTTTGAGCATGTTATGAGAAGAAATCAACTAGAGAACTTGGTGACAATTGGCAAGATTTAAGGGAACAGAACAAGGGGTAGGCAGATAAGTAAATATCTGGATGGCTTGGCTATATGGGGTGGTTGAGACAAGAACAGAGCTGATTCACGACTCTGGTGATCGGGTGAGATGGCAAAACATATCACCCACGCTTATCAGCATGACACATGATGATGATTTCTGTGATGATTTTCCCGTCTGTGATCTTTTGAGTTGAATTGAGCTAAGAACCGACATTACTGCATTTAGGACATTCCCATATGTACTCTGCACTCATTCAACAACCAGTGAAGAATCATACTACTTATAGTTTCCACCGATATCTGATTGAAAGTTCTCTTTGTCTTCCCTATGTTTTGAGATTCTTTCAGTACTCTTGCCGTTCCCCCGCAATATAATTCTTTCCACATACAGGTTTTCAGTCTGTTCTCCCACCTTCTTCATCTGGTCACACAGGCTCTCAACCATCTTCCCTTGTCCATAGGTAATCCAAGAGGTGCATTTCATGTCAGCCTATCCGCCTGTTCATTCTCCTGCACTCTCGCATGGCCAGGGCACAACAATCCATACAATTCTTCTTCTTTCATTCGCTTGAAATGTCTATAACTGCAATGTTGTCTCTTGTATGAATTTAACTGTCTTTTTTAGTTCACTCAGCGGTCCATAGAGTTTGTCTTCCACTGTTTTCTCTCTAGGCCAGAAGGCTTGCCTAGATATGTTGTATTTTGGGCAGTCTTGGAGTATGTGATCTGCTGTCTGCGACACCAATCCACATATGCACAGTGCTGATTCACCAAACTTGAATTTTGTATACATGTGGTTGCATAATCTACTGTATCCTGTTTTGAGGCACAGAATAATGACTTGTTCTGGTCTGTCCATAATGTGGTAGTCATCTTGAGCAGGTTTTGGTGGCTTTCTGACTTATCTGATCATTCGTTTCTTTTTGTGGTATGTAACGGGTACATCAGGCTGTTCTTCTTTTCCTCCTTCGTTTGCTAATCAATCAGCTCTCTCGTTTCCGGGTACTCCACAGTGGGATGGTATCCACTGTATGGTGACCTTATGCTGACTGCTAAGTTCAGAAAGTAGTGTCCTTAGTACTAGCAATTTCCCAGACAGGAGCGCCTCGAGTACTGATTTTACATCTGTCAATAGCACCACAGGTTGTGTACCATGGCTGGTATTTAGTAATTTCTCTGTTGCTATCTTGATTGCCTCAATTTCAGCATCATAGTTATGGCAGTACTTTCCTGTTGGTACTTTGGCCATGTCCCTAGTATTATTTGGGTATTCTACGTACACTCCCACTCCTCCATTTCAAACAGCATGTTGTGCTGACCCATCTGTGTAGACTCTTGGATCCAGAGGTCCATACAATTCTCACAATCTGTGATCTCTGAAGTGAGGAAAACCATTCCACACGAAACATTCCTTTCTCCACCTTACTAAACATGTCTGTGATCTTTGACCGAAGATATATACATTTCTCTATTGCTTCAGAGTTACTTTGGAAATGCTGGGCCCAAAGATTACCATTTCATGAAGTGGTAGACTATCAGAAAAGTAATGGTAAAACATGAGGAAAAGGTAGTCCCTTGGTGTATGTTGCCATGAGGGTGTGAAATGTTTGGCCATCACATTTTCTAGACCACAACATAATGAGCCTGGGTGACCAGTTCTCTTACTCTCTGCCTTTCCTTTCCACACACAAAATCCCAGAGAAGTCTGAAAATTATTGACTGCCCATTGTATGAACGAACAAATGAACAAATGTTATTTTCAAAGGGTCACAAATTGGGCACGCAGGCCTGTCTTACATTCGGCAATTCCAATCACTCATCTTTCATTCATTAATTGTGCATGTTGCATTCACATAGGAAATAAACATTGTCAAATGAATGTATGAGGCTTATTCAGCCCCTGCTGGGTGGCCTAAGACTGGTAGGAGGATATCATCTACGGCGTTGACCCAGAACACCAAGGACGGAGATCTGTAGAGCTACATAAATGCCTACACCACTTGCTACACATGATGAGGATGATAATAGTTGATCTCAGAGCTGTGCAGGCTGGAAACACTTAATCTATCACTGCTGGGATTGATCCCAGACCACCGTCTTGATAGGCAGTGCCCTAATCACCACACCACAATAGATCTTAAACATGGGTAGGATTCTAAAAGGAGATCTGAGAGCACTATGTGCTGTGCTGTGATAATTTTTAATCCTACCAATAATTTAATTTGTTTTATTAATTTACAAGTAAGTGACATTTTTCTAATTCTTGCAAGAGTTTTTATTCAAGAATTTTTTAATGCACAAATATCCAGTATTTTCTCATGGCTATGTGTTTTCTTTTTTTCTTCTTTATTTATTTTTTGGTTTTACTTACTTCCTAAATGTAAAAGTCAATGACTACATTTTATTATCCATTTTTTGTTATTATTTTAATCATGAAAGCAATGATTATTTTGTTATAATTTCGAGTATATGTTTTTCAGGGAAAGTTAATTTTTTTGTATAATTCTATAATCGAACCGTTTGGGACCAGATGATGTTGATTTGTTGAATATGATGTATAATCAGATGATACATTTATAAATACTTGTAATTAATTGGCACTGATAGACTAAACAAATGGGAAAGAAGTATATATCATTGGATACACTAGTTAGTTAAGTTAGTTGCATATCCTTTATGGGACATCACAGTCAACCCCAGCATTTTTTGGCTGTTTATTTTTAGTAGTTTGCTGTTGCTCTCTGGACTACCGGCACTCCTACCATTTGTACTAAAACCAGTGCCAGGCGTTCTACTTCCAAATCTCCTGTAGCTGTGTTTAGAATGCAGTATGTGGGATTACGAATTGCGTTCGTAACCCCTACGCCACAGATCCCGCGGATACACCAGACAGCTGAACCATTTTAAGCCATAGTCACACTGAGGTTGAACATGCCACCTTTTATTTGCAGTGGCAGTTTTGTCTGTTGTCTGAACTAGTTCATTAAACAACATGGAGTCTTGGAAGTGAAATACTTGCTCGAAAAGAACAGTGACAGAAGGCAGGGTATGGAAGAACAGTGACAGAAGGCAGAGGTATGGAAGAACAGTAACAGAAAGCAGGGATATGGAAGAACAGTGACAGAAGGCAGGGGTATGGAAGAACAGTGGTAGAAGGCAGGGGTATGAAAGAACAGTGGTAGAAGGCAGGGGTATGGAAGAACAGTGGTAGAAGGCAGGGGTATGGAAGAACAGTGGTAGAAGGCAGGGGTATGGAAGAACAGTGGTAGAAAGCAGGGGTATGGAAGAACAGTGGTAGAAGATAGGGGTATGAAGGAACAGTGACAGAAGGCAGGGGTATGGAAGGACAGTGACAGAAGGCAGGGGTATGGAAGAACAGTGGTAGAAGATAGGGGTATGAAAGAACAGTGACAGAAGGCAGGGGTATGGAAGAACAGTGACAGAAGGCAGGGGTATGGAAGAACAGTGGTAGAAGGTAGGGGTATGGAAGAACAGTGGTAGAAGGTAGGGTTATGGAAGAACAGTGGTAGAAGGCAGGGGTATGGAAGAACAGTGGTAGAAGGCAGGGGTATGGAAGAACAGTGGTAGAAGGCAGGGGTATGGAAGAACAGTGGTAGAAGGCAGGGGTATGGAAGAACAGTGATAGAAGGCAGGGGTATGGAAGAACAGGGGTGTGGAAGAACAGTGACACAAGGCAGGGATATGGAAGAACAGTGGTAGAAGGTAGGGGTATGGAAGAACAGTGACAAAAGGCAGGGGTATGGAAGAAGAGGCAGGAATCAGTGAGCACAAAGATGGAAACAAGACATTGAAGACACCTTGGTCATAAAAATTCTTTGGCAAATTATTGAGACTTTTTTGTGTGTGACATTCTGCAAAGGATCTGCTAGATGATGATGATGGTGTGACTTGTAATATCTACTTCTTCCTTCTTTCCTTTTGTCAGTGCCAATCAGTACATGTAAATGTACCAGTCATATTATAGTCTTAATAGCTCAAGCTAAATTGAGGATATGAACTGGAGCAAACATGAAAATTTGTTTTATTTATATGTGATAAACTCGGGCATTACAATTTATGGGCACAATATTTTTACTGTGATAAAATTAATCAGTGTTGTTATGTTTTGTATGGGCTGTGTAATGACACAGTCAGAAATTTGATTTGAAACATTTGTGAACACTTAATTTATGTGTCTTTTTTGTATTTCTTATTGTTATGTTTTAAGAGAGCCATCTTGATATATGGGTTCACACTGGAGCATTTATGTCCAGTTGTGCAGTGAAAGTGATCTTTTCATCATCATCCAGTATAGAACTTCACCGACATAAGTCTTTCGAAATTTTGTGGTGTCATAAACCAGATACCCTGCCTTTGTTGCTGTCGTGTTTAAATTATTTATCAATCTTGAATTCCATCTACATATATATATATAATAAACACATATAAATTTCTGCCTTCCCGCTACGCTTCCCTCCACAAGTATCTTATCTAGAATTTCACGTTTATTTACATGTCCAACATATATTTTTCGTTGTCAACAACCAACTTCTTCATTATTGAGTTCTTTACATCTCTTCTGTACCAAAATAAACTACATCAAACTAGAAAAATTTTGATCTGAGTATGCTTCCTCCACGTTTGACAGCTTGAATATTGCATTTAAAACAAGATCAGCTGTACTCCCATTGACAGGACGGGTCAGCAGTGACATGAGTTAAACCTTAACATATACAAGGCTGGGGCGTATAAAAAGTGGGGTGACAGCTTCCCTTTCTCGCTGTTTTCCTTCCAATATTGCTTTTCCTCTGGTCATTGAGGTTTAGGTCTACTGCCCGTGACACACCTAAAACCTGAGGAGGAGACAAGACCAAACTGAGCCTGATTCCAGCCTGTCTGTGTGTGCTGTGCTAAATCATGACCTGAGTGCGTCCCAATATCCCTCTCCTCAGATGTGAAGTTGCAGTACCGGTCGTACACACTCCACTAGTTTTTGGGCGTGAAGATGTAAAGGGGGTGGGGGGGGGTCTCTCCAACACAGCCCAGTGGAGATGGAAAGGAGATCTCTTCAACACAGCCCAGTGGAGATGGAAAGGAGATCTCTCCAACACAGCCCAGTGGAGATGGAAAGGTGATCTCTCCAACACAGCCCAGTGGAGATGGAAAGGTGATCTCTCTAACACATCCCAGTGGAGATGGGAAAGGAGATCTCTCCAACACAGCCCAGTGGAGATGGAAAGGTGATCTCTCCAACACAACCCAGTGGAGATGGAAAGGAGATCTCTCTAACACATCCCAGTGGAGATGGAAAGGAGATCTCTCCAACACAGCCCAGTGGAGATGGAAAGGTGATCTCTTCAACACAGCCCAGTGGAGATGGAAAGGAGATCTCTCTAACACATCCCAGTGGAGATGGAAAGGAGATCTCTCCAACACAGCCCAGTGGAGATGGAAAGGTGATCTCTCCAACACAACCCAGTGGAGATGGACAGAGGCTCTCTCTAACGCAGCCCAGCCTAGTGGGATGACACTGGGTCGGAAGAAAAGTCTCTATGCCAACCTTACTTATGTGAACCCCAACACATCAGACTTAAAACTCATTCTTGTCTTCAACAACCATCCAACCTTCTAGGGACATTTGAAAGATTATCTGATAACCGAGAGTCCATGGGAATATCGATACATGAAGCCCATAAGTGGGCACTCTCCCGCTGTTTATACTTCACCTCGACACCACAAGGTACAAAAGGAACATGATGAGATGAGAGATCTGGCAACCATCTAATGAGGGTGGAGGGAGGGGATGATTATGTTTTCAAGGACAGATCATTGCAGAGCACAGATACATTTGCAATGAGAACATTTGCTATGATTAATTAGAGACATCTCTGAAAAGATATCAAGTGCAATGAGAAAAAGTGAAGTGCTGCATAGTATCTGTACTTTTATATGGGTGTGAAACATGGATAATGAGCAAACAAGCTGTAAAACATCTAATGGCTGTAGAAATGTGGTTTCTGGGGAAAATGCAAAGAATACCATGGACAGACAGAAAAACCAATGAACAAGTCCTTCGAGAAGCAAATGAAAACTAAAGTGATTAGAGAAATTAGACGTAGACAGTCAAATTTTTTGGGCATATTATGAGAAGAAATAAATTGGGGAACTTGGTGACAACTGGCAAGATTGAGGGGAAAAGAACAAGGGAAGAGAAGTAAATATCTGGATGGCCTGGCCACATGGCATGGTCGAGACAAGAAGCACATAGCTGATCTATGACTCTGGTGATCGTGTGAGATGGCAAAACATTACTGCCCACCCTTATCTGCATGGCACTAGAATGATGATGAGAGACAGTAACTGCAGCATTTTTGGTAATTATCTGAGACTCCATGCGTTGAAAGACGTTACCATTGCAGTCTGAATATCAGTCTATGCTTTAGCAAGTTCATCATGAGTAGAAAAGCCATGAAAGACTAAGCTGTAGTAGACAACCTTTTTACGTTCCGTATGGCTCATTGGGCATACTGATGCTTAACCCATATTTGTGTAGATCAGACGGCACTGGGTGGGTCATGTGGTCAGTATCACGATGACCACCTTTAGCTTTCAAGACATTTCCTGTTAGCCACTTTAGGTTGGAAGTCCTGGTCAATTAAAAAAAATATGAAGCCGCCCTGCTGTGGATCAAGGCCATGACCAGTAGTCGAGCGTCTAGCTGCTAGGCTACCATGGCTTCCGATTAATTTATACAGATATGAATAACAAAGACACAAACAATAGCTTGTACCATTTAATGCCTGGCATATTTTTCTGCATCTTGTCAGGTGCATACTGGGTGATATGTTATTATTGTTGTTATTATTATCTTTATTACACTGCTCATAATTATGTTTATTTCCTTCAATAAACTACATGTTGAGTATTAATTCATTGTGCAGACTGTGTCACATTTAGGTAACCATGCACTTCTTGTCTGTTAACATGTTAAATTCCTTGTGTGTGTACATATCCCACCCAAACACACACACACAGAGACAGAGAGAGATGAGACCATCATGTAGCAGGGCTCTCTCATCTTTCGTCAGTTTCCCTTCACGCCCAGTGTTTCTTTAACTGATTAAGTGCCATAGGATGTATGAATGGCTTAAGCGACTTCCCATATCTGCTATAGGAATTTATACACTAGTTTTCCCTAAGCAATCCCCTTTAATTTGACATGCTATATAGCATTAATGAAGAATATTTTGTGCAATAAATCACTGTCCTTGAAAGTTAGAAACTGAGTTCTTGTATGTTACATAGCGGGAATGTTAACCCGGTCAACAAACACCTGCTGAAGTCGGTTGTGCCGGCCTAAAGGCGTAGTATTGCTGCTCTGCTGTAAACAGGCACAAACGCAATTACGTCTGAAAAAATACTCCAGATGAACGCAGAAGAAGTATGTTACATAGAACCAGTTTTAACATACAGGTGTGAATTCTGGACAGTTAGTAAACAGGCCAAAAAAAAATCCCTGGAAGTCTTGGAGTTTTATAGAAGAATGCTGAAAATTAATTGGACAGCCAAAATGAGCAATCAGGATGTTTTAAGGGAAGCTGAGTCGCAAAGACAACTTACCACAAACATCAGAAAGAGGCAGTCATTGTTTTTAGCCACATTCGTGGCAACTGCACAAGCCAGATGGCTTTAATTCCTCAGGCTCAAGACCCCCTGCCACACACCACAAGGTACTATATTGGCAGTAAATGACAGTATGGGAAGACAAAAGCTGGAACATGTGACAACCTGAAAGATTTGCGGAAAGAGAGATAGAGGAAGACAACATGAGAAGATTCTTGACAGTCTTATGTCATGGCACGGGAGTCAATACACAAATTAATCCATGACATCAGCGATAATAATTTATGGAGAGGCATGATTGCCCACACCAGCGGGCAAGGCACTGGATGAATACAGCATATCTGCTACCATATTAACAACTTTTAAGTTATAATTGTGACACACCCCTACTTCCCATTTTCCACCATCCATTTTTGTTGGGTCCAAACCTACTTGTGTTTGGCAATGAATCTGGTAATATCCGTGTCCCCTATCATGTTGGTTGATCCCTTTGAATCTGGTAATGTCCGTGTCCACTATCATGTTGGTTGATCCCTATGAATCTGGTAATGTCCGTGTCCACTATCATGTTGGTTGATCCCTATGAATCTGGTCATGTCTGTGTCCACTATCATGTTGATTGATCCCTATGAATCTGGTCATGTCCGTGTCCACTATCATGTTGGTTGATCCCTATGAATCTGGTCATGTCCGTGTCCACTATCATGTTGGTTGATCCCTATGAATCTGGTCATGTCTGTGTCCACTATCATGTTGGTTGATCCCTATGAATCTGGTAATGTCCGTGTCCACTATCATCTTGGTTGATCCCTATGAATCTGGTCATGTCCGTGTCCACTATCATGTTGGTTGATCCCTATGAATCTGGTAATGTCCGTGTCCACTATCATGTTGGTTGATCCCTATGAATCTGGTAATGTCCGTGTCCACTATCATGTTGGTTGATCCCTATGAATCTGGTCATGTCTGTGTCCACTATCATGTTGGTTGGTCCCTGCCCTCTCCCCCAGGTAGTATACTTCCACTACTGTTCTTTCTAAGCCACTCCAATGTTTAAAGGATTAGTCATTAGTCATTAGTCGTGGTTCCAACACCACAGCAAAGGGTCTTCCCCATTATGCTCCGTTCCCGTGCCAGTGAATATCACATAAAATGTTCCCCACTGCCCCATGAGGAAAAGACAGGAGTCTCACAAACAACTGCCTGCTCAGGCACACTGTGCAAAATGCCACCACAAAAGTCCTCTACGAACAATACAGTTCATCCTTGATGGATTTGGCAGTCACTTTCCCAACCAATGTTTAAAGGCTCCCGTTTTAAATACCTTGAGCCAATAGGACTAGACCCATACTTGTATTTGTATAGACCAAATGTCACTCAGTGGAGGATGTGGTTGGTATTGCTCTGTCTGCCTTTACTTCTGAAGACGTTTCCTGCTACCCATTTAAGGCTGGCTTGACCTGGTAGCCCATGACAATTATAAAATATCTGCCTCCAAATTGGAACTCATAACCACTGGGCTGAGAGGCAAGTATACTTTCCACTCTCTTCATTTCTGTCTTTCTTGCTTTGACTATTCTGCTTTCAGCATCAGGTTAAGAAGAGCTTTCTGGATAGGGCCCTTCTCAGGGGAAGTTTTCATTATTTTAAATTTAGTTGCATGTCCTTCACAGGATGTAGCAGTCAACCCCAGAATTTTGGCTATTCGTGATTCCTGGGCAAGTTTTACGTTCAGTAGTTTGCCATTGCTTTCTGAAGACCGGCACTTTTTACCTTTTTTGAAGAAAAAAACCAGCACCACTGTGTTTCGAACCCGGGTATACAGGATTACAAATTGTGTCTGTAACTCCTTCGCCACGGAGACCAAACAAAAAAGAACCAGTTTTAAATAAATTGTAAGGTTTAAACACAAACCAATCACTTCAAACACTGATGAAGGTCAGTACATGTGTTTATTGATCTTGGCAGGTGGCTGTAACGAAACAACACACACAGCACAAGGGCAAATACTACATAAGCACTATTGTCTCATTCAGTCCTCAGAACACACACAGCACAAGGGCAAATACTACATAAGCACTATTATCTCATTCAGTCCTCAGAACACACACAGCACAAGGGCAAATACTACATAAGCACTATTGTCTCATTCAGTCCTCAGAACACACACAGCACAAGGGCAAATACTACATAAGCACTATTGTCTCATTCAGTCCTCAGAACACACACAGCACAAGGGCAAATACTACATAAGCACTATTGTCTCATTCAGTCCTCAGAACACACACAGCACAAGGGCAAATACTACATAAGCACTATTGTCTCATTCAGTCCTCAGAACACACACAGCACAAGGGCAAATACTACATAAGCACTATTGTCTCATTCAGTCCTCAGAACACACACAGCACAAGGGCAAATACTACATAAGCACTATTGTCTCATTCAGTCCTCAGAACACACACAGCACAAGGGCAAATACTACATAAGCACTATTGTCTCATTCAGTCCTCAGAACACACACAGCACAAGGGCAAATACTACATAAGCACTATTGTCTCATTCAGTCCTCAGAACACACACAGCACAAGGGCAAATACTACATAAGCACTATTGTCTCATTCAGTCCTCCTTGCATGATCTATGGGAGGTGGCTGGGCACTTCTGAAGATGTCTGTGTGCAATGAAGGTGAAAACCAAACAATATACATTACCTGCTTTAGAATAAAATAATGGCACAGAGAAAGCTAACAACTGCCAGCTGATTCTCACACACACGAGCATGATACTGTGAATCAAGGGTAAATTAGTCGAATGCCATTCATATCCAGAAGACATCATCATCCAGATAGATGGGGCCATGAAGTGCGACTCAAGGTCATCGTGGGCTTACATAGTACCACAGATCTGGAGAACAATGAATAAGGTTGGCGACATGTTCAAGATATCTACATCAAGCCTGCCTATGGAGATCACTGCTGCCTCCCGAGCACTTGCATAGGCAACAGAACAGGAAGTCACACATGTCATAATCATATTCGACCCCATGAACATGCTACAGATAAATGCAGCCGGCAGCTTCCGCCCCAAATGAATAACAGCATTCAGTAGTAGTGCTTGACATCACTCGCCTGGATGTACACACCAGGACATGCCGGAGTAAGGAGTAATGAATGCACAGACCAGCTGTCAAATTATGCACCAATACACACGGGAAGAAGCATGGGCAGGGCTGATATAATTAGTACAGTATGGACTTGTGAGGAGCGGCTGGCCGAGTGGCTCGAATGCCAGATTCTCCATTAGGAGACCCGTGTTCGAATCCTCAGTAAGGTGTGGGAAGTTTTTCTGTCGGCGGCAGAAAGAAAATCCTAACCTGCACAGTTCTTGGCGACTGCACTAGCCAGGTGGCCTTAATTTCTCAGGCTCAAAGACCCCAGTGCCATACACCACAAGGTACTAACTATATTGGTAGTAAATGGCAGTTTGACAGTACGAGACTTGTTTGGTGGATACTGGTGAGACACTGACTGTAGCCCAACTGCATGAACTGGGGTAAAGCTTGGTCAAGCACATCAATGCCACCTTCGTGGTAAAGAGAAGATACTATAATCAATTCCTCACGGGAACAGTGAGCAGAAATACTTTGGGATACTTTGCATCGGAGGACTGTGTACGCAAGGGAATGCCCAATATGCAGTGACGTCATTTGACGTAACATAACTATACTATAAGGTAAATATAAAGACGAAACCAAGCTCAACTTTAGCCTAGGATACACATATAAACAGGAAACCAACATAAACTTTAGCCTAGGATACATTTAAAAACAGGAAACCAAATAAAACTTTAGCCTAGGATACACATATAAACAGGAAACCAAACTAAACTTTTGCCTAGGATGCGCATATAAACAGGAAACTAGACTACGCTTTTGTCTAGGATACACATATAAACAGGAATCCAAACTAAACTTTAGCCTAGCATACACATAGTGAGTCCATGACTCATATCACATGAAAAGATGCACGTTCTCAAATATTTCACTGTTTGCTAATGGTAGTTTCACCTTACTTTCCACATCCACAGGGCCTTTTAAGTTGCTAGGATAATACTGATCATATTATCCCTTTATGTCATTCAGTTACTGAAAATACAAAATTTACATCATGCATCTATAAATGGTGGCAGGCAAATGAGCACTTTACATGTTCAACAGTCATCTGTGGACAAATGTCCCTTTCATTACCACGAGTGAAATCCAGGATACAATTTAGAACAGAAATTGTCATGAATATAATTTTGCAACGATCTCGTAACACCAAAATCACAATATACAAAACACTGATCAGACCAGTTGTGCTGTATGGCTCTGAAACCTGGAGTACAACGAAAGGAGACGAAGCCTTGTTACAAACCTTTGAGAACAAAATTTTAAGACGCATCTTTGGACCCATTAGGGATACACAAAGTGGAGAGTGGAAAAGAAGAAGTAACAAAGACATTTATGATCTGTTTAAGTCCCCGCTAATCACTGGTATCATGAAGGCTAATAGACTACAATGGCTGGGGCATATAGAAAGAATGGAAGATAATAGGGAAACAAAACTCGCTTACACTCAGGAAATAAATGACCGTAGATCCCGAGGTAGACCAAGAAGACGGTGGAGAGATAATACATGTACAGACCTACAAGCACTTGGAATCAACGACTGGCAAGAGAAGGTCCACCAGAGAGACGAATGGAGACGGATTGTATTTGCAGCAAAGAACCTCAATGGCTCGGAAAGCTGAAGAAGAAGAACTAAAGGCCCACAGATAGAGTGAAACCTGACGAGTCTGTTAAACAACTTTTTTGTAACTAGTCTGAATGCTGACTTCTGCCACTAGAGAGTTGGGCATGTTTGTAATTGGACTGAGCATTTGGTTAGTTCTATCACTAGAGAGGACTTCCTTGTAATTGGGTTGCACATTTGGTTTATTGTTGCTAGAAAGATAGGACTTCTTTATAAGTGGACAGAGTGGTCAGTTGATTCTGTCACTAGACAGGACTCTTTTGTAATTAGGTTGCTGTCATCATCCATTTACTGCCAATATAGTACCTTGCGGTGTATGGCAGGGTGGTCTTGAGCCTGAGGAATTAAGGCCGTCTGGCTAGTGCTGTCGCCGTGAACTGTGCAGGTTAGAGTTTTCTTTTTGCCCCCGACAGAAAAATACTCCACACCTTATTGAGGATTCGAACCCAAGTCTCCCAAAGGAGAATCCAGCAATCTAGCCACTCGACCAGCCCTCCTCTTAATTGGGTTGCACATTTCGTTAATTGTTGCTAGAAAATAGGACTTCTTTATAAGTGGGCAGAGTGGTCAGTTAGTTCTGTCACTAGACAGGACTTCTTTGCAATCTTTGTAATTGGGTTGCACATTTGGTTAATTGTTGCTAGAAAATATGACTTCTTTACAAGCAGACCAAGTGGTCAGTCAGTTCTGTCACTAGAGAGGACTTCTTTGTAACTGGGTTGCATATTTGATTAATTGTTGCTAGAAAATATAGGACTTCTTTATAAGCAGACTAAATGATCAGTTAGTAAGTCAGGTCTTAGTCAGATATGACTAAGCTACCGTATGACAGTAGACGGTACTACCTGCTTTCTGTCAGCGCCGAATGTTGGGCGGCGCTTACCAAACCCGACACCCCACATTGTGCCAACGGCTTCGGGCGAAAGAGCGTAATTGGGAGGGTACTAGCCTTATCCGGGTGCGAGGAAATGCAACCCAAAGACAAAATAAGTCATGGCAGGGCAGACCAGGCCCTAAACCTTGGTTGGCAGCTGGTCTAGGATCGAAGCTCAGACAGGCGGACAGTTAGCATTGCTTTGCTGATCCGGCAGCTTCTGCAGCTTGTCTTGTTCCAGATTATAGGTGTCAACTTTCCTCTGGAGTGAACTAGGCATGCCGAGAGAGGGATCATGCTGCATGGGCAACACATGGTTTCTTTATTTTAGCCCAGGCTTTGTGCTATGGATGCTGCGATTACGACCCACTCTAAGGAAGAATTACAACATCTACTATCTGCATTCTCCAATGCTTGTTCTGAATTTGGTTTAACAATTAACAAAAAGAAGACACAGATTATGTCACAAGGTGCACATGATGTACCATCAATCTTTATTGACGATGCCGAACTGGAGATAGTAGACCATTTTACATATCTAGGACCAGAGGTAAATAGCAAATTATCCCTCGATCAGGAAATCAACATCAGGATTGGCAAGGCGGCAACAACAATGAACATGTTAGCAAAAAGAGTCTGGGAGAACAGGAAGCTTACTGCCAAAACAAAAGTCCTCGTCTACCAAGCCTGTGTCCTTAGTACTCTTCTTTATGGCAGTGAAACCTGGACAACTTACTCACGCCAAGAGAAACGTTTAAACAGCTTTCATATGCGGTGTCTGCGAAGAATACTTGGTATTAAGTGGCAAGACAAAATCACAAATACTGAAGTATTGGAAAGATCAGGTTGTGTGACGGTGTATTCCATGCTCAGTCTTCGCAGACTTAGATGGATAGGACACGTTAGGAGGATGGATGATGGTAGAATACCAAAGGACATCTTTTTTGGTGAATTACAGACGGGTAGGAGATCTCAGGGTCGGCCTCTACTACGATACAAAGATGTGTGTAAGCGGGACATGATTGATACAGGCATTGATAATGCACATTGGGAGCACGTCGCCGATGAACGTGTTGCATGGAGGGCAACTATCAGAAACGGAATAAAGACAAAGGAGAAAATGATTGCAGATAAAGCACACACAGAGCATGAGAGACGTAAGATGGTGCAAAATGGTGGAAATGACCATGTTTTCACATGCACCTACTGTGGGCAAACATTTGCAGCAAGAATTGGCCTTACCAGCCACCGCCATGGATCGTAGTTATTAAGCCTTTTTAAAGCACAATGTACCAAACTATCGTCTGTCAAGACGGAAAGGTGCCAATGTAATGTAATGTAAATGATCAGTTAGTTCTGTCACTAGAGAAGACTTCTTTATAAGCGGACCAAGTGGTCAGTCAGTTCTGACTAACCAGAGAGAGTAGTGCTTCTACACCAAAACTTTGGTTAATTGTGTGACTAGAGAATATGACTTCTTTGTAACTAGACCAAATCACTGGTTGCTTGTGTGACTAGAGTATAACTTTTCTGTATAAAGACTGAATGTTTGGTTAGTGCAGTCACTGTAAAGTAGCTTCATTACAATAAGATCAAGGGTTTGGTTATTTCATTCAGCATACTGAGTATTACAGCAGCTCAGTTACTAGAGTTTGACTCTGATTATGTGACTAAACCAGCAAGTTTTCTAACCAACTAGCAGTATAACTTTTACACGCTGAGTTGTCAAACAGAACAATGGCTACCCTGAGATGGGGAAGGAAAAGGCAAAGAGGAAAGGAACTAATTAGTTCATTTCATAAGGTCACGATCTAGAATAATAATGTTTTTACAATTTTCTAAATGCCATAAGATTTTATCTTATAGAGAATTTAATTAATTGGACCTTTATGCTGGACTGCATGTTAAAAAACAGAAGCAATCAAGACAGTCATGAAAATGGCATTCTGAACTAGGTATCACAAGAAAAACAAGATCAACAAACTGAAAGACATAAACATACACTTAAAGAAATGTATCTAATACAGGATGGAGAGATGGTGATTATTAAACCAAAATTAATTATACACAAGATTGATTCAGATCAATAACATAGTATGTCATGCCTAGATGCTACAGCCAGCCCCACATACTTCTTCTTCTCTTCCGCCATTGACATCAGTGAAGTGTTGGGAGGAGATGTAAGGATCTTGTGTGCACTCTTCCCAATCCACTTTATAGGCTGGTATTCATTTCTCTAAGGTACCATCACACCATCTTTTACCTGGTCTTCCCCTTGTTCTGTATCAACCATATTCCTTCACTGTAGCTCTTTCTGATAGATGTTACCAGGACATTCTTGTGTGGGTCTGATATACGGAGCTTGAAATGTGTGATTGAACATTTGAGTTCTCAAAGTAAATTCCTTCTCTGCCTTCAAGTCCATGCCATACAGCACTGATTGTCATGTTGTCCAGTGTCTTATCTCACATATTGCCAGTTGTTTTTTCTTTTTGTTTTTTGCCGCTCGCTTGCTTTGAACTCAAGCGTAGTCCATACATCAGCTTCTAGTGCACAGGACTGATTTTTGTGTGTGATTAGCTTTTCCTATAACCAGTGTCCCTCACCATCAGGTGAACCCTCCGACTTCTGAGGTACTTGTAATTTACGTCCCCAAGGACGAGAGGTCAATATTTTAGCCCAACTGACTGATTTAGAGACTGAACCCATTACCTCAGCATCAGCACACTGGATGTTAAAGAACGAGCGCTCTTATTCATTTGGCCATGCTGCCCTCAATTATTTTCTCATACAGATGTTTCTTCATGCCAGCATGCCAAGCTGTGTAGCTTCTTCACTCTTAAGCTTTCCCATGTTTCTCTTTCCCTTTAACTTCCCTGTTGCCACAACGTATTCAAGTTCTCCTATCCTCATGAGATATCTTAAGGTATACAGTGTGCTGTCTCATCTAGTAACCATAAGATACTTTGCACATAAAATGGATGCCAAGACGATAGAGGAACAGTCAAACAATTCAAGACAACTGTTCTAGGCAAGGTATACCTAGGTAGAATTGAAGCAAATAGGTCACTGGTTCAAATCCAGGTCACTGTAAATGTTTTGTTTTTTGCCTATTGCATGACATATGTCAATGGCCGCATGCACCTACAACTGATGGAAATAAAGATAAATTCTGGTACTAGCAGTCAGGTACACGGTAGAGGATGGAGAAGATGCAAACACAATTAACTGGCTGCTGGAACTAAAAGTATTCAGACAGTTCAACATCTTCTGAGGGAATATAGCATGTATGGACATGCTCCGAGAGAAGATGTTAGTGCTAGATGATAAATTCATGACAAATAAGCACGTAAAAGGAGGCAAAATTGGAGTCACACAATCCTGTCTTACAAACTACTACCTATGTACTAAATTTTCACACAAGGAAAAGAATAGTATACAAGATGCTGTATATATATATATATATATATATCATGTGCCATGCCGGAAAACGTGGGCGGTCATGACTCGCCATTTCGCTCGATCACCAGTGTCGTGGATAAGCTCAGTGTTCCTGTCTCGTCCATGCCATGTATATATATATATAAAGGGTGTTTGTAAAGTCTCACTACACTTTGTGTGTAGAACAATTTTTATGACGTCATAAAAAAACGAAACATGCTCCACAGTCCATTGTGAAGCAACATGTTGCGAATGGCTGTCGTCTGCTGGAATAATTATATGGGGTTTCTTGAAAGGAAATGTTTACAAACATAATGTATACACAATTGAGGACCTGAAAGAAGCAATCAGAATTACCATTCAAGAAATAACAACAGACACATTGCAGAAAGTATTTGACAATATAAAGAGACGTGTACAGTCATGTCTTGAAGCCCGTAGTGGACATTTCCAACACCTATTATAATGAATACTTAATTGGTACTTTCCCAGCTTCCACAAAACAGCGTTAGACCAAAGCAATGACTATTGTAATTAATTTAATGAATTTTTTTTAGCACAGTGTTTTATGACATCAACAAATTTGTTCTACATACAAAGTGTAGTGAGACTTTACAAACACTCTGTACATACATGTCTTTTAGTTCTCCATGGATCAAAGACCTTTCTATCCTTTACTAACTCTTACAGTTCTTCCATGTTTCTTGGGAAAGAGCTATCACTTTCAGAATCTTGGCTGGCTGATGAGGATCTTGGCTGGCTGAGTGATTTATTTTTTTTCTGTTCATCGTTGGTTAGATTTTGTAGCTGGAGTTTTTTTCTAGAACTATATTCATATTACCATCATCATCTCTATCAAATGACTGCCAAATGGCATGAGAAAGCTAGCCTCTCCACAGCTCCTGATCTGTAGTACTGCATCAACTCGTGTGCTGACATCTTTCTAAGTTAGTTTGCTAGGCTGTCGAGTTTCTTCTCTTTCTGCTTTTCCCTATTAATTTCCCCATTACTTTTACTAGTTGTCACAATGTGTTTCACTTATTAACAAATAGAACATCTTTACAATAAGTCGTGTTTGGTTATTTCACATTGATGCTTTGTTTAAGCCAAGAGTTCTACTGCATATTTCTCTGTGGTAGTTATTATTTTTTTTTTTTGGGATTTTAAACATTTTATTCTCTTGAAATTTGAGTACAATAAGTAAGAAAACATACACTGACCTCTCTGTTTCATTCAATACCCCAAGAAGGAGCTATGAAGTGCAGTAGCTAGAATGCTTACTTCCCCACCCGGTGATCAGGTGCTGGAATCCCCATTAAAACCCATTTGTAAACATTCATGTGGGTTCCCAGCTCAACTCCCTTAAACCCCATACAAGGCTACAAACACAACTCTTCACCAATAAAAGATTTATGCAGTGGTTTATGGAGGTCTTGTGATTGGCTTGGTAAAGTAGGAATCAAGAAAGTTAATCGTTTGGTCATATAAGGGAGTCATTGATAAATGTCTGAATGTTCTGAATAAATTAAACACATATGCTGTTTACAAGCTCAATCCAGATCTCTTAGAGTAGATCACAAATGTGTAAAAAAAAAATATATATACAATATAAAATAAATATTTACACTCATTATTCTACAGTAGTCATGTATACAGCTGATCATATCTGTACTTTATCTGTCGGTCTAGGATCAGTGGGGAGAAGAGACGGGGCAGACCAAGAGAAATGATGCTGGATGGACTGAGATGGTGACAAGGAGGAATATCATCAGCAGAGTTTATCCAGAACATCGAGGACAGAGATCTGTGGAGATTTATGAATCCCTCTGCCAGCCAACAGGGCTCATGCTGCTGCTGATGATGATTAGTGTGTTATTTTTAAGAATTATTCCAATTTTTGTTAATGTATGAAACTCTAATTGATGATTATAAGATATAAAAAAGAGACTACATTGGGATGCTGCAGACAAACAACAAACTCTACATTTGATACCACAAGAAGGCGATGTATAACATATAACAAAGAGACTACATTGAGATGCTGCAGACAAACAACAAATACAAACTCAACATTTTGTACCACAAGAAGGTGATGTATAAAATATAACAGACTACATTGGGATCCTGCGGACAAACAAATACAAACTCTACATTTTGTACCTCAAGGTGATGTATAAAATATAACAAAGAGACTACATTGAGATGCTGCAGACAAACAACAAATACAATTTACAAACCAACCAACACAACAACAAAAAAACCACACACACAAACTCTACATACTATACCTAATGAAGAAGACATAAACTATAACAAATAAGATTGAGAGAGGTGTAGCATGTTGCTTTTCCCCAACTTGCCCTTTGTATATTTTATATTGCCATAGCCTGCTCTAATCACTATATTTCCTAATGAGATCAAGATCAGTTGCCATCACCATAAAGAAGGTCGGCAGCAGTGTGTATCTAACACTGTCAATCTCTCACTAAGATAGCAGTGTCACACTCTCATTCTTGACCACTCTTGGTGTTATATTCCCATTTAAATCATTGCTTTCCTGTTATAAGTCTACCTACCACCATAGTTTTCAGCAGGGTATTATGTCTTTTTATATGCTTACAATAATTTATTTGTTAAACTTTATATCTCATTTACTAATTGTCTTTACTACCAGTTAGTTTACAATTTCTTTTTCTTTAAAAAACCATTCTGTCTTTGCAAGATCATCGCCCCATCCATCAGTCTATATATCCATATTTTAATAGCTTTCTTTCTTCTAACTTCTTGTTTTTAGTCAAAGATTCCACACAATTTATCCTTGCTAACAGAATATTCTTTAACATTTCCAATATTGAACCTAATGATTGTGAAAACTTGACAAAAGACAATACCATTTCTGTTCAGTTTGAGTGTTTTATACTTAAGCCTCCAGCCTCTAACTCTAAACATGCCAAGTTTTAATTTATTCAGAGACATTTTTTAATCCAGAGAAGCCCACTTTCACAACACCCCACCCTTAAGTTTTAAGTTGGGTGATTAGCCCTCTGTGACAAAGTCCAAATACAGGAGGTATACTGGAGTGTGTTGCCCATCATTAAACATCCTGGGCTCGTTGGAAATGATAGGGGTAGGCCATCATGACAGATGCACTAGCAAAGATGAGAAAATACAGCCACATCAGAATACTTACAGTATATGTAGATTCTGGTGCTGGAAGAGTGCCAGGTTTTCAAATTGCCTAGGACATATTGCAATCTCAGCTAATTACAAAATATCAAAGATTTGACCATATGATTATTTCACTATTAGTGAACTGTTCAGAATTCTCCTGCATACAAACAGACAAATATCACCAAGACGACGGTGTCCCTATGACCTTATAGATAGAAAAGGAAGGAAGCAATCATACAAAGACGCAGACAAACCAACATGGTTCTATACGACAGACGGTCAGAAAAAAATGCACCATAATTCTGATTAATGTTCCTAAAGATGAGGGAAGTCTCATTGAGACACAGCTGCTGAAATGTGATGTGTTAGGCTTTCACATACTCTAGGCCATGACAATGAGATGGGGTGGCGAGTTCTCTCCATCTATGCCTTTCCTTTCCAGACAATTTCCCCCAAAAATGCTGAATATTGTCGGGTACCCATTTTTATGAGACTGGGTCGACCCGAGCTGTGCTTTTGGAGAAAGTAATCCTGCCTCTGCTGGGGATTGAACCTGGACCACTGTCTGGGCAAGCTGATGCACTAACCACTATGCTACAATATCTTATGTTTATGAACATAACATCACACAGCAGTACAAGAGTGGGTGAATGCCACACAGCAATACAAGAGTGGATTACTTTTTCCTACACCATCTCTAGACAGCAGAGAAAAACCTGAAACAACATGCTGTCCGGTCTCTCGGGTTATTCAGTGGGAAAAACCTGAAACAACATGCTGTCCGGTCTCTCGGGTTATTCAGTGGGAAAAACCTGAAACAACATGCTGTCCGGCCTCTCGGGTTATTCGTTATTCAGTGGGAAAAACCTGAAGCAACATGCCGTCCGGCCTCTCTGGTTATCAGTGGGAAAAACTTGAAACAACATGCTGTCCGGTCTTTCGGGTTATTCAGTGGGAAAAACCTGAAACAACATGCTGTCCAGTCTCTCGGGTTATTCAGTGGGAAAAACCTGAAACAACATGCTGTCCGGTCTCTCGGGTTATTTACTTGATCACTCGTATGAATAATTTGGAATATGCCACACTGGGAATAAATTTATTCATGAGAAATTCAAATGGTAGTGTCCCCTTGCTTTCTAGATATAATAGTGGGTAAATCGTCTATCTGCCAGGGCAGGCAATCTAGCCTACACTTTATGATATCCAACTACTAAGGGATCTGTAACAACACAATGTGCACACAGCACTCACTATTTTTCACAGTTATCTGAGAAGTCTAGATATCTGATCCATTACCCCTAGGATGAGTGGTAAGTATAATATCCTGGGATTGCTTATTTTCATGTTAGAGGTGGACATTGCATCTCTATGCCACCCCACTATTTGCTAACACTTGTGAATCACAAATGACAGAAACATACACACAGAATAATGACTTGTATAATTTTAACATTAAAAATAATATGACACCATCTACAAATTATTTCCTGCTGCACAAGGAAACACAAATCGATGACTACGTGTGGCTACCACTGATACAGGAATCCAGTACTGCACTAGCAGGAAGAATCATGATAGTGGATAAAGCAGAGGCATGTATGACCAACTGATCACTGTAACTCCAAGTATTCGTATTCTTTAACATCTTCTCAAGGAGGCGGAGCATATCTGGGCATGTCCGGAGTGCTGTGATGTCAGTGTTGAATGACAAATTCTGATAACAATAGTTTTGATTTATTGGAACCCATCCCAAAGGCTTTAACACAAACATATAACAGGGACATTAGCAGGCGTGGCAGAATTAAACAAAGCAACTTTTAGGAAGCAAGTAAACACCTGGGCTCGTCAGAATAAGTCGCTGTAGGTATTCAGTCACACATCCTGCTGCTTAGGGAGATGGTAGATTCTGTCCATGAAAAAGGTTTCAATTGATCATGATGTAATTCTCTTGCATGACAATGCTCGTCTGCATGTCACAAAGATTTTACAGAAAGTGTTAGCACGGAAGAAGTGGCAAATTCTGCTGCACCCAGTCAACAGTCCAGACTTTAATTTTTTCGGACACTTAAAAAGCTCTAAAGGGATGATTCCACACCGATGCAGATGTCATGAACATGGACAATATCTACTGTCTCCATAAGCAGTGGGATGCATGTCTGAATGTAAATACTTCTGACGAGCCCAGGTGCCTGCTTGCTTTCTAACAATAGCTTTGGTTAATTCTGTCACACCTGCTGACATACCTTTCATAAGTTTGTAATAAAGCCGTTGGGACGGGTTTCAATTGATCACATCTCACACACATATATTATAAAACATACAAAGAATAGAAAACTAATACTGACACTATCAATTCACTAATAAAATTACTACATGAACATCAATAACAATTATCTGAAGAAAATGGCACAAATAACAGTATCTGACACACCATACAAAGGAAAACAACAATATCAACAGTAGGAAAGCAGCTATAAACAATGTGCAATATGTCCATCACACCAACTCATTGTGAGGATTAAAAATGGGCATATACACACTAAACAACATTAACAAATGTGTACAATTTGAAATATGGAATTAAATACTGCCATTCTTACATTCATATATCCATTTCTTACTTCAGACACACTAGAAATAATCACAAAAATATCATGAAGCTTTATAATGCCACAATTAGCAGTTATAACGTTTCAATGAAGATTCACAATTCATAATGAAAGAATTATATGCTGTATTATGATTTATAAATCTTAGTAACAATTTATAAAGCTTCACTAAAGGTGCTCCCTAATGATCTATAACACTTCACCGAAGATTTAAAATCCCTAATGGAAGGTTATGATCTGTCAGTGCAGGTTTAAATGAAAGTTTATAATTTATTTCAGCGAAGGTTTATAATGCTTCAAGATCAACATGACGTATCTCTGGGTGCTTGGCCTGAAAAAAAAAGACATTAAAGTAAACTTAATTACTGATAATACAACACTCAAAGCAAAAAAAGAAAGAAACTAATCATTTAAGTTAAAGACTGAAGCAACAATTCTTCTTCCTAAAGATTGAAGCAAAGTTCTTCTTCTTTAACACTGAAGCAAAATTCTTCTTCTTAGACTGAAGCAAAATTCTTCTTCCTAAAGACTGAAGCAAAATTCTTCTTCCTAAATACTGAAGCAAAATTCTTCTTCCTAAATACTGAAGCAAAATTCTTCTTCCTAAAGACTGAAGCAAAATTCTTCTTCTTAAAGACCGAATAACAATTCTTCTTCTTAAAGACTGAAGCAAAATTCTTTTTCTTAAAAACTGAAGCAAAATTCTTCTGATTAAAGACTGAAGCAAACAATTTTTTTTAAAGACTGAAGCAAAATTCTTCTTCTTAGAGACTGAAGCAAAATTCTTCTTCTTAAAAACTGAAGCAAAATTCTTCTTCTTAAAGACTGAAGCAAAATTCTTCTTCTTAAAGACTGAAGGAAAATTCTTCTTCTTAAAGACTGAAGCAAAATTCTTCTTCTTAAAGATTGAAGCAAAATTCTTCTTAAAGACTGAAGCAAACTACTTCTTCTTAAAGACTGAAGCAAAATTCTTCTTAAAGACTGAAGCAAACTTCTTCTTCTTAAAGACTGAAGCAAACTAATTCTTCTTAAAGACTGAAGCAAAATTCTTCTTAAAGAGTGAAGCAAAACTTCTTCTTCTTAGAGACTGAAGCAAAATTCTTCTTCTTAGAGACTGAAGCAAAATTCTTCTTAAAGACTGAAGCAAAATTCTTCTTCTTAGAGACTGAAGCAAAATTCTTCTTAAAGACTGAAGCAAAATTCTTCTTCTTAAAGAATGAAGCAAAATTCTTCTTCTTAAAGACTGAAGCAAAATTCTTCTTTTAAAGACTGAAGCAAAATTCTTCTTCTTAAAGACTGAAGCAAAATTCTTCTTCTTAAAGACTGAAGCAAAATTCTTCTTAAAGACTGAAGCAAACTTCTTCTTCTTAGAGACTGAAGCAAACTTCTTCTTCTTAGAGACTGAAGCAAAATTCTTCTTAAAGACTGAAGCAAAATTCTCTTTAAAGACTGAAGTAAAATTCTTCTTAAAGACTGAAGTAAAATTCTTCTTCTTAAAGACCGAAGACATATATTGAAAACAACAAGCTGCCATAAGAGTTGATAATAAAGTAGGCCAATATCAGCCTATTAAAGAGAGGTGTGAGACAGGGATGTGTAATGTCTCCAGATCTGTTTCCCTGTACAGTGAAAATATTTTCAGAAATATTGAAGATATGGAAGGAATCAACATTGGGGGACGATGCATCAATAACATTAGATATGCAGACGATACAGTCTTGATTGCAGACAATGAACAGAACCTGCAACATTTAGTAGATGCAGTTGTTACACACAGTGAACAACGAGGGTTAGAATTAAATTGTAAAAAGACACAGATTATGGTCGTCACTAGGAAGAACGAAATACCACAATGTAATATACAAGTAAATGGGAATATTCATCAACAAGTGAATAGGTACAATTATCTCGGAACAGTAATAACATCTGATGGGAGTTGCCTTGAAGAGATTAGAACATGAATCGCCATGTCTAAGGTAGCCTTTAGCAAGATGAAAAACATACTGACCAATAAAAAGATATCAATGGAAACGAGAAAAAGTGTTGAGGTGCTACATAGAACCTGTACTTTTATATGGATGTGAAGCTTGGACAATGAGCAGTCAAGCTGAAAAACAACTGATGGCTGTAGAAATGTGGTTTCTGAGGAAAATGCAAAGAATACCATGGACAGCCAGAAAGACCAATGAACAGGTCCTTCAAGAAACAAATGAAGATCGTAAACTGATTAGAGATATTAGACGCAGACAGTCAAAATTGTGGGCATGTTATGAGAAGAAATGAATTGGAGAACTTGGTGACAACTGGTAAGATCGAAGGGAACAGACCAAGAGGAAGACCTAGAAGTAAATACCTGGATGACTTGGCCTCGTGGCATGGTCGAGACAGAAACACAGAGCTGATCCATGACTCTGGTGATCGAGTGAGATGGCAAAACATGACCGCCCACGCTTACCGGCATGGCACATCATGATGATGATGAAAGACTGAAGCAAAATTCTTCTTCTTAAAGACTGAAGCAAAATTCTTCTTAAAGACTGAAGCAAAATTCTTCTTCTTAAAGACTGAAGAAAAATTCTTCTTAATGACTGAAGCAAAATTCTTCTTAAAGACTGAAGCAAAATACTTCTTAAAGACTGAAGCAAAATTCTTCTTAAAGACTGAAGCAAAATTCTTCTTCTTAAAGACTGAAGCAAAATTCTTCTTCTTAAAGACTGAAGCAAAATTCTTCTTCTTAAAGACTGAAGCAAAATTCTTCTTCTTAAAGACTGAAGCAAAATTCTTCTTCTTAGAGATTGAAGCACAGTGTTTTCTTCTTGTGCCTGGTCTGAAGCAAGACATCTGTGATTGTTTAACTCCCTAATCCTCAATGTCATGTGATATGAAGAAGTTGGTATTGCTTATATTATTTGTTGTCCAGTTATTTAAGCATTTAACATGATTTTTCTCTGTCTTCCTGTGCCTCTTCTGGCTAGTATTTCCCCACATTGCAGTTACAGACAAATTTCAAGTCAACGAAAGAAGAAGAGTGTATGTGTGTGTGCTTGCATGCATGTGTGTATCTATTCTCATACCATATTTAGCCTTTATGTTGTATATACTCAGCGTTCATATTATTATGGTTACTGCAACATACATTTAACATGCATGATACAGAATGTACAATTACTGTGTGAAAGATGAGTGATTAGATGGGCCAAACGTAAGACAGGCCTGTATCCCAATTTGTGACCTTTGAAAATAAAATTTGTTCATTCAATCATTCAGGATGGAGTGAGTGTACGGCCTTCAAATACCAACAGTGTGGATTTAACAACATACTCCCCATGGAAGTAAAACATTTGAAAACATTCTTGGGCCCTGATTATGTAAAAACAAATTGTTGACAAATGGATTTGAACCCAACACTTTCTGAGATGGAGGATAAAGCATTCAAGCTGGAGTTATCCTACCAGCAGCAATCACTGCTAGCTTTGATACCAGGAAAAAACAGAAAGACCAAAAATGCGCAGAGCAGACACCATTAAGAAACGGACCGCAAAAACTTTGGCATAATCTGAAATCCTGACAAGAGATAGACATGCGTGGACACAAATTGTACAGAGTACAGCAGATGGAGGTGCCCTACAACTTCCTGGATTATGGTAGATGGCAAGGGCATTTTCAGAACAAAACATCAACTGGCATAAAAATACAAAAAACTACAGTTTGTCAAATCTAGATTGTGGGACTGCTTCCAGCAGAACTGAACCAAACCAGACCACAATATAAGGTGAATGTGTTAACAAAATTACCATCAACTGTACTTCATTTAAATAAAAAAAAGTAAAGGACCCTTCTACATAGCCACTACGTTTCACTTTGCCGAATTTTACAGGAATGTATTTTGCGTTTACCATTGGTTATTTGTGTTTGTGTCTCCAATATGGGGACAGTAAGAGTACTCGTTATGTTAAATTACCCGATTATTTTAAGATTGCATTAAAACAGAAACCGATTACGGAGTATTGTAGTTCCCTCCATTGTCTACGAATCTATACATCTTGGCTTCTCAAATTTTTCTTCTTACAGAGATAAAGAGACTGTCTTTTCAAGACGTTATTAGACTCGTAAATTCTGTTTTATATAGACTTTGGGCATTGATCTAGTGTGAATAATTAAACTGTGCATCCATTTGTAAGCGTATTGTGTAATTTTTGACTATTTAGGTCGTAGGTAACATCCCAAACTGAAATGATGAAGATTGCATGCTATGATGCTGTAATGGGATATTTCAATGGCGGGAAATAGCAGTTTTCCGTGTCATAATATATCAATGATCATTTAATATTCTTACGGACTATTCAGAGCGACGGCAATGATAATATATACATGTTTGCATTCAACATCCATTCTAGTATTTATGTGTAATTTTTCATCACTCTACTCGGTCGGGATCATTGATCATTTTTCATCTTTCCAATGGAACATCTTTTGTGCAAAATGCATTTATGCTGGCAGCCTCGCGTTGACAAGACTGCGCATGCAGTCCACGCGCAGTCAGACACCATCACAGCACGACGTGGAGATGCATATATATCTCTCTCTGTCTCTGTGTGTGTGTGTGTGCGCGCGCGTGTGTATATATATATATATATATATATGCGCCTGCTCCCTGGCTGAGGGGTTAGCAGCTTTCTCCGTTAATCCCGAATACTCTTGTGGTTGATGTGAGTGCACAAGAATTAGAAGTGGTTCGAGTCGCGCCAGTGACTTATGAGAGTATGGAGCCGGTCGCTCAGAAAGTCGTGGCGTGCTGATGAGCGTAATCTAGCCTAGGAATCAACATACAACTGAAAGATGCTGGTGTTGACAACAATATCCTGAAACAGGATGGAAACGCGAATATATATATATATATATAAACTGGCAGTAGTTATCTGCCCTTGAGTTAGACAGCGGGGTGTTAATCTCCCTTTGCATGAGTGTAACCAACAATTGTGTGAGTGTGTAGTAGGGTCACAAAAAGTGAAAAGGTCAAAATCGTTTTTTATAAATATATATGTCTATATTAAATGATAAACTGACACACAAACATTAATATCTCGGTTTAAAATTGACATACAAACTTGAATAAGGTACCGTTGGATTTGTTTTTTCAAGAGGTATCCAACTATGCAGTTATATAATTAAAAAGCAATTTAGAAAATGTTACTAAAGTGGCTACTTCTAGACTCCTTGAGGTACTTTGGGCACACTACACTATGCTAAGCCCATAACTGTATAGACCAATCGGCACTTGATGAGTGAGTATCACGCCAGCCGCCTTTACATCCCTGGACATTTCGTGGTGCCGATTTGAGACTGGGTCGACCTGGGAGCTTAGATCAATAAAAAAACAAAACATCTGCCTCAATTTGGAATTCGAACACATGACCGCCTGGCCAGCAGGCAAGTGTATAATGAATTTACCATGCTTATATTCAGAATAAACAATATTACCTTCAATAACTTCTCTATTCTGTCCACCTCTGCTCCGAGAGCATCAATAATCTTTTCCCCATGGTTCAGCATAAACTGCTCAAGCTCTTCAACAGTTTTCATGTTCTGAGCCTCCTATACAGAAAACACCAGAATCCATACATTATGTTCTGGAAGCATGCACAAACAAATCCCCAAGCTAATTTTACAGCATTTGAAGTATTAATAGAATTGTTAAAAGAACTGTTAGAAGGAACAATGGACAAAAGTACCAATATGACAATACTGGACAGAACTTATGAGCAACAATGGACTGAAGCAATAATGGAACAAACAACACTGGACATAACAGATAAGATAAGGAAACATTGGACAGAAAAAACAATGGAACAACACTGGACATAAGAAACAATGGAGCAACACTGGACATAAGAAACAATGGAGCAACACTGGACATAAGAAACAATGGAGCAACACTGGACATAAGAAACAATGGAGCAACACTGGACATAAGAAACAATGGAGCAACACTGGACATAAGAAACAACGGAGCAACATTGGACAGAAGAAACAATGGAGCAACACTGGACATAAGAAACAATGGAGCAACACTGGACAGAAGAAACAATGGAGCAACACTGGACAGAAGAAACAATGGAGCAACACTGGACATAAGAACAATGGAGCAACACTGGACAGAAGAAACAACGGGCGCAACACTGGACAGAAGAAACAATGGAACAACACTGGACATAAGAAACAATGAGCAACACTGGACATAAGAAACAATGGAGCAACACTGGACATAAGAAACAATTGGAGCAACACTGGACATAAGAAACAATGGAGCAACACTGGACATAAGAAACAATGGAGCAACACTGGACAGAAGAAACAATGGAGCAACACTGGACAGAAGAAACAATGGAGCAACATTGGACATAAGAAACAACGGAGCAACATTGGACAGAAGAAACAATGGAGCAACACTGGACATAAGAAACAATGGAGCAACACTGGACATAAGAAACAACGGAGCAACATTGGACATAAGAAACAATGGAGCAACACTGGACATAAGAAACAACGGAGCACATTGGACAGAAAAAACAATGGAACCAACACTGGACATAAGAAACAATGGAGCAAACACTGGACATAAGAAACAATGGGAGCAACCACTGGACAGAAGAAACAATGGAGCAACACTGGACATAAGAAACAATGGAGCAACACTGGACAGAAGAAACAATGGAGCAACACTGGACAGAAGAAACAATGGAGCAACACTGGACATAAGAAACAATGGAGCAACACTGGACAGAAGAAACAACGGAGCAACATTGGACATAAGAAACAACGGAGCAACCATTCGACAGAAAAAACAATGGAACAACACTGGACATAAGAAACAATGGAGCAACACTGGACATAAGAAACAATGGAGCAACACTGGACAGAAGAAACAATGGAGCAACACTGGACATAAGAAACAATGGAGCAACACTGGACAGAAGAAACAATGGAGCAACACTGGACAGAAGAACAAATGGAGCAACACTGGACAGAAGAAACAATGGAGCAACACTGGACAGAAGAAACATGGAGCACACTGGACAGAAGAAACAATGGAGCAACATTGGACATAAGAAACAACGGATAGCAAACATTGGACAGAAGAAACAATGGAGCAACACTGGACATAAGAAACAATGGAGCAACACTGGACAGAAGAAACAATGGAGCACACTGGACAGAAGAAACAATGGAGCAAACACTGGACATAAGAAACAATGGAGCAACACTGGACATAAGAAACAATGGAGCAACACATGGACAGAAGAAACAATGGAGCAACACTGGACAGAAGAAACAACGGAGCAACACTGGACAGAAGAAACAATGGAGCAAACATTGGACATAAGAAACAACGGAGCAACATTGGACAGAAGAAACAATGGAGCAACATTGGACATAAGAAACAACGGAGCAACACTGGACAGAAGAAACAATGGAGCAACATTGGACAGAAGAAACAATGGAGCAACATTGGACATAAGAAACAACGGAGCAACATTGGACAGAAGAAACAATGGAGCAACACTGGACAGAAGAAAATATGGAGCAACATTGAACATAAGAAACAACAAAGCAACATTGGACATAAGAAACAATGGAGCAACACTGGACAGAAGAAACAATGGAGCAATGCTGGACAGCAACACTGGACAGAAGAAACAATGCAGCAACACTGGACAGAAGAAACAATGCAGCAACACTGTACAGCAACACTGGACAGAAGAAACAATGGAGCAACACTGGACAGCAACACTGGACAGCAACACTGGACAGAAGAAACAATGGAGCAACACTGGACAGCAACACTGGACAGAAGAAACAATGGAGCAACACTGGACAGAAGAAACAATGGACCAACACTGGACAGAAGAAACAATGGAGCAACACTGGACAGAAGAAACAATGGAGCAACACTGGACAGAAGAAACAATGGAGCAACACTGGACAGCAACACTGGACAGAAGAAACAATGGAGCAACACTGGACAGCAACACTGGACAGAAGAAACAATGGAGCAACACTGGACAGAAGAAACAATGGAGCAACACTGGACAGAAGAAACAATGGAGCAACACTGGACAGCAACACTGGACAGAAGAAACAATGGAGCAACACTGGACAGCAACACTGGACAGAAGAAACAATGGAGCAACACTGGACAGCAACACCGGACAGAAGAAACAATGGAGCAACACTGGACAGCAACACTGGACAGAAGAAACACTGGACAGCAACACTGGACAGAAGAAACAATGGAGCAACACTGGACATAAGAAATAATGGAGCAACACTGGACATAAGAAATAATGGAGCAACACTGGACAGAAAAAACAATGGAGCAACACTGGACAGAAGAAACAATGGAGCAACACTGGACAGAAGCAACACTCGACAGAAGAAACAATGGAGCAACACTGGACAGAAGAAACAATGGAGCAACACTGGACATAAGAAACAACGGAGCAACATTGGACATAAGAAACAATGGAGCAACACTGGACAGAAGAAACAATGGAGCAACATTGGACATAAGAAACAACGGAGCAACACTGGACAGAAGAAACAATGGAGCAACACTGGACAGCAACACTGGACAGAAGAAACAATGGAGCAACACTGGACAGCAACATTGGACAGAAGAAACAATGGAGCAACACTGGACATAAGAAACAATGGAGCAACATTGGACATAAGAAACAATGGAGCAACACTGGACAGCAACATTGGACAGAAGAAACAATGGAGCAACATTGGACATAAGAAACAACGGAGCAACATTGGACAGCAACATTGGACAGAAGAAACAACGGAGCAACATTGGACATAAGAAACAACGGAGCAACATTGGACATAAGAAACAATGGAGCAACACTGGACAGCAACATTGGACAGAAGAAACAATGGAGCAACACTGGACAGAAGAAACAATGGAGCAACACTGGACATAAGAAACAATGGAGCAACACTGGACAGAAGAAACAATGGAGCAACATTGGACATAAGAAACAATGGAGCAACACTGGACAGAAGAAACAATAGAGCAACACTGGACAGAAGAAACAATGGAGCAACACTGGACAGAAGAAACAATGGAGCAACACTGGACATAAGAAACAATGGAGCAACACTGGACAGAAGAAACAATGGAGCAACACTGGACAGAAGAAACAATGGAGCAACACTGGACAGAAGAAACAATGGAGCAACACTGGACATAAGAAACAACGGAGCAACATTGGACATAAGAAACAAGGAGCAACATTGGACAGAAGAAACAATGGAGCAACACTGGACAGAAGAAAATATGGAGCAACACTGGACAGAAGAAACAATGGAGCAACACTGGACAGAAGAAACAATGGAGCAACACTGGACAGAAGAAACAATGGAGCAACATTGGACATAAGAAACAACGGAGCAACATTGGACAGAAGAAACAATGGAGCAACACTGGACAGAAGAAAATATGGAGCAACATTGAACATAAGAAACAACAAAGCAACATTGGACATAAGAAACAATGGAGCAACACTGGACAGAAGAAACAATGGAGCAATGCTGGACAGCAACACTGGACAGAAGAAACAATGCAGCAACACTGGACAGAAGAAACAATGCAGCAACACTGTACAGCAACACTGGACAGAAGAAACAATGGAGCAACACTGGACAGCAACACTGGACACGGACAGAAGAAACAATGGAGCAACACTGGACAGCAACACTGGACAGAAGAAACAATGGAGCAACACTGGACAGAAGAAACAATGGAGCAACACTGGACAGAAGAAACAATGGAGCAACACTGGACAGAAGAAACAATGGAGCAACACTGGACAGAAGAAACAATGGAGCAACACTGGACAGCAACACTGGACAGAAGAAACAATGGAGCAACACTGGACAGCAACACCTGGACAGAAGAAACAATGGAGCAACACTGGACAGCAACACTGGACAGAAGAAACAATGGAGCAACACTGGACAGAAGAAACAATGGAGCAACACTGGACAGCAACACTGGACAGAAGAAACAATGGAGCAACACTGGACATAAGAACAATGGAGCAACACTGGACAGAAAAAACAATGGAGCAACACTGGACAGAAGAAACAATGGAGCAACACTGGACAGAAGAAACAATGGAGCAACACTGGACATAAGAAACAACGGAGCAACATTGGACATAAGAAACAATGGAGCAACACTGGACAGAAGAAACAATGGAGCAACATTGGACATAAGAAACAACGGAGCAACATTGGACATAAGAAACAATGGAGCAACACTGGACAGAAGAAACAATGGAGCAACATTGGACATAAGAAACAACGAGCAACATTGGACATAAGAAACAATGGAGCAACACTGGACAGAAGAAACAATGGAGCAACACTGGACAGAAGAAACAATGGAGCAACACTGGACATAAGAAACAACGGAGCAACACTGGACAGAAGAAACAATGGAGCAACACTGGACAGAAGAAACAATGGAGCAACACTGGACATAGAAACAACAGAGCAACACTGGACATAAGAAACAATGGAGCAACACTGGACAGAAGAAACAATGGACAGCAACACTGGACAGAAGAAACAATGAGCAACACTGGACAGAAGAAACAATGCAGCAACACTGGACAGCAACACTGGACAGAAGAAACAATGGAGCAACACTGGACATAAGAAACACTGGAGCAACACTGGACAGAAGAAACAATGAGCAATGGACGCAACACTGGACAGAAGAAACAATGGAGCAACACTGGACAGAAGAAACAATGGAGCAACACTGGACAGAAGAAACAATGGAGCAACACTGGACAGAAGAAACAATGGAGCAACACTGGACAGAAGAAACACTGGACCACAACACTGGACAGAAGAAACAATGGAGCAACACTGGACAGCAACACTGGACAGAAGAAACAATGGAGCAACACTGGACAGAAGAAACAATGGAGCAACACTGGACAGAAGAAACAATGGAGCAACACTGGACAGAAGAAACAATGGAGCAACACTGGACAGCAACACTGGACAGAAGAAACAATGGAGCAACACTGGACAGCAACACCGGACAGAAGAAACAATGGAGCAACACTGGACAGCAACACTGGACAGAAGAAACAATGGAGCAACACTGGACAGAAGAAACACTGGATAGCAACACTGGACAGAAGAAACAATGGAGCAACACTGGACATAAGAAACAATGGAGCAACACTGGACAGAAGAAACAATGGAGCAACACTGGACAGAAGCAAACTGACAGAGAAACAATAGAGCAACACTGGACAGAAGAAACAATGGAGCAACACTGGACAGAAGAAACAATGGAGCAACACTGGACAGAAGCAACACTGGACCAGCAACAATGGAGCAAACACTGGACAGCAACACTGGACAGAAGAAACAATGGAGCAACACTGGACAGAAGAAACACTGGACAGCAACACTGGACAGAAGAAACAATGGACAGCAACACTGGACAGAAGAAACAATGGAGCAACACTGGACAGAAGAAACAATGGAGCAACACTGGACAGAAGAAACACTGGACAGCAACACTGGACAGAAGAAACAATGGACAGCAACACTGGACAGAAGAAACAATGGAGCAACACTGGACAGAAGAAACAATGGAGCAACACTGGACAGAAAGAAAACAATGGAGCAACACTGGACAGAAGAAACAATGGAGCAACACTGGACAGAAGCAACACTGGACAGAAGAAACAATGGAGCAACACTGGACAGAAGAAACAATGGAGCAACACTGGACATAAGAAACAATGGAGCAACACTGGACATAAGAAACAATGGAGCAACACTGGACAGAAGAAACAATGGAGCAACACTGGACAGAAGAAACAATGGAGCAACACTGGACAGAAGAAACAATGGAGCAACACTGGACAGAAGAAACAATGGAGCAACATGGACATAAGAAACAATGGAGCAACACTGGACAGAAGAAACAATGGAGCAACACTGGACAGAAGAAACAATGGAGCAACACTGGACAGAAGAAACAATGGAGCAACACTGGACAGAAGAAACAATGGAGCAACACTGGACATAAGAAACAATGGAGCAACACTGGACATAAGAAACAATGGAGCAACACTGGACAGAAGAAACAATGGAGCAACACTGGACATAAGAAACAATGGAGCAACACTGGACAGAAGAAACAATGGAGCAACACTGGACAGAAGAAACAATGGAGCAACACTGGACAGAAGAAACAATGGAGCAACACTGGACATAAGAAACAATGGAGCAACACTGGACAGAAGAAACAATGGAGCAACACTGGACAGAAGAAACAATGGAGCAACACTGGACATAAGAAACAATGGAGCAACACTGGACAGAAGAAACAATGGAGCAACACTGGACAGAAGAAACAATGGAGCAACACTGGACAGAAGAAACAATGGAGCAACACTGGACATAAGAAACAATGGAGCAACACTGGACATAAGAAACAATGGAGCAACACTGGACATAAGAAACAATGGAGCAACACTGGACCCTCAGAGAAACAATGGAGCAACACTGGACAGAAGAATCAATAGAGCACCAAACACTGGACAGAAGAAACAATAGGCGCAACACTTGGACATTAAGAAACAATGGAGCACACTGGACAGGAAGAACAATAGGCGCAACACTTGGACATAAGAAACAATGGAGCAACACTTCGGACCATAAGAAACAATGGAGCAACACTGGGACATAAGAAACAATGGAGCAACACTGGACAGCAGAAACAATGGAAGCCAACACACCTGGACAGAAGAAACCAATAGAGCAACACTGGACAGCGAACCACTAGCGCAACACTGAGACAATGAAGCAACAATGGACGCAACACTGGACAGAAGAAACAATGGAAGGCAACACTTGACATCAAGAAACAATGGCAGCAACACGGACACATGGACATAAGAAACAATGGAGCAACACTGGACATAAGCAACACTGGACAGAAACACAGACAATGAGCAACACTGGACAGCAACACTGGACAGAAGAAACAATGGAGCAACACTGGACAGCAACACTGGACAGAAGAAACAATGGAGCAACACTGGACAGAAGAAACAATGGAGCAACACTGGACAGCAACACTGGACAGAAGAAACAATGGAGCAACACTGGACATAAGAAACAATGGAGCAACACTGGACAGAAGAAACAATGGAGCAACACTGGACAGAAGAAACATGGAGCAACACTGGACAGAAGAAACAATGGAGCAACACTGGACATAAGAAACAATGGAGCAACATTGGACATAAGAAACAATGGAGCAACACTGGACAGAAGAAACAATGGAGCAACATGGACATAAGAAACAAGGAGCAACACTGGACATAAGAAACAATGGAGCAACACTGGACAGAAGAAACAATGGAGCAACATTGACATAAGAAACAATGAAGCAACATGGACATAAGAAACAATGGAGCAACACTGGACAGAAGAAACAATGGAGCATTGGAACAGCAACACTGGAAGAAGAAACAATGGAGCAAACACTGGACAGAAGAAACAATGCAGCAACACTGTACAGCAACACTGGACAGAAGAAACAATGGAGCAACACTGGACAGCAACACTGGACAGCAACACTGGACAGAAGAAACAATGGAGCAACACTGGACAGCAACACTGGACAGAAGAAACAATGGAGCAACACTGGACAGAAGAAACAATGGAGCAACACTGGACAGAAGAAACAATGGAGCAACACAGGACAGCAACACTGGACAGAAGAAACAATGGAGCAACACTGGACAGAAGAAACAATGGAGCAACACTGGACAGAAGAAACAATGGAGCAACACTTGACAGCAACACTGGACAGAAGAAACAATGGAGCAACACTGGATAGCAACACTGGACAGCAACACTGGACAGAAGAAACAATGGAGCAACACTGGACAGCAACACTGGACAGCAACACTTGACAGCAACACTGGACAGAAGAAACAATGGAGCAACACTGGATAGCAACACTGGACAGCAACACTGGACAGCAACACTGGACAGAAGAAACAATGGAGCAACACTGGATAGCAACACTGGACAGCAACACTGGACAGAAGAAACAATGGAGCAACACTGGACAGAAGAAACAATGGAGCAACACTGGACAGAAGAAACAATGAAGCAACACTGGACAGAAGAAACAACTGGAGCAACACTTGACAGCAAACACTGGACAGAAGAAACAATGGAGCAACACTGGATCGCAACTGACAGAAATCAATGGAGCAACACTGGACAGAAGAAACAATGGAGCAACACTGACAGCAACACTGGACAGAAGAAACAATGGAGCAACACTGGACAGAAGAAACAATGGAGCAACACTGGACAGAAGAAACAATGGAGCAACACTGACAGCAACACTGGACAGAAGAAACAATGGAGCAACACTGGACAGAAGAACAATGGAGCAACACTGGCAGCAACACGGACAGAAGAAACAATGGAGCAACACTGGATAGCAACACTGGACAGAAGAAACAATGGAGCAACACTGGACAGAAGAAACAATGGACAGCAACACTGGACAGAAGAAACAATGGACAGCAACACTGGACAGAAGAAACAATGGAGCAACACTGGACAGAAGAAACAATGGAGCAACACTGGACAGAAGAAACAATGGAGCAACACTGGACAGCAACACTGGACAGAAGAAACAATGGAGCAACACTGGACAGAAGAAACAATGGAGCAACACTGGACAGAAGAAACAATGGAGCAACACTGACAGCAACACTGGACAGAAGAAACAATGGAGCAACACTGGACAGAAGAATCAATGGAGCAACACTGGACAGAAGAAACAATGGCGCAACATTGGACAGAAGAAACAATGGAGCAACACTGGACAGAAGAAACAATGGCAGCAACACTGGACAGAAGAAACAATGGAGCAACATTGGACAGAAGAAACAATGGAGCAACACTGGACAGAAGAAACAATGGAGCAACACTGGACAGAAGAAACAATGGAGCAACACTGGACAGAAGAAACAATGGAGCATGGACAGCAACACTGGACAGAAGAAACAATGGAGCAACACTGGACAGCAACACTGGACAGAAGAAACAATGGAGCAACACTGGACAGAAGAAACAATGCAGCAACACTGGACAACACTGGACAGAAGAAACAATGGAGCAACACTGGACAGCACAGACAGAAGAACAATGGACAAGACAGCAACACTGGACAGAAGAAACAATGGAGCAACACTGGACAGAAGAAACAATGGAGCAACACTGGACAGAAGAAACAATGGAGCAACACTGGACAGAAGAAACAATGGAGCAACACTGGACAGAAGAAACAATGGAGCAACACTGGACAGAAGAAACACTGGACAGCAACACTGGACAGAAGAAACAATGGAGCAACACTGGACAGAAGAAACAATGGAGCAACACTGGACAGAAGAAACAATGGAGCAACACTGGACAGAAGAAACAATGGAGCAATACTGGACATAAGAAACAATGGAGCAACACTGGACATAAGAAACAATGGAGCAATACTGGACATAAGAAACACTGGACAGCAACACTGGACATAAGAAACAATAGAGCAACACTGGACAGAAGAAACAATGGAGCAACACTGGACAGAAGAAACAATGGAGCAACACTGGACAGAAGAAACAATAGAGCAACACTGGACATAAGAAACAATGGAGCAATACTGGACATAAGAAACAATGGAGCAACACTGGACATAAGAAACAATAGAGCAACACTGGACATAAGAAACAATGAAGCAACACTGGACAGAAGAAACAATGAAGCAACACTGGACATAAGAAACAATAGAGCAACACTGGACATAAGAAACAATGGAGCAACACTGGAAAGATGAAACAATGAAGCAACACTGGACAGAAGAAACAATGGAGCAACACTGGAAAGATGAAACAATGGAGCAACACTGGAAAGATGAAACAATGGAGTTACACTGGATAGTAGAAACAATAGCGTAACAATAGATAGTGTAGACAACAGAGCAATACTGGACAGATGCAACAATAGAGCAACACTGGACAGATGCAACAATAGAGCAACACTGGACAGATGCAACAATAGAGCAACACTGGACAGATGCAACAATAGAGCAACACTGGACAGATGCAACAATAGAGCAACACTGGACAGATGCAATAATGTAACAACACTGATCAGTAGAAATAATGAAGCAACAGTGGGCAGTAGCAACAACACTGGATAGAAGCAACAATATAACAATAAGGACAATAGCAAAAATGGTAAAATATTGAAAACAACTAATGCAATATGAAAACACAACTACACAGCAACACTAGACAGAACAAATGAACAATACTGGACAGCATTGATGCGCATCACTAGAAACTTAAAGCTGTGAAAGATATGACCACCCAAGACAGTCAACTCAACAGTGTAGAAAGAATAAGAAGCATAAACACATTTTCATGAGGTTTTTACCGACAAAGTTTACAAACACAGATTGTTAAAATGGCTTGGCCATTTGACATCACCCTTAAGATAAATTTTAGAACATCATATTTGTAAACCTACAAGTAACAGGAGATCCAGATCCTGCTTATAAAGATAAGCTCTAGTAATTTCTCTGCCATCAAAATCCACCTCAGCTTTGAAGCGAACCACACCACCCATCTGAGTTGCTTTAATGTCATGCAGTGATCTGCAATAAGATACATTTTAAATGTACATGTGAACGGTCAGGTATGAAAAGACTTACAAATGCCAATGTTACTTTCGTCATCATCGTGTAACAGGTCCCCTGCAGAACATCACTCTCACTCCTGGCCCATTAACAAGTCCCTTGATCCCTCACCAGTTCTCCTGCCATATGCACCCTCATGTCCAAGATGTCTGCAATGTCCTGTGTTCTTCTTCTCCCAGGAACCATGTCTTTCATCACTGTTCTTTCCAAGCCATTGATGTTTTAATATTTCAGTTTTAAGACATGAAGCTGTTTTTAAGCCAGTTTTCTTTGATGTTCAGACTGATAGAATATTAGCATTGTTAGTCTTCTTAGTCTTAGTCTTCTTAGTCTACCGGACTCTGTGGCTAAGGGCTTGCGAACGCGGTTTGTGAGCCCGTATACCCGGGTTCGAAACACAGCGGTGCTGGTTTTTTCGAAAAAGGTATAGGGGTCGGTCGTTCAGAAAGCAATGGCAAACTACTGAACATAACACTTGCCTAGTACATCAACAGCAGCTGAAAATGCTGGTGTTGACTGCAACGTCCCGTCTTCTTAGTACACTCAATTCATGTCTAGCTTAAAATAAGTTCCTTTTGAGTCTTTGCACACCGTAATCCTCTTTGTTGCACTCACAATCTGTTTCTTTTTCTCTCCATCCCTGATGATATTAGTCCATTCTACTCATCCAGTTCTTTTAGATTTCTCACCATCCTTCCAATTCCGTTGTACCTTGAGTATGCTTTCTTTATCTATCTGTCTAGATCTATTCATTCAACACAGCCAAGCCATTTGTGTTGGAATTCAAAGCGCTCTGATGTGAGAAGTGTTTGCACAATTGCACTAGTTCCATTTCTTTTATCACTCAACCGCTGAAAGATTTCTAAGATGTGCAGCACGCACATGGGCCCTCAGAACCTTTAGACCTGGCCCAACAAGACTAGTTGTCTGAACCACTACCCCAGGAATAGGGTAAAAATCACAAAGACAATGACCCTTTTATATGCCTAAAGGCATAATGGGCACTTGGTGCTCTACCCATATTTGTATAGATCATTCAACACAGGGCGGGTAACATGGTCAGTATCACACCGGCCACCTTTACTTCCCAAGACATTTCCTGGTACCCATTTAAGTTCAGTTTTAAAAATCTGCCTCTATGCAGGTTTCAATCCATGACCACCAGGCCGGCAAGCAAGCATCTAGCTGCTATGCCACAGTAACTCCTCAGGAATAGGAGAGAAACACATAATCCTTGTCTTATCCTGGAAAAACTCACAAAACATACCATGAATCAAACCGAAGTTTGCATGAGCCCATAATGCACGTTTTAACTTCTCAGCCACCAAATAGACCTGCCCACAAAAGAGTATTTATAAGTTGTGATTCTGAATATGCACATTTGAATCCCAGTTGGTGTTATGGAGTTCAGGTCACTGTGCTTAGATTCTCCTTATGTTTTCTATAGAAGGAGATTGATACTCCGGCTGAGATTTCCAAGTGCAATGAAAGTGATCCTTAATAATGTCAGGTCCCCACATGGAGGATAGGCGGTTGAGCTGTTAAGGCTTCTGGAGTGTTTATGCTTGTGACTATGGTTTGTTTAAGCATTTTCCTCATTTGGAATGGTAGTGAATGGTTCCATTGCCTTGCTACTGAGTTGAGTCTGTGGAGCGACACTGTGAACTGTGAATTTCATGCAGAGTGCTTTTACATCTGTCTGCAGTTGTTTGTAGCATGAACTGCATGGTCAGAAAAATGGCAGCCAGCTGGTCACTTAACTAACTGGGTTGCCTTATGCAGTAATGTTATACTGCTGGTTTTCTAGTGACTACCGCTTCCATTGACATTGAACTGTATTTTTTGTGGCGGACTTTTGTGTTGGTATTCTGACAGCGGCGTTATGTATAGTATACCCGTGCGGGCTGTTGAGACTCCTGTCTGTTCCACTTCTCACAAGGGACAGTGAGGAGTATTTTGTGTGATATTCACTGGCACAAGAACGGAGCATAATGGGCTGACCCTTTGCTGTGAAGTTGGAACCGTGACTGATTGACTGATTAATATAATAATTTAAAGAAAAAACCCAAAAACCATACATAAAAATTACTATCTTTGATTTATCCAATGTTTTTTCTAGGCAATCTGCTTTCAACGTGTTGCACATGAGCAAAGTCCTCATTTGTGCCATATGTTTCTCATTTACATAACATCACTAGTAATTAGTAAGTAAATCAATACAGAAACGACCATCAATGTGGAGATGGCAGCTGAATATTATGATGACTGTCTCTAAGTCATAACATTTGGACATAGAAAAGTAAGTAAAGGAACGCTTATCATGCATGGATAAGAGCACTCACTTTTAAACTTCCGGTGTGCTGATGTCAAGGTAGCGGTTTCAACCACTACACCGGGCAGTTGTACTAAAATGTTGACTTCTTGTCCTTGACTTGGAGCCGTAACTTACAAGTACCTCAGAAATCTGAGTGGGTTCACCTGATGGCGAGGGACACTGGTAATAGGGAAAGCTAATCCACATGCAAACATCAGTTCAGTGCACTCCCCAGTAGTGCAACAAGAGGTCGTATCACATGTATGGACTACCTATGCTTGAGTTGAAAACCAGCGAACACAAAAAAAATAAAAATAAAATGAAGCATTGAGGAGTACTTTGTGTGTGGTACAAGCCCCATATTTGAGACCAGTCGGCACTCCATGATTGATGTGGTCAATATCATGTACCCTTCCATCCATCCATCCATCCATCATGTGCCATCCGATAAGCATGGGCGGTCACGTACTGCCATGTCACTCGATCACCAGAGTCGTGGATCAGCTCTGTGTTCTTGTCTCGACCATGCCACGTGGCCAAGCCATCCAGGTATTTACTTCTTGGTCTTCCCCTTGGTCCCCTTCACCCCCCAGAAAATGTCCTGGCACCCATTTTTAGGCAGGGTTGACCTGGGAAAGCAGATAAATGAAAACAATCTCTGCCTTGGATGTCAACACATGACCACTGGGCTGGCAGGCAAGCATGCTAGCTACTGTAATATTGCTGTTCCCCACCGCGGGTGTTATCATACATTAAATTTAACTACATTAGAGCGGTGAGAATGCAAGGCACGATAAGAAAAACAAGGGAAACACATCAACTGTGCAAGAACACAAAAAACAAACTGAGGACTGGTATTATCACACATAAAAAGTACATAATAATATTAATTTCAATTCAAAACAATGTTTTCCCGTAGTGAATTTGAATAACGAAGACACAAACAATAGATTGCACGATTTATTTCCTGGCATATTTCGCTGCATCTCGTCAGGTACATACTGCAGAAATCACACAACTTACGTAAGTTGTGTGATTTCTGCAGTATGTACCTGACGAGATGCAGCGAAATATGCCAGGCAATTAATTTCAATGTAAGGTTGTTTTGGCTAACAATCCAATGGAATTCAGAGTTCTGTTCTGTATGTTTCCATAAAGGTAACAGAAATGTTACAAAGCTGTTAAGTTTGTCTGAAGAGGACAGTTTCTCATAGCATGTAAATATTACTGGATCAATTTTACAGCCAAATTAGAGTATTCTTCAATTTTCTTCAAAGTAATAAGAATATTAATGATACATATATCAACAATACAAAGCCACATAACATTTAGAAATCAACATAGAAGTGGATCAACTAGTACTGACCTGATCATTCTGTCTGTCTCTAACAACTGACTGATGTCTTGTCTCTCATTTTGTGGGATTGATCTGGATTCAAACATGACAGATGGTATTCATAGTAATAAATATATAGGTACTCAACCAAGAGACAATATTAGAAGCGATTAGCAAATCTCTATTTTAAAAAAAGTGACAAATAGTATTAACAATAAAAAAAAAACAGATCTGCATTCAAACACACATCAGACATAATATTAATGATAATAATATCTTTATTTGCAAATAAAAGTATTAGGGACATTCATGTGAAACCTGTTCCAATGGCTTTATTACAAAAGCATGAAAGAAACATTAACAGGTGTGGTAGAATTAAACAAAGCATTCATTTTGAATGAATTATGATGCACCATGGGTTGGTCAGAAGAAGTCGCATCCCACTGCTTAGGTAGGCGGCGAATGCCATCTGCAAAAAAGGATTGTGGTTGCTCACTGAACCAAATGTTTACCACGTTCATTACGTCTGCATCCGTGTGAAATCGTTGCCCCCTGAGAGCTTTTTTAGAGGTCCGAACATGGCAACAAATCAGGACTATAGGCTGGATGTTGCAGAATTTCTCACTTCTTCCTTGCTAATGCTTCCTGCACAATCTTTGCGACATGTGGACAAGCATTATCGTGCAAGAAAATCACACCGCGAGAAAGCATGCCGAGTCGTTTATTCTTGATGGCTTTTTGCAGCTTGTCTAGTGTTTGCAAGTAGTGGGTAGAGTTGATGTTGACACCAGGTTCTTTAAAGTCGGCCAACAATAGCCCTTCATGGTCAAAAAATGCGCTCAGCATAACCTTATCAGCGGAAACCTGTAACTTGAATTTTTTAGCTTTTGGTGATCCAGCATGCTTCCATTGCATGCTCTCTCTTTTGCTGCTCGGCTCAAAGTGGTGACACCATGATTCATCGCCTGCCACTATGCGGAAGAGAAATGCATCACCCTCCACTCTGTAAAGCAGCAAGTGGTTCAAACACCATCCCATGGGTTCCTTTTTTTTGGTGGACGGTCAACATCCGCGGTACCCACTGTGAACACACCTTCCGATATTGCAGTTTCTTACGAACGGCCTTCTGAATTGTCCCAATTGACACATCAAATTCTTTCTCTAGTGAATGCATGTTTCGACAACGGTTCATCTGTACTGCTGCATCAATTTTGGCGATGGTTTTTTCTTTTGCAACAATATGCGCTTGACCAGCCGTCGAAGATCTGTCGTGAACTGACGTCCTTTAGGAAACATTCATGCCCAGTCTGTCACTGTTGTCTTCGACACACATTTGTTGCCGTACGCTGCCTGCATTCTTCAATGAATGTATACTGGTCGACATCCTTCAAATGAAAGAAACTGAATCACCGCTCTTTGAGCTTCTTTGGACAGATTTTGGATCAACCCAGCCATTTTCTCAATGGTTAGAAACACAACCTAGGCATCATGAGACGATAAGCATGTGCTCTTTTATTCATTGGTCAGTACTTATCACATGACTATGACATGATCATGTTGAACGTACGCAATTATGTGCGGTGCGGCAGGACAGATTTCAAATGAACGCCCCTTATATTAACAAAAAGTTATAAAACTATTCTATCAAACATGAAAGCACACATTCACATCTTTGCAGAGTTAACTAGCCTGCGATGGATAAGAATTAAATGTGGGCTTTTCCTGGCATGAACTCTGTCTTAAATGTTGTTGTCTGCCAGCATGATTGTCAATGGTAAAGAACTAATGATTTTCTTCAATTCTAAATACATTCTAAATTAGGCACAAGTATAAATACATAATTTTACAGTTAAAAGCTGGTTGCATATTATTTTTACAGGATCTTGCAATCAACCTCAGCACTTATTGGCTGATTGTGGTTTACGAGGCAATTTTTATTTTCAGTAGTTTGCCACTACTTTCTGAATGGCCTACTCTCACACCATCGAAACCAACACAAAGTAATCTGCTTCAAAATTGACTGTGGCTCATTTAGAACCCTTGACCTGGGATGTCAAGGAATTGTGAAACTTAATTATACAAACTGATGATAAAATATAAATGAATATAAATGTTATAGATGGGTTCTAAGGATATCTTGGATACAGAAAAGAACAAATGCATCCATACGATAAGAGCTGAATATTGAAGAAGGTTGGCTACTAGTTAGTCGACAGATCATCCTCATTGCACATCGAACCATTCAGCCCATAAGTGCTCGTATCCCCTCCTCAGCAAATCCCACAGTGGGAAGCGGTTAACATAGGTTGGCTACTAAAGACGATAAAACAAAGAAAACTGAAATATTTTGGTCACTTGAAACGTCATGAAAGTTTGGAGAGAACAATAATGGAGGGCAATATACCCAAGAAGAGAGGAACAGGAAGGTCAAAGAGAAGATGAGTGCAGGATGTGGCGGATGATCTCCAGATGGGTGTATCGGACGCAGGACATCTTGCTTATCATCAAGAAGTTTTCCGGAAGGTTGTTATGGGAGCGAGGTTCTGCAAAGGACATGCTACTGAATGAATGAGCGAATGAATGATGTTAAAAGATGTACCTTTGGCATAGCTCTAGGGGTCACTGGAACATGCAATCCCTTCTATCACTTCAAGGTGGAGACACAACAGAGGGGAACAAACACATATGTAAATATATGGACGCATATACTGATCACTAGATGCTGTAAGACCAGGACCTACACTGGCCATGACCTGCACTGGCCAGGACCTACACCGGCCGCAAACATCAAGCACATCTCAGTGGTGCAGTCTATCAACAGACTGGATTCCTAGCCTGACCAACATTCCAAGGGTCATCAGGACTTCTGTGCTCAAGTACCAGCATTCCACATCCTGCTGGTTTCTGTGCTTGGAGAGGGGAAGAAGGGCTTTTCAGCATGGTCCTCATGGAGATGATACTTGTGTACTGGGTTGGGAGGACAGTTTCTACACCATTCTTACCCAAACAATCAGATTGCTACTGGAACTATTAGTGTTGGAACTCTTCGCTGGCTGCTGAGGATGGGGACGGAGCGCTTATGGGAATGTCCCGAATGCTGTGATGTTGGTTCCAAATCAATCAATCAATCATACCCAAACAAACGAACAAACAAACTTTATTTTCAAAGGGTTAAGAATTGGGCACGCAGGCCCGCTTGACATTCTGCCCTTCTTCTCTATTTCCTCTCGTACATTATTTCATCACCAGTTAAAACTCAACACACCCAGAGGCCTTCCAAGCAACCAAATGCAGATTCATACACATAACTGGAAATAGGCAGAACTGGAATTAAAACTGTAGCAGCTACTAGATATACTGGGATGCTATAAAAACTACTCAGATGTAGTCAACAAAGTGAGATGGAAGAAAAGGTGTAAATAATCCTCACCTGCCAACAAGCTGGATTGTGTTCTGGTGCACAATAAATCCAGCGACTGCTCCCAGGAGTGTCCCAATCAATGCAGAACCAAGGGCATCGTAGAAAGAAGACCCAGCCCATGCTGACACACTGATGCAGGTGCCAGCAATCCCAACACCCAGAACTGCAGCAAAGTCCTCCAGTAGAACAACATTTACGTTCGGGTCCATGCCACGTAATACTGCACATACAAAGACAAGAACATGAAGTCAACTAAATATGAACAAAGCCAGAAAGTGGAAAATACCACTTTTACAGAAGCAGAATCGCAAGTGACAGAATGAATGTGCTGCTATAATACCATCACCATAATCATCCAATAGCTTTTCCTGTACAAAACTTTGCTCCCATAATAGTGTTTTGAACTCTCTGTAATAATTCAATGTCCTGCCTCTGTTGCTGTTGTATGTGAATTATCTATCACATCTTGAATCCATCTATGTGGGACCATAGTCTTCCTCTCCTCTGCTTCCCTGGTACACATCTCTCCATAATTATTATTACCTGACATCCATGTATGTTTATATGTCCAAAATATTTCATTTTGCTCAATGTTAATTGTTTAGTAACCAGTCATCTTCAGTATTGAGTTCTTGCTGAATAGATCTGTGTATTCTCTTTTTCATCCAATGAACGTTCAACACTCTTCTATAACTCTTAAATTTAAAGGCACATATATGTTCTTTCCCCCCAACCTTTGATTAAATATGCTAGTTTCACACACATATGTTACCACAAGAAATATGCATGCTCTTACTACTTTTGCTGTTATATCTGTTCCAGTCCAAAAAGATTTTAATTGATTTAGTTTTTGCAGAGAAATGCTTGCTCCTTTAATTTCTGTCATCACATTTCCATCTCCCATCATCAGTGACCCTAAGTATTCAAAACTGCTCACTTCTTGCCACTGCTGGAGATTAAACTCAGACTATTCTCTTGACAGGCTAGCACAATAACCACTGCAGTTCAAATGACCTTTAGTACTCAGACATCTGTTGACAGAAACGTAACTGTAGAATGTATTGTTCATTTGTTGATAGAACTGATGTCACAGGGCTCATCAATAGAGGAGAAACTATACACACGTGGGCATGTGCACACACACATGAGTAAATACACATACTCTTTTGGACGGAAGAAAGTAGAAAATTGAATCAGATAAAGACAGTCAAGATTCTTTGGGCAGGTCATGAGAAGGGGAAAGAAGGAGGACATCGTGACAATGGGAAAGTTGGAGGGAGGGGGGGGGAGGGGGGAGATTGAAAGAGAAGATGCTGGGAAATTTGACATCACGGCATGGAGTAGCATTGGTATTAGATATGACTTGGCAGTACATGAGACAGAAGGCTGTGGGCATGCATGACAGCCAACACCACATTATTTGAACAAGTAGTGTAGAAACAATACAATGATTTAAAAAAAAAGGTGATGTATGGGCATTAAGTAGAGGACAAAGTTTAAAGAAACAGACAGCATAAAACGGACAACAGAGGACAACATGTAAAGATGATGGCTTGTACAGTCACAACAAAAGAAGCAAATATAGCCCTATGTTTTGAAAGGCTTTCTATTGTTGTTTTATTGCTCTAACAGATATAATCAACATACATCTCTACAAACAACTAAAGCAATGAAAACCTCTATAGCTTGGAACAGATAGGACAACAAAAGTTTGAATACTAAGAGCCTGATTTATTTCCCGTGGTAACAAATAGGCAGGACAATTTGATAGTTAATGAATAAGATGACAAACACATTTCTATCTTTGAATATAAGTGTGACTGAAGATAATTACAAATTTAGCGGACATATGGGAGAACAGATCTGTGCAACAAGAACTCAGTATTGAAGAGTGGTTATTAGGATAAACAAAAATAAGGAAAATTTACATCTTGAACAAGTAAAAAGACCTAAGAGTCTTGAAAAGACTATAATATAGGGAACTGTATCAGAGAGGCAGAGAAGAAGAACACCACAAAGTAGATGGATTTAGATGTGATAGTTTACTCATGACAGCAACATCTGAGTTATGACAGAGAGAAATTTCTAGACTGTCATGGAAGTAAAGTTCTGCAAAGAGCAGGCCAGTGGGTGGATGGATAGACAATATCAGAAATAGACACACCTCAAGGCAGTCTCCATATAGCTTTTTAAAATCAGAATGTTTCCAGCGATATCATGCCCAGTGATTATCATCAAATTTCAGTGCAGCTGATAATGTATCTCCAGAACACTCATCTGCTCCCGATCTCCATCGGGATAGATTTAAATTGTAAAAATTGCCCTGGGCTCCCAGGTCAACTCAGCTCAAATGGGTTCCAGAAGATGTCTCGGGAAGTGAAGGCAGCTAGTGTGATCCAGGCCCCATCACCCATCAAGTACCGATTAAACATCCCCCATCAAGTACCGATTAAACATCACCCATCAAGTACCGATTAAACATCACCCATCAAGTACCGATTAAACATCACCCATCAAGTACCGATTAAACATCACCCATCAAATACCGATTGGTATCGCGCCACATGCTCAATGTGCCTTAAGGTGTATAAAGGAAACCTTTACTCTTTTTATTTTAAAACCTACCAACCAACCCTAAAGGGGTTAAGGAAGCAGTTCGTAATCCCACATACCTTGTTTGAAACACAGCTGCGGCCGATTTGGCAGCAGACTGCCTTGTGTTGGGTTGTTTTATAAAATGGTATGGGCACCGGTCGTTCAGAAAGCTATGGAAGACTACTGAATGTAAACTTGCCAAGAGATTACAAACAGCCAAAAAATGCTGGGGTTGACTGCGACATCCTGTAAAGGATATGCAACTAACTTTTTAATCAACACTACATGGTCTTGGCAAGATGAACAAGTCACTGTTTTCTTGTCAAGTTCCCCATGAAAATATCACAGAGTGTAAGGGATAATGGACAGACCCCTACTATACCATCTGTTAGTAAAACAGTTTTTCTAATATAGCATTCAGGTAATTTTACAATCAGCTCCATTTCTACTTGTGTATGCTGGTGCCAAGACACATTTTCTATCATCTTACCCAAAAATGGGTAGAGACAAAGACAACAGATCAACCCAGAGTGCTTCTGTTATTTCAATATAGCTTACAGGTGACTCACAAGACCTCAGTGATCTGTTCCCAGATGAAATACATGTTCATACATTCCAGCAGAATACACTCTAAATAAAGTCTGAAATGATGGTAAATCATATCCTTAAAGACGGCAAAATATACATATGTTTCAGATCTTAAATATTGCCATCATATATTATTATCCATGAAAATCTGCATGGAGATCAAACAACCCTTACAAAAAGTAGACAACTTAACCAGTATTGAGATCAACAACATCAATAACAACAGCCCTTTGGCTAATAGTAAAGTTTATCTTTGATTAAAGAATACCCACTGAAGGAAGAATGAACGGCAAAGAAGCAAATTATAACTTACAATATTCTGAGATCTTCATCTGATGAGCTTTGGCACTTTTTCTGACTTGGTTGATTGCAATAATGAGAGTTGCTGAAAGTAAATTACACATGTAGGTTAGAAACATGCAGCTTTGTCATCGGGGAGTACGAAACATAGAACAGTGACATCATGTAGGTTATACAGATACAAAAGTCGGATCAGGTAGGCCAGATACAGAACAGTGATCTCAGGTAGGTCAGATATATACAACAGTGGGATCAGGTAGGTCAGATACAGAACAGTGATCTCAGGAAGTCAGATATATACAACAGTGGGATCAGGTAGGTCAGATACAGGACAGTGATCTCAGGTAGGTCAGATATATACAACAGTGGGATCAGGTAGGTCAGATATATACACAACAGTGGGATTATGCAGATCTGAAACATCAAACAGTCTGAAATATCAAACAATGTCATCTTGTAGGCTAGAAGCATACAACAGTGACATCATATAGATCAGAAACATACAAGTGACATCATGTAAGTCAATATATATATTTCATCGAGCATGCCAGGAAACATCCAATGGTTTCATCATGTATGTCAGAAACATAGACAGTGTCACAATATATGTCAGTAACATAAAATAGTGTTACCATGAAGTCAATTTTATCATCATCCTTCAGATTTCAGACCATGGTACCACTGACATATTTCCCTTCAGAAATTATACCACAGTAACACTTATCTCACACAAGTGGACTTGCCTACCAAGACAGTAGTCTGGGTTCAATCTCCAGCACAGAAAAGATTATTTTTCTCCACCAGTTTGTCTCTGGGGTCAACCCACCTCATACAAATGGGTACCAGAAAATTTTCAAGCTACTGTATGAGAAAGAAATATTGCGAGGAAAGGAACTGACCACCCCACAACATATGTCATGGCCTAGAATATGTAAAGGCCTAATACTTCACACCCCCACCCCACTGGTAGTATCTGCTATGTGACTTCCTTTACCGTAATTCAAAGGTAAATACTATAGGGTGTATTTTTAATGACTGTGCAGTGTTTGAAAATATTGCCGGTCCAAGTTTTGCATTCACCCTCTGTAAAGTTCATGTAATATAATAGGTAAATACAAAACTTGGACCGGCAATATTTTCAAACACTGCACAGTCATTAAAAATACACCCTGTATTAGCAGTGTGACGTTACACAGCTTGACCAATAATATATCACACATTATAAGGTGACCAGCCCTTTTTCTTGTCACCTTTCCTTCCCCAAGACATTTCTGGTGCGCATTTTATGAGGCTGATTCAGCCCCAGTACCTTAATTTGTCTTCTTCTTCTTCTTCTTCTTCTGCCATTGACAGAAATTTCCGACTGTCGGGGCAAGTGAATGCCCTGCTCTGCTTAGATGCTGAGGAAAACTGTCCCCAAAACTGCTCCCAATGCAGCACAGATCCCCAACCAACTCACGCCAGGCCCTGTGTTGACTTGTTCATGACTGGCTGGAGTTTCAGCTAAGGTTTTCTATGGGTTGAGGTAGCCAGCCTCACACCAACACTCCTCTGATGATCTACCTGATAGGTACAACGTTCATATTCTTTGCTTCCCTTATGGATCAATTATCATGGCTTCTACACTATCAGAGGTGTAATCAATACTAGACACCAATGTTAAACCACACATGTTTCTCAAGAACCACATTTCTACTGCCAACAAATGTGTCTTAGCTTGTTTGCTTATTGTCTACATTTCACATGCATTCAACAGTATAGCCTATGTATAGCACTTAAACACTCTTAATGCTAAACTACCAATGCTAAGTTATCAAAACTAAGCACTACCAATTGTAAGCTACCAAAAACTAAACATTACCAATGCTAATCTATGAAAACTAAACATTACCAATGCTAAGCTATCAAAACTAAATACTACCAATGCTAAGCTATCAAAATGAAACATGACCAATGCTAAGTTATCAAAACTAAACACTACTAATGCTAAACTATCAATGATAAACATTCTTCTGCTGTTGCCCTTGAGGCTCCTAGTGGAATATAGTTCGACAATCACCCATTCCCAGCCCTCTGTATGTCAATCCATTGTTGGTCAGATGATGGCTGATTTTTTTTTCCTATGTTATGAGATAGGCAATTTCACGCCAATTCTCTTTAGTCTGCCTTTCACAACATGCTCTGGAGGTATAGTGTTATTATTCCTTTACTTTCCCTTATTGGCCCTGAGAAGACATATGAAAATCCTAAACCATCAATAATAAACCGTGAATGCAAAACTATCAATGCAAACTATCAAAAGCTAAACTACCAATACTAAAGTACTAATGATAAACTCTCATAACTAAACTGCTAGTGTTAAACTACTGATGCTAAACTACCAATACCATACTACCAGTGCTAAATTACCAATTGTGAAGTACCAATACAAAACTAAGCCAAACACAATGGACAACAAAAACAAATGTGAATATTACCTCCTTCTGAGATGAAGGACCCAATCAATGTTGCAATACACTGACAGAGGAAACAAAATGTCAAAGAAACAATATGAGGATACACAGGAGAATAAAATCACTATGTACTTTATTCACACAATCTCTCTCTCTTCTTCTGTCAGACACACACACACAGATCTATGTGCACACACACACAATATCATCGCCATGTAGCAAGACCGTGGTAGTACATCCCTCTCACCAAGACCTGTCAAACAGCTTCTCGTTTAAAGGTTTCAAGGCCAGAGGACCGACTTCCCTGCCCCGGGCTTTATCCCATACAGCTTGGTCTTTTTCTGCAGGGCGGCCTTACGAAGACGTCACACACACCACAACCTCTGTAGCTCTAGTGATGACCCCCAGGGGTCTTCAAGAAGTCTGCACTTGTGAACAGAATGACACATCGAACCCACCACCATTGGAGCGCATGGCATGTGGCGTAACAACTTCGCCACGAAGACCTCTATATATAGCTTCTCAATCAAATCCCCCAGCCTCATACATTTTCATGCTCCAGGTGTCGTCAATGTCTGGTGACAATCTTCATGCTGGCAGACCCTCTGCCTTGTCTTCCAGGTCTTCCATCACTGCTCTTTCTAAACCACGGTGAAGTTTAATCAGGCAAATGTATTTCAGTTTCCCAGACAAGATGCTGTTCATAATCCAGGTTTCTTCAATGTTCAGATTTTGTAGGATGTTAGTAATCTTCTTCTCCTTGGTCCACAGTATACTAAGAATTGTTCTGGAATATTTAAGTTTAAAAGCCCTGATTTTCTTCTTTAGTGATTGTGAAATGGTTCAAGACTCACATCTGTTATGTTATCACAGAAAAAATGCATGTTTTCAACACCCTGGACCCAAAAATGGTCTTATATGACATGTGTAAGGAAGAATGTAAGTGCCGGTATGTAAGCGAGAGTCAGTGTAAGCATGACTGAGGTAAAGGGCAGTAAGAGACGCCACGGCTTGGCTAGTGGACGGTCAGGCAAGAATCCCGTGAACAGAGCCACGTGATGTGGGAAGGTCAACCAGGAGAGAGGCAGTGTGTGTGAGGCAGCGAATAGAGACGGACGTGTGGAGATCTGGAGAACGCTAGAACGATAGAACGATAGTGGTTGTGACGGATAGATGGAGATGAAAGTTGTGTAGTGATATTCGAGGAATGTACTAACTGTGATATGTGCGGGATGATGTGAAGTTGTGATTGTGAATGATCATGCGGGCGACAGTGTAAAGATCGCCATTGTGAGCTAGCGCGTGGCTGTTAGTGGTGAACGATTGTTTGAGCGTGAAGTGCGACTATGGTGTCAGCCTGTAATATATATTGTAATAAATGATTGTTCAGGAGATAGCTCCTGCCAGTTTCCGATTGCATTCATGTGTTCTTAGTAGATGTGTTGTAGATGTTGTAATTTGCCTGTCAAAGTCCAGCGAGCTAGACAGAGCTACTAAATAGGACTCTGACAGGTATAATGGTGTCAGAAGTACACATGAACCACATGCTCATGTAGAACGCACAAAAGAACGCTACTTTTGTAAAGAAGAAGAAGACCTATTCCATAATATAGTAGAAATTGTAAATGAAAGATGTGTTAATAGAGTCAGAACGAAAATAACATCATTTCTTTCCACAGCAGGTTTCAATTCTACAAAGCGACCGACGTAACCAGACCAGGTCAGCGGTAACCAACACGAGAATCACGTTCCTGTACATCAAGCGTTCGAGTAGTCAGCAGAGAAAGATAAGTTGATTAATTTTGATTGCTAATTACCCAAATCTGCATTCTTTGATTTTCTTGTGTAAACATCATCATTGGTAAAGGTAAATATTAATTAAAAGAAAATGGAAGAGGAATACAAATTACAGTTGTGGGGCACAAAGCATCACAGAAATTTGCATGACTTTTTCGAGGGTACACATGCGCAAGACAAAGCAAATTGTAATAGACAACCTGAGTTAATACGTGATTGGCTACAGAAATTTGAAAAGAAAATGCAAGACTACAAAATCCCAAAAGAGTGTTGGTATGCATGGTACAACACATACGTACCAATGAAAAATAAAAAACTACAAGAGTTCATACCAGATATGTCAAGTAAAAACTATGAATATCATAAAACAAACATATTAAAACACTATCCAACCTCTTGTGAGACTCTAAACGTAGAAATACAACATGTGAAACCAGCCACAGACAAGTCGTTCACCCAGTATATAAGTGAATTAGAAGAATCTTTCAGAAAACTAATAATGGTAATTAAACATTCAGACAACAATCAAGGAGTCATAAATTTCTTGCTAATAGAAAAACTAAAAGCAACACTACCAGCCGAATGCGGAAAATATTTAGAAGAACACAAAACAGAACCTATCAAAAACTTACTAGAAAAATGCCGCGAATACTACAACCAAAGTATAAACCTGGTTAAAAACACTCAACAGAAAAGTACTGTGAAATCAACGGCATCTGCAGCCACAGATTGTCAAAACAAACCACAGAAAACAAAACCAGTACTGTGCAAACATTGTAGCACTCCACATACAGAAAATGGAATATGCGATAAGAATCCCACTTATCAAGAATACCTAAATACTATAATAGCACAAAAACTGGGGAAGGTAAATCAAAGGAAATATAGAACAAAATGTCATTTTTGCCTTGCTTATGGCCATAGACGTTTTGAATGTGAAGGGGTAAAAAGAATACAGATAGCAAAAGCAAATGCAGCCATAAAGATTACAACAGACAGTTCAGCAAAGAACTTAGCAAAAGTAAACATCACAGAGACGAAAACAAGACCAAACACTGCAAAGTCAGAACAAACTGAGTTTTACCCATCAGACTTTGTACCATATTTTAATAATGTTGTTAACATCACTCAACCTCATTCCTTATGTAAAGAGGTCAATACTCAACAAGAAGGTGAGGAAATGAACAAAACCTCAAGACTGTCGTTAGGAAAACTAACATTCCATGAAGGTTACATCAATGACACAGTATGCACATGTGTACGCGACACAGGGTCCTGTCTTATCGGTCTTCGGAAGACCCTAGCTGATCCTAAAGACTACCTAGATGAGTACATCTATTGCAAAACTGTTTCAGGGACAGTAGAGAAATATCCCATGGCATGGGCCAATATAAAATCACCTTTCCTATCAGGCAGAGTAACTTGTGCTTTATTAGACAATCCATGTTGTGATTTATTAATTGGAAATGTATTAAATGTGACAGACTACACAGAGTCCAAAACTCACACAGGGGAAAAAGTTAACACCACAACAAGTACTGCCTTAACTACACCACTCATCATACAACAACATGATGAAAAGAACAAAGTACCACACCATACCATCTTACAACAAGAAGAAACAGAAACTGGTGTGTATCATCACAAAGAAAAAGGTGCAGAAAACAAACAGGTCATAACAGCGAGGAAAGATCACAAATCATCATGGTATATACTATACCTACTGTACTCCCTGTTAACTACACACATAACCAAGTGCACACAGTGGATGGTTATACTTGCACTACTCATTGTAAATACAAAACAAATGTCTTCACAGACAGTTTTATTTCCACATTATCATGACGCAACACAGATGATATTACTCATGACAAACCAGCAAACTTTGTCACTTATATCATTACTGTTGAACCAAAGTTTGGTGTTACCACTGCTAAACACTATGTCAAATCAACTCAGACACATACTGATGCTGAACAATGTAAATCTCCAGTCGGTGGAATTACTGACAAAAATCAGCAACAAATTACCCTACATATTTTGGAAAATAGACACAAATTGCAGAAAAGCATACAAACATGCACGATTACTTTTCAAAACTATACATGGTGTATTATTATTGTTTGAACTATTGAATGTATACACACATGTACGAGTGCAGGTTTGGAGATAGCACTCAAAATGATCTCAACATGAAATTTGAACATCCCCACCCTTCGGAAAATTTTAACCGTAACCCACTTTATTTCCTTAGATCCAGTAACTTCAGAGTTGCCTTGTCTGCTGTACGACTCCAGCGCTATGATACTAGCACACTTCATTGTAAAGACCAGCATGAAAGGTCCTTCAACGTGAAAGTGTCACCGGCAAAACAGTAAGACTCAACATGTGATTTCAGGTATCAAACAGTAAGATATACCCATATTGACTTTGTTTTCAAACGAGTATCTACAGAATCTACCTTTTGGAAATCGACGAACAACGACGACAGCTTCACAAGTACAGACATTCATTTCCGATAATCAGTTTAATGAACCAGAGGCCAACCTACAAACTATGGCAAAGACAGTCACAGACAGACGCACCATGGCCACACTCAAAATTAAGGCCACCGAACTTTAATTAATTCGTGTTTTATACGTGTGAATTCCAGCAATTTTACAAAATGAACTTACAAATTGGCCAAACTTGGTGAATAGTCTTAAGCACTATACAGAAGGAAAGACAATATCATGGTATACAGAAGACGTCAATAATCGTATGCGAGAGAAGACATGCCAAACATTTCAGCACGGAAACGAACATTGAACACGAGTGATTTAATTACGTGTGCATAACTTCCACAGGACAAGAACGGTATCCTATGTGTGCATAAAGGCATCAATGATGTATATTTTATTGTATATGTATTAACTGTATGACATCCAATGTCTAATTTTATTATTATAATACTTTGTATTGTTATAATGTGATATGTACATATGAGCGTAGGTATAGTGGCGAATAGAATATGTTGTAATGCTGAGAATCAACGCCTGGCAATCCCAGTGCGCGATTGTTACCAAACTTGCCTTCGCGTATGCTGGATAGCCCGACGAATGACGCTTAGCAATAGTGATATAGAATTAACATCAGAATATGGTAACCAGAAGGAATATACCAACAGGGTGATCCCAACCAAAGAGATTAATAACTACTCTCCATAACAGTAAACAAGGTGTGCTCACAAAGAGAAACAACTCACGGTCCGACATAAGATGAGGTAAGGGGGACTATGACATACATGAATTATATTCGAACCATGACCACAACATTGACATAGCGTGCTCATAAAGAATCGAGTAGTGTGCATTAAATAGAGACGAGGGGAACCACGTCTGAATAGAGAGAAAATTTAAGAATGCTGTAAGAGGAAGTTGTAGCCTTATTTGAGGCATAAACCAATGGAGAATCCTTAAACCAGCATAGCTACAATAACTATGAGATGAGAATGCACAGACAATCGATTGAGAAATATGAACAGAATGCAATGTCACGGAGTAGGGGTTGAATAATATAACGAGGTATGACAAGTAGACCCAACCAGAACATTTGTCAGACCACGACAAAACCTTGAGAGAAACCTCAATACTGAAAAAGAGAGAACAATGTTTGAAGTTAATCTCGGAAAAGATCAGAGCAAAAAGGGACGCAAGCGTATACTTATGATCATATAATCCCCTGACAAGGTTAGAAAGATATACCAAGAGTAACAACAGCAGAATGTGTCACATTTCCAAGAGTAAGTGCCACATTGGTTGTGCGGGGGGAGAATGTCATGGTCTTATATGACATGTGTAAGGAAGAATGTAAGCGCCGGTATGTAAGCGAGAGTCAGTGTAAGCATGACTGAGGTAAAGGGCAGTAAGAGACGCCACGGCTTGGCTAGTGGACGGTCAGGCAAGAATCCCGTGAACATAGCCACGTGATGTGGGAAGGTCAACCAGGAGAGGGCAGTGTGTGTGAGGCAGCGAATAGAGACGGACGTGTGGAGATCTGGAGAACGCTAGAACGATAGAACGATAGTGGTTGTGACGGATAGATGGAGATGAAAGTTGTGTAGTGATATTCGAGGAATGTACTAACTGTGATATGTGCGGGATGATGTGAAGTTGTGATTGTGAATGATCATGCGGGCGACAGTGTAAAGATCGCCATTGTGAGCTAGCGCGTGGCTGTTAGTGGTGAACGATTGTTTGAGCGTGAAGTGCGACTATGGTGTCAGCCTGTAATATATATTGTAATAAATGATTGTTCAGGAGATAGCTCCTGCCAGTTTCCGATTGCATTCATGTGTTCTTAGTAGATGTGTTGTAGATGTTGTAATTTGCCTGTCAAAGTCCAGCGAGCTAGACAGAGCTACTAAATAGGACTCTGACAACCCTGGACCCAAAAATGTTATACTACCACCGGATCCTAGGGTAGTGGAGGAGATGCCTTAGACTCCTTAGATAAGGATGCAAAAAAAAAAAACAAAAAAAAAAAAAAACAAGAGCACACTGTGTACATTAACATTCTCTCTGCAGCTGAAAACTGTAAATAGTAGACCAGAGAGGACCCTGTCCTTGTTAAATCTGAAAAGTAGAAAATCCAACGCACAACATAATAATTATAGCATGTGTAATTATGGAATACAGAGACTGAGATCCACGAAGTTCTAAGCAGAGACCGTCCTGGTTTGATCTAAACAAAATAAAGAGGAGTTGGAGAACTGATGGATCATATCAAGTATGATCTAGAACAGTGGTTCTCACCCTTTTTTGGCCCGTGCCCCCCTTCACCATATTTCAGAACGTCACCCCCCCCCCCCCCCCTTTTCGTATTTCCTCCCTAAAAATCCCCCCCTACACATTATATGTAATAATGGAAGCTAAATTTAATAGCACATACTAAAACAAGTCATTTCAGAAGGGTGAGACGTACAGAACTCTAAAGTATGAAGGAAAAAATAATATCAAGCAATCGGTTCTTGTATTAACGTGAACTTGAAATAATAAAATTCCCCTGGGAGGGAGGGAGGGGGGGGGGGGGGGGGGGAGAGGAATTCCCCACCGGTTGAAAACCACTGATCTAGAATGTTCCCAAATGCAAACAACCAATCAACAGAAACAGACATTCATATTAGATTTCCTTTGTGAGCTAGTATAATATTTATCATGAGAAGGACTGTGGAAGATTATGGCGAAATATGGCTGTCCACAATAGTTTGTCCAAATAGTGCGGGTATTTCATGATGGTATGCATGCAAGAGTACAGGAAAATAGTGAGCTGTCTGAGCCCTTTCCTGTCACCAATGGAGTGAAGCAAGGATGTGTCCTGGCACCAACACTGTTCAGCCTCATGTTTTCAGCCATGTTGATGAATGCCTTCAAAAACAATGACACTGGAATAGACATCAACTACCGCATGGACGGAAAGTTGTTCAATCTCAGAAGGCTGAAAGCTAAAACCAAAACTAAAAGTGACACCGTCAGAGAGCTCCTGTTTGCTGATGATTGCAGTCTATATGCCAACTCAGAGGCAGAAATGCAACACAATGTTTCAGCTTTCCCGTATGCCTGTGCCAACTTTGGGCTCAATATCAACTTGGAGAAGACCGTAGTTATGTACAGTTATACCAGCTAGCTCCAGGGAATAATCACACTGTGCTGAACATCAAAATGAATGGTCATAGTCTAAGTTTGTGGACACCTATCTTGGCAGCACTGTGTCACAAGCTGCCACAATTGATGACAAAGTGAATGCAAGAATCTCCAAGGCCAGCATGGCCTTTGGCAGACTGTACAAGAATGTGTGGGACAGAAATGGAATAAGCCTGCAAACAAAGCTGAAAGTCTACAAAGCAGTCGTATTATCCACACTGCTATATGCTTGTGAAACATGTACTGTTTATCAGCGACACGCTAGGAAATTAAACCACTTCCACACAGTCTGCCTTCGGAAGCTATTGAAGATTAAATATCAAGACAAGATCCCAGACACTGAAGTCCTAGAAAGAGCGTCCATGCCCAGTATACACACACTACTAATGAAGAATCAGATTCGCTGGGCTGGTCACTTGACTCGCATGCCAGAACACAGGCTCCCTAAAAATTTTTTTTTACAGTGAGCTGCGTTGTGGTAAATGCTCCTGAGGCTAGAAGAAACGCTTTAAAGACACTCTGAAGATCTCACTGAAAGCTTTTGGAGCTCATCATGATACATATAAATTCGTGGCTTACATCATTACACAAGGGTGCAGTCACTTGTGAAGAGACCGGGACTGCAAGAGCTGTGAGGAGGAGGCTGGACAGAAAAACCAGTGCAGGAGATCCTCCTCCTGTAGCGTCAAGCATTCTTTGCCCACGTTGTCAAAGAACATTTCAAGCAAGGAAAGGCCTTGTCGGCCATCTTGGAACTCACGACTCCATACTTTCAACCCCACTGGATGAAATGAATGGTCATCATCATTTTTGACGGACAAACAACAATATTTATCATGTATCTACATGTTATCTGCCATATTTTCACAGAGAAGTTTACTAGTGTTTGCAAAGCTATGGAAACAATGGAAGGAATAAAGCTGGTCAGATGTTAGCTACTCACCCAGTGAAGGTTTCCTAGATCAGAGGGGTGAAGAAAGCCAATTAAACTGTGATAATATGATAAACCAGTCCCAAAGAAAAATATTCCGACCCCACTGATGAGGGAGGAAATGTTGCGTAGATTCCGATATCCATATCTGAGGAAGAAAAACCACAAGACTATATTCTTAATTTTGGTTTTTTGTGATGTGTCTTCTTGTTGTTTGTACACATTCACATAAAGAGTAAAAAGTAAAGCTAGTCTAACTGGGTGTGACATGTTATGCCATAACATATTCTAGGCCATGACATGTGTGATAGGGTGGCCAGCTCCCTTCCTCATCCCCGCTGCTTCTCAGACAATCCAGAAACATTTATGACAATTGTCTGGTACCCATTTTAGTGAGGCTGGGCTGACCCCAGATAAATAATGGTTAGAAAAAATAATGGTGGGTCTGCCGGGGACTGAACCCAGACCACAATCTTTGCAGGTAAATACACTAACCAATATGCCACCACAGCTTCAAAAATATGGGTATAGTTTTATAATCTCAATATATCACATGGTATGTGAACAGGCTTTCTATCATGCACTTTAACAATTTCTAGAAAATTTACTTAACTGATTCAATGCAAAACTCATGCTTAAACTAAAGGCAGGCTAGTGGTTTTAATCTACACACTGGTCAGTTGGAGTTACATGGTGACTTAAGGACGTAAATTATAAGTACCTCAGAAGTTGAAGTCGTTCGCCTGATGGCACGGGACACAAGTAATAGGACAAGCTAACCCTCACACAAACATCAGTCCAGTGAACTCGCTAGTGTAGCAAATAGTGATCACATATTTTTGGAACCAACAGCTGCACATATAACAGCAGTTACATAACATACACTAAATGAAATAGCACAAGAATAATGCCACACATCCCTGCGAAGATGGTGGTGAGCACATTATGAATATCATAACTGCCAGAAAACCATGAACAAACAAATATAACATCAACTATCTGAACTAACAACAGATTATATATCACAGATAGAACACAGATGAGTTGAACAATATATTTTTAAAAAAAAGTCAGTAGCATATCCTTTACAGGACGTCACAGTCAACCCAGCATTTTTTCTTTGCTGTTTATGATTTCTTGGCAAGTTTACATTCAGTAGTTTGTCATTGTTTTCTGAACGACCAGCAAACATATCTTCGTATGAAAACCAACACAAGTCGGTCTACTTCCAAAAAGCCTGCAGCTGTGTTTTGAATGCAGTATGTGGGATTATGAATTGCATTCGTAACCCCTTTGCTACACAGCAGGTTGAACAGGATATTACATTTACAAAAGTGTACCTTGATAATTTGTGTACATGGGCTGCATTGATCTAAATGTGATAAATAATTGCCATCATGACTTACGGGTGGTCTGTGTCTGGTTTCTTGAAGGAATGGTACAGCCCAATTCCCAGGATTATCTGCATTAGAGTAACAGATATTAATAGTGACTTTTATAATCGCTGTAATTCTGCGCGTAAAAGAATATTACATTTTAATTGGAAATCTTGTATACTGACCACTGCTTGATTTGGAGTCATTATTATAGAAGGTTGGGAGTAAACAAGGAAGAAAAAGATATTATTGTAAGTTATAATTATCTGTACAGTGAAAGTATTTTCAGAAATATTGAAGATATGGAAGGAATCAACATTGGGGGACGATGCATCAATAACATTAGATATGCAGATGATACAGTCTTGATTGCAGACAATGAACAGAATCTGCAACATTTAGTAGATGTGGTTGTTACACACAGTGAACAACGATGGTTAGAATTAAATTGTAAAAAGACACAGATTATGGTCGTCACTAGGAAGAACGAAATACCACAATGCAATATACAAGTAAATGGGAATATTCTTCAACAAGTGAATAGGTACAATTATCTCGGAACAGTAATAACATCTGATGGGAGATGCCTTGAAGAGATTAGAACAAGAATCGCCATGGCAAAAGTAGCCTTTAGCAAGATGAAAAACATACTGACCAATAAAAAGATGTCAATTGAAACGAGAAAAAGAGTGTTGAGGTGCTACATAGAACCTGTACTTTTATATGGATGTGAAGCTTGGACAATGAGCAGTCAAGCTGAAAAACATCTGATGGCTGTAGAAATGTGGTTTCTGAGGAAAATGCAAAGAATACCATGGACAGCCAGAAAGACCAATGAACAAGTCCTTCAAGAAACAAATGAAGATCGTAAACTGATTAGAGACATTAGACGCAGACAGTCAAAATTTTTTGGGCATGTTATGAGAAGAAATGAATTGGAGAACTTGGTGACAACTGGTAAGATCGATGGGAACAGACCAAGAGGAAGACCTAGAAGCAAATACCTGGATGGCTTGGCCTCATGGCATGGTCGAGACAGAAACACTGAGCTGATCCACGACTCTGGTGATCAAGTGAGATGGCAAAACATGACCGCCCACGCTTACCGGCATCGCACATGATGGATGGATAAATACCTTTACTACATTATTAATGCAGGTTATGCATTTTTACCACAATAACATAAGAGATTGGCATCCTTACCATAATAATGCAGACGATAAGTATCTTCATAACAATACTGCAGCAGGTTTATACATCTACATCAACAATGTAATAAATACATATCCTAACAATGTTGCATTGACATATATTAACTGAAAAGTATGTAGAAAATGTTTCTTTACCTCTATAATGTAGAAAATATGTATCTTTACCTTTACAATGTAGAAGATGCATATCTTTACCCCTACATGGTAGTAGATATGTATCTCTTCCTTTACAATATAGCAGAGCTATGAGGTATATAAGAAATTCTCCGCTTCAAAGGAGAAGTTAGAACTCAGAACCACAGCATCCCCCAACTGTATTTATAAACTAATATTATTTACTGTCTTCAAAACTAGTTTAATGTAATTTGATAAAGGATAAAGTATGTGGAATGAAACATCATACCTGATTCATTGTGTCTGCACAGGAATGGATGAACTCTGAAAACATACTGTGAGATCCAGTGTATAACCATGCAATCAACTTAAACAAAGTGTTGGCTCCATTTCTGAAACAAAAGGATAGTTATTAACATTATAGTTATTAACATTACGGAGTACCAAACTATATTTTAAACAAGAATAATCAAACAGTTCTTTACTGTAACTACATTTTATTTAATCATCTCATCTCATCTGACTGCTCTTGATACCTTGCAGTGTCGAGGTGAAGCATAAACAGCAGGAAAACGCCCATTTGTGGGCTTCATATATTGAGATTTGACTATCGTTACATGGCTGGCCCTTTCTTCTGATTTCATTTGGATTCAATTCAATATCCACATGAAATTATGTTGTGCTAGAACGCGGTTTGTGAGCCCATATACCCGGGTTCGAAACACAGCGGTGTTGGTTTTTCGAAAAAGGTATAGGTGCCGGTCGTTCAGAAAGCAATGGCAAACTACTGAATGTAAAATTTGCCCAGGATTCACGAACAGCAAAAATGCTGGGATTGACTGCTACATCCCGTGAAGGACATGCAACTAAATTTTTAAAAATACAGAGAGAAGGTGTTTTTTTAAAAAATATTGGCTACTGTTTAAATGAAAGTAGCATGTAATGATATTAACGTATGATATGATAAATTCAATGCAGAACAACATGGCACATACAAATGTAATGTTTAATGACCCTTATCAATTAAAACATACACTGTAAATGAGATATGCAAATTATTAACACATGCATACCTGTTCACTTAAAATGCAAATTACTGAATGTTCCATGGCAGTAAAAGCTATTTCTAGTCTCATTTCAATACAAGAATGGTTGGTTGTGAGGTCTGTAAGACTGCGTTTTAACTCATAAATGGGAGTTATGTTGGAACAATCATAACCAGTACAACACAGAAACAATCAGAATCACTTCTCTCTGCTGTAAGAGTCTATCAGTGTGTTCCAAGTGCAAAGGCATTGATTGATAAGTGCAAAGGCATTGATTCTAGTTAATCAAACAATCAGATTTATTACTTTTTACTGTGTGGGGAAAGAGAATATGTGGGCGGGAACCAAGTGTAAAGACGTTGAATCTAGTTAATCAAATAAACAGCATAACAAATATATGCTGTAAAAGAGTAAGAATCTATGTATTCTAAGTGTAAAGACACAAATTCTAGTCAATCAAACAATCAATCAATAAATTTTACTTATTCCATTTTTTTGGATCAATTAGTATCTTTATTTACACAACAATGGATAGTATTATGAAACACACACAAGAACAACAATGATTTAAAAAAAAAAAAGGCAATGAAATCTAAAAAAAATACCAAGAAAGTTGTACCAAATTTGTTTTAAATTAGTAACGAATAAATTACAAAAAGAAAACAAGACAAGGAACAGCAAACACATGTTAGCTTACACAAGAATTGCTGACAAAACAACGCGTGTTGTTCCTGAACTCCAGAATCCTGGCTCCTGTAAATTAAGAAATACTAAGATAAGCCAGTGTTAACACAGCATTTGTTGAAATCCAGAATGTTATGAGTACTGATTTCATACCAGGATATACGAGGGGCTTCAAATGAAAACCTTAAAAGTGTGATAGAAATTACAGTAACCTGTCAATATTGTTGTTAAGGATGTCAAGAGTGTTAAGCAGTGACATCACGGTGCAAAGAAACACGATGACGTCGTATGGACTGTTTAAAGATGGACATTCTGTTATCTTTATTTTGATCAGTGAAGGGGTGAAACATATAGAAATCAATCGACAAATGAAGGTCCAGTATGGTGATGCATGCCTGTCAGTCCAGCAAGTGTATGAGTGGAGTAGGAAATTTCGACCAGAAATCACATCCAAACTACGTGGACTTCTGAGTAAAGGTGTCCTTTTACAACATGACAATGCTCGACCCCATGCTGCCCGTGCAACGGTTGAAACCATCGAAGACCACATTCAGCGTACACCACATCCTGACCTAACCCCAAGTGATTTCCACCTGTCTAGAGAACTCAAACGTTTAAGGTTTTCATTTAAAGCCCTCTAGTATCACATAATAATCTCAAATACACATTGGGATCACTGCCAGGAGTCTGTGCACTGTGTTGAGGTTCTCCTATTTTGATTTATGAAAGGAGAACTGCAGAGCTTATGAAGGTATCCATATACAATAAAAGGGGTTGTTTCCAAACTACAAACAGCTTTATCAGTCTCTTACTTTAAAAATATTTATGCTTCTAACTGAACTTTCCCTTCTTATAGTTCATGCCATGTGGTGTTGGTAATCATGTCTGTTCACAGCCTTCTGCTTCATGTGCTGCCAATAATTTCTGATACTGATGTTCTTCCATGCCATGAGTCAAACTATCCAGCATCCTCTCTCTTCACCAGCTTCTCTTCCCCTCCAACCTTCCCATTGTATTGATGTAGTCAATCTTTCCCCTTCTCATGACATGCCCAAAGAATGTATATAGTGTCTTCTGATGAGTAGCAAGTTCTCTTTTTGAGTTAACTTCTTTCAAAATATCGTTATTGCTCTTTCTGTCCAAACAGTGTTCTCATCATCCTTCTAAAAAACACATCTCCACATAATTCCTCAATTGTCTGCTAATTGTCCATGATTTGCTTCCATACATCAGGATTGGCTCAATATAGCTCTTACAAACTCTTGTCCTCACTTCAATTGACAAAGATAAATTTCAGAGAATATTTTTCATCTTGTGAAATAGTGTTTATGTTTGGGCTTTTCTATATTTAACTTCCAAATAATTAAATATATTGACTTGTTTCAGGTTGGTTCCATGCACTTAGATGTTGCACTTGAGTATACAATCTTTCTTTGTAATAACCATTACTTCAGTTTTTCTGTTATTCAGACTACGTTCTTTGTTTTGATGTCCTGTTGCAATTATATCTTTATCATTTTTTGTAACTCAGTTTTATTTTCAGCGACCAAACCCATGTCAACAGCTTAATGCACATTATTTACATTATGTCCACTGACCGATATTCCTGGCATGCTTTGTATGAAACTCACTATTATTTTGTGAACAGATCTGGTGATAGTACATAACATTGTCTAATATCTTGATTAACCCTTTACAGGGCTGAGCGGCCGATCGCTTAACGAGCGGATCGGCCGATTAAGTCAGATACTATTATGCATTGTAAAAACGTGATCTCTCGGCTTTCCGACACTTCCGACGGCTACTTTCGCCAATAGCTTGACAACGTGGCCGCCATTTGTAAATGGGCTACTATGAATTTGAATGGACTTTTAAGGACTTTTTTTGGATAGTTTTCGTGACTTTTACGCTGTTTTTCAAAACGGATTTTGGCGATTCTTCAAGTGATAGCCGAGATTTCGCTAGGTTCAATTTAAATGACATTAAAGGGCACGAAGTTGACTATTAATCGGAGCTAGATATCAGTGCAAAGCGTTACTTTGCATTAGCAGTCTGAGTCGGACTTTAAAGAAAGTGATTATGATTCTGAAAATGTGTTTGTAAATTGCCGTATAGATGACGGAAAATCACAAACAACATGCTGTATTTCGTAAATATTTGTGTTCATATATGGATTACCAACAACAATCACATGAGTAACATATTCTGCATGCTTTTCCCTTCATTGTGTTGTTTATTTAACTAACATCGGTTGACTAACACCTTATTTGTGATGTTTTTACTAACGCGACCCAAAATTTTACCAAACCTGAAAAAATCTTGCCCATTCAGGGCTAAAAAACGGACAAGCGTCTGCCCTGTAAAGGGTTAATGTGTTGAAAAGTGTGCAATTAGTTGTTAATTATTATGACTGCTCTTTGTTGCCAATACATGTTCTTTATTATTCTCAGATCTTTACCATGAATGTTTAAAATTTTCAACATCTAATAATTCCTTTTGTATTTAACCTACCAAATGCCTTAATGCAGTGGTTCTCAACCTTTTTTGGCCCATGTCCCCTTTCACCTCTTGTTGAGAATGTCATTCCTCCCCTTTCGTATTTCCTCCCTATAAATTCCCCCTCTCCCCCACCCTGCCCCTACATAGTATATGTAAAAATGGAAGCTAACTTTAATAACACATACTAGAACAAGTTTAGACGTCTACATAAAACGTGATTTGTGGGTCTACTTATGTTATAAGACGAATATCAGATGGGTGAGGAGTACAGAACTGTAAAGGATGGAGGAAAAAACAATATCAAGTAATCGGTTATTGTATTAATGCGATCTTGAAATAATCGTCATTCTCTCTCTCTCTCTCTCCCCCCCCCCCCCCCCCCCCCCCCCCCCCAAAAAAAAAAAAAAAATTCCCCCTAGGGGGAATTCCCCACCAATTGAGAACCACTGCCTTAATGTAATCAATAAAGCACAAATATAGATCTCTATTCATTTCAATCATTCTTTATATTATTGTTCTCAAGATGTATATGGCGTTGTTTGTGCCTTTACCTTTTACAAATCCACACTGTTCATCTCTGATTTCTGGTTTAATTTCTTATTCTTCTCATTAGTATTTTATTCACATGACTCATTAAGCTAACTGTGCAATGTTTTCCACAATCAGTTGCACCAGATTTCTTTGGTAGAGCCATGCCAAAAGATTTCAAGAGATCATCAGCTATATATCCACTGTTACTGAACTAATAGTCACATAACAGAGAAAAATGAATGTGAAGTACTAAATTATGACAAAGAACATTTCTTAAAGAAAAACTAACTGTTATTCCTTGGTCCTCTTCTGCAGCTAGTGCTGCAGTTTCCGCTGTATGAGACTCATCAGAGTGTGATGAATATACCTCTCCCAGAAGTGCCCGTAAGTCCATTATGTCATCTGTTAACAACGGTTATAGTAAATGTTAATAACACTACAGACACTGCAAAAGGTATTAAGTATTAGACGTTTACGCTTACAAGATCATAGCATACTCAAACACTGATAAAGGCATCAAGTGTTAGGTTTTTATACATACTAGATCAAGGTGTGCTCAAGTATGATGACCAGCTCCGTTTCTCAATGGTTTTCCTTACTAGAAAATGCAGTCAAATCTCCAGTATCTAGATTAGGATCAAATGCAGTACTAAATAATCTTAATTAAAGCAAGCCCCTTTACATGCCAGGGAGCCACGGTAGTGCATTTCCTGTTGGCCTGGTGGTCAGGTGTTCACATTCACATCCAGCCAGATTTCTAATTGACCCAGGCTCTTAGGTTGACCAAGGCTAAAATGGACACCATGAGATTTCCTGAGAAGTAAAAGGCAGCCAGCATGACACTGACCATGTCACCCATCAAGAGCCGCTTGATCTATACACATATGGGACCACCATTATATGACGAGCCATGTTAGAGGGACAGCAATAGCAAACTACTGAAAGTAAACTTGCCCAGGAATCATGAACAGCCAAAAAATGTTGGTGCTGACTGTTAAGTCCTGTAAATGATATGCAAATAACTAACATGTTAGAGGAGTAGTAGCCAGACACTCGTCTGCCGGCCTGGGGATCATGGGTTCAATCCACATCAGGGCTGAAACAGATGTTTAAAATTGAACTGGGCTCCCAGGTTGACCCAACCTAAAATGGGCACCAAGAAATGTCTTGGGGAGTCAAGGCGGCCAACATGGTACAGACCACACCACCCTATGAGTGCCACATGGTCATATAAAAATATGGGCCTAGCATAATATTCCCAATGCGCATTATGGACTGTAAAAGTGTAAATTATGTTTTACTTATCCCACCACACTATACCTAATATGTCTCAGGGCATGTAAATGGACCCCTTATGGTTTTACTTTCATATGTGTATGATATTAAGGCATGTTGGACATTTGCTTTTCAGCAGATATTTTTGGTGACCAACAGTACATACCCATGTCATTTTAATGTGTTCTGCTAACTGCACAAACGTATCCACAGATCTCCATTCTTGGTGGATCAACTCTGCTGGTATTCCTCCCAGTCACCATCTCTGTTCATCCAGCACCATTTCTCTCAGTCTTCCTCTGCTTCTTTTATATCTGATCTTTTCAGTTGTCACGATGTTCTCCAATGTCTCTCTTCTCATCACATGACCGAAGAATGATATTTGTCTCTTTCTTATAGCTGTATATGTACCTGTTTCATTAGCCTTTTCTTGGCAGATCAAAGTATTCACAACATTCATCTCCTTTCCTTCTAAGTTGTTCCTAATTTATTAATTCATGTTCCGTGATTCACGGTCATACAGCAATACAGGCTCTATATAACATTTCAGTAGTCTTTCTCTTACATTAAATGATGGTGACTTATTGCAAAGAATACTTTTCATTTCCTGAAATTTAGCCTTTGCTTGACCTATTCAGCTCCTAATCTCTGTCATGTATCTTCCCTCTGATGTTACAATTGTCCCTAGGTAAACAAAGGGGAGCTGTGGTAGTGTAGTGGCTACACACTCGCCTGCCGCTCCGCTGATCTTGGGTTCAATCTGCATCAGGGCAGTGGAGAATTTTTTAAACTGACCAATGCTCCCAGGTTGACCCAGCCTAAAAAGGGAACCACAAAATGTCTTGGGAAATAAAGGCAGCTGGAGTGATAATGACCACAACACCCACTGAGAGCTGTTTGCTCTACAAAAATGAGTTGACCACAACACCCACTGAGAGCTGTTTGCTCTACAAAAATGAGTTAAGCTCAATATGCCCAATGCAACTTAAGCATGTAAAAGGGACCTTTACTTAGGTAAAAAATGCATAAAAGTAGGATATTTAGTTGTATGCCAGTTAGGTTCCCTTTTCTGGAGAAATCTCTGATACCTGTTTTGTGAGGCTGGGTTGCTCAGCAAGTAACATCAATGTAACGTAAAGGACCCTTTTGCACAACTTATGGCATCGCACACATACAAACATATGCAATCCTTGCCAAATTTGCTTTCAATAACATGTAAGTAAAGTAGGTTAAGGACCCCTTTTCATGCTATAAGACATTGGGTATATGGGGCTACACATATTTTAAACCAATCAGCACTCTGTGGGTAATGTGGTGAATTTCAATCCATCCCGCCTTTATTTTCTAGATTTCTGGGTACTCATTTTAGCCTGGATTACCTGGGAGCCCCAGTCTGTGAAATCCACTTCTTGATGGGGATTTGAACACATGATCACCAGGCTGGCAGGCAAGAGTGTTAGTCAGTGTGCTAACTCAGCTCCCATTATTATTATTATTTATTACTATACAAGTCACCATGCACATTACACATTTTGTAAATAACATGTTATTCCTCTTCTAAATGCATCTCAAGATGCTAATTTAAAGTATTTCAATTTATGATAAGCTGATATGGGATGTAGACAGTCAAGATTTGTTGGAAATGTTATGAAAAGAAATAAATTACAGAACTTGGTGACAACTGGCAAGATCGAGGGGAAAAGAACAAGGGGAAGACAGAGAAGTAAATACCTGGAAGGCTTGGCCACATGGTATGGTGGAGACAAGAACATGGAGCTGATCCACGACTGGGGTGATCGAGTGAAATGGCGAATCATGACCGCCCATGTCTACCAGCATGGCACATGATGGATAGGTGGACATGGGACAAAAACAAGTCCCGAAGCAGAAACCCGTTTTAGGCCTGTGATGTGTTAGGGTCATCACATTTTGTAGGCCTGGATACACAGATGAGTAGGTAGACAGTCTTTCTTCACATAGTGTGACAACTAACACAGAAATTGAACCCTTCCTCGATCATGCTCACGACATTGCCAGCTCCCTATCAACTACACTAATGCGCCTGCAGAAGTGGCACAATGGCAATTATTAATAGACAAAGGTGTTTGTACATTTCCAGCTGCTGCAATCGTTAGGGTTCTGTTCTATACTTACATTTGGCACTGCCTTCAGAGCCTCGTAGTCTGGCTTTCTCTTTGTTCAATTTATCAAAACTACCCCATTTGCTGATCGCTCTGAAACAAAAAAAAGACCTTATATATTGCAACTGCCTATTACCTCAGATTGGTAACAATACACAGGGATTAAGTACTACAGTATCTTAACACATTCTTCTTCTTCTTCTCCTATTTCAGGTGTCTGGTTGAGAGCAGGTATCAGCTACAACTCTCCAACCCTCTGTCATTGTACTTTTGATAAGCTGGTGTTGCTTTCATTATTATTGATTGCCCAGCTGTTAAAGTTTTCCATATACATCTTTCTCTGTCTTCATCTGCCTCTTTTGTCTTGTGTAACTCCACAAAAGGTTACTTTCTCTATTCCATCTTTTATGTTGACATGCCCCATAAATTTCATTTGTCTTTTCCTTATGGCTTTGATGAGGAATCTCATTATTTAACTAGAAAAAAATGCAAAAAAAATAAATAAATATAAAACAGCATCATTATCGGCATTTAGATTACAGAATATATTCAATACTTACTGTTCTGCACTCGGCCAGCCTTCTTCAAGTCTATCTCTTGATATTGTCTACTCACACATAACATCTTCCTTTTGCACTTACCTTCCATTTTTCCCTCTGGTTAATTCTTCAACATTGAGCTGTCTATCTTTATAGGCCCAAAGTATTTTATCTTGTGTAAATATCCATATCAAAGAAAATGGTGACACCAAAATGTGAAATAGAAGGGAAAATTCTTAACCAAGTGGATAACTTTAAATACCTAGGGGCATTTATAACATCAGATAGAAGATGTACAACAGAGATTAAGAGCAGAATAGGGCAGGCAAAAGCCGCATTTCAGAAAATGAAGAGTATCTTATGCAATAAGTCACTGTCACTTAAAGTAAGAGATTGATTGCTGAAATGCTATGTAGAACCAGTTTTGCTGTATGGCAGTGAATCGTGGAATGTAAATGAACAAATTAGGAAGAAATTAGAAGCAACAGAGATGTGGTTCCTGAGACCAATGTTGCGAATTCCTTGGACTGCCAGAGTAACTAACAACGACTGCCTGAGACAGGCTAATAAAATAGAACATTATATACAACAATAAGAAAAAGACAAACAGCTTTCTTTGGTCATGTGATGAGAAGAGAGGCATTGCAGAACATCGTGACAACTGAAAAGATCGAGAGGAAGAAAGGCAGAAGCAAACCAAGAGAAATGATGCTGGATGGATTGAGACAGAGGCATGGAGGAATACCATCAGCAGAGTTGATCCAGAACACCAAAGACCGAGATCTGTGGAGAGCCATGAACGCCTAAGCCAGCTGGCAGGGCACTTGATGATGATGATGATGATGATGATTTTATCTGCTTGATCATGACCCACATTCAGGCATTTATCATGCTATGGCACTAGATTTTGCAATCTCTCATCAAGGAATCGCACAACCAGGGTACCCAGACAGCTGGACTGTTCTCTATCAACCTTCAAAGTTTCTCCATTGTTTGACAATAAACTCTGGACAATACTGTGGTCTCTGGCCCCATAAATTCCATCCAAAAAATGTACTTGTAGTCTCAGAACACTGTGGCCATGATTGCTCAGTACACAAATGTTCGTTTGAACTTTGTGGGTTTGTCTGGGTACAAAGAATGTGCATCCAGTTCCGACTGTCCTTCATTCCTGATCAAAACCAACTGAACTCATGCTTATCTCTTAACCACTGTGATGTTTGATGTGGCCAAATTAATTTAGTTCCTGAGACATTATACTGTTTATGAGCTGCCAGCTCACATACCTCCCTAAGTAAGCAATACGATGCGATCCGCTAGTGAATCTTGCACAGCTGCGTTACCCTACGTGGATATACGGGATTACGGAGACAGACGTTAACCCCTTAGTCAGGGAGACCGGCATACTGTTTATTAGGCATTTTTATCAATAATCAGATCTTGTAGATTATCAGTATTAGCCCTGAAAATTTAACAGAAAGATCTAAATTCTGAGACAGCGCTTTTTACCCATGACTTAGCCGACCCATGGAATGGGTTAATTAGTCACAGTTGAGTGCGATTGGTTGCCCTCATCTTGCACATCAGAACACGTGCAGCACTAATGATTCACAGAACTGTCAATCATTATGTTATCATTTGTACACGACACAAACAACGACAAATCTTAATTACATTGTGTCTTCTGCATTATTATCATAATGTGCCCTGTCAAATAGCATAGGTGCTCATTTCTCTCTACAGATCTTGCTACGAGATGTTCTGGACCAATTCTACTGCCAACATTTCCTAATGTCACTATCTTACTATCAAGCATCATTTCTCTTGGTCTGCCCCAACTATTGCTCATCTCTCCAGACATTACAATGTTCTCCAATGCCTCTCTTTTCACTATATAAGCAAACATTTTTTGTCTCTTTCTCATAGTTGTGTATACAGTTTTAGTTCCATTAGCTTTTTTCAGACAATTGTTTTCTTCTGCTTGCAGAAAATAAACTGCATCAAGGACCTTACTGCTGCAGAAGTTGTTATGACATGGTTCATGTTTACTCAGTTGCTACTCATGATCAATTAGGAGTGGTTTCTTCTGCTTGCACAAAATAAATGGCACAAAGGACTGAGATGGTGGCATGGAGGGATATCATCAGGAATGTAACCTGTGAAGAGACATGAATGCTTACATCCGCTGGCAAGGCATATGATGATGATGATGATGACTAAGGACCTCACGGCTGGCAGGATTTGTGATGACACGGTCCATGCTTTCTTGATTGCTACTCATAAACAATTAGATTCATGCTTTCTTGATTGCTACTCATAAACAATTTACGTCTCTCACGCTCTGTGTGTGCTTTATCTGCAATAATTTTCTCCTTTGTCTGTATTCCATTTCTGATAGTTGCCCTCCATGCAACACGTTCAGCGGCGACTTGTCCCAATGTGCATTATCAATGCATGTGCAGGACAGATTATTCCCCACAGAAAAAATGCAGTATGCAGTATATCATAAAATGCAATCAAATCAAAAGAAATAATTATACCAACTGATGATTTACTAATATAAATATATATACAAATAACATAATAAACAAAGAAATGCATATATTTTTGCTTACACTTCCTCAACATCTGTTCTGAGATAGAGAGTGATGCGGGTTCCTTCAGCATAAGGACTGCGTCTTGTGTATTTGGGAAGTTCTTCAAGATCACTGAAAAATTACACAAGAGCATAGTTGCAAGTGGTACAAAACTCACCTGTTTTTACTCTCTCTCCCTCCATCTCTCTCGCACATGTGTGTGTGTTCATGTATACATGCATGCCTTATGTAGTACGTACCTACCTACACTCCTACCTACCTACCCACCCACCCACCCACACATACATACATGCTGGGACCACAGTGGCCAGTGAGCTTGCTTACCAAGGCAGTGGTATAGAACAGTGGTTCTCAACCTTTTTTGGCCCATACACCCCTTCACCATATTTTCAGAATGTCATTCCCCTCTTTCCTCCCTGTAAATTCCCCCCCCCCCCCCACACACACACACACAGTATACATAAAACTAGAAGCTAAATTTAACAATACATACCAGAACAAGTCTAGACATCTACATAAAACGTGATTTACGGGTCTACATACGTTATAAAATGAATTTCAGACAGGCGAGAAGTACAGAACGGTAAAATATAGAGGGAAAAACAATATCAAGTAATTAGTTCTTGTATTAACGCGATCTTGAAATAATCTTAATCCCCCCCCCATGTACCCTTGTGTGTGTGGGTGGGTGGGTGAGTGCACCCGCTTCATGGAATAAACTCCATAGCTCTAACAGATTCCCCACCAGTTGAGAACCACTGGCATAGAAGTTCAATCCCTAGTTGTGGCAGGATTACTTCCGTGGTGTGGTATCAACCTAGCCTTATAAAAGGGGCCCATTGATAATTTCTATAATTTTCAGGGAAGGAAAGACAGCAAGAACGGGGACTGGTAATCCCACCTAATATACCATGGCCTAAAATATGTGAATGCCTGCCACTTCACACCTCAATAGCAGTATCAATAGCAGTACCTTTACAATATATATGAATAAAAGCAGCAAACAATGTTCACATATATCTACTTCGAACTGTCTGGTCTAATTGTCCGCTTATGTTTCAGTGATAAATGTACTAACTATGACTGTTTCATATTTCAGAACTGCGAATGTGTATATGTGCATGGTGGGGAGGACAGAAACATTAATTAGGTCCTTAAAGTCATAATGCAATAAAACAACAAATTAATGTCTACAGTGTTTTGATGAAACTTCTATCTGTATCAGGTTAAAACAAAACAAAACATAAAAAAGACCACATGGCCCATTAATATCTGCATGGAACAAAAAAGCGTTGATGATCTATGTCACTGTCATAAATGGAATTTCACATATATGAAGAGGGATATTAAAATGTAACTAAGTCATGATTCAGGACAGCATGTTCAGACTGACTGAGATTACACTGCAGTTGGTAGTATTTCCTCCACATTTAGATATTTAACTGGCAACAGATTCCAACCCAACACCCAGAGAGTTAGAATTGAATATATATTTGATTACTTAGGAAATATTCTTGTGAGAGTTAGTTATCTGTTGGGGTCATTGGCACCTTGCCGTCTTGACAGACGATAGTTTGTGCTTTAAAAAGGCATAATAACTTTTAACTATGGCGGTAGCGAGTGTGACTGATAAGGCCAATTTGCGCTGTAAATGTCCGTTCACAGTGGGTGCATGTGAACACGTGGTCATTTCCACCATCATGCACCATCTTACGTCTCAAACGCTTGATGTGTGACTTTTCTGCAATGATTTTCTCCTTTGACTTTATTCCATTTCTGATATTTGCCCTCCATGCAACACGTTCAGCGGCGACTTGCTCCCAATGTGCATTATCAATGCCTGTATCAATCATGTCCCGCTTACACACATCTTTGTATCGTAGTAGAGGCCGACCCTGAGATCTCTTACCCATCTGTAATTCACCAAAAAAGATATCCTTTGGTATTCTACCATCATCCATCCTCCTAAGATGTCCTATCCATCTAAGTCTACGAAGACTGAGCATGGAATAAACTGTCACACAACCTGATCTTTCCAATACTTCAGTATTTGTGATTTTGTCTTGCCACTTAATACCAAGAATTCTTCGCAGACACCGCATATGAAAGCTGTTTAAGTTGTTCTCTTGGTGTGAGTAAGTTGTCCAGGTTTCACTGCCATAGAGAAGAGTACTAAGGACACAGGCTTGATAGACAAGGACTTTTGTTTTGGCAGTAAGCTTCCTGTTCTCCCAGACTCTTTTTCTTAACCTGTTCATTGTTGTTGCTGCCTTACCAATCCGGATGTTGATTTCCTGATCTAGGGATAATTTGCTATTTACCACTGATCCTAGATATGTAAAATGGTCTACTATCTCTAGTTCAGCGTCGTCAATAAAGATTGATGGTACCCCATGTGCACCTTGTGACATAATCTGTGTCTTCTTTTTGCTAATTGTTAAACCAAATTCAGAACAAGCATTGGAGAATGCAGATAGTAGACATTGCAATTCTTCCTCAGAGTGGGTCGTAACTGCAGCATCATCTGCAAAAAGCAACTCTCTGATCAGTACCCTCCTAATTTTGGTCTTAGCCTTCAATCTCTGAGCATTGTAGAGGCCGCCATCTGAGCGTGAGTGAATGTATATACCACCATCCTGATCATGAAATGCATATTTCAGTAGAAGTGAAAAGTATATTCCAAAGAGGGTGGGAGCTAGTACACAACCTTGCTTAACTCCACTCTTGATTTCAAATTCTTCAGAAGTTGCACCATCAAACTTGATTATACCCTTCATGCCTGTGTGGAACGATTCCACAATGGACAGAAGAGTTGGTGGGCAGCCAATCTTCTTTAGTGCCTTGAACAGACCCTCACGACTGACCAAATCAAATGCCTTTGTGAGGTCGATGAAGGCAATAAACAGTGGTTGATTCTGTTCACGGCATTTTTCTTGCATTTGTCGCAATGAGAATATCATATCAGTGGTAGACCGGTTCTGTCGAAAGCCACACTGTGATTCGGGGTAGACTTGATCTCCTAGGACTTGAAGTCTGCGCAGAACAATTCTGGCAAATACTTTTCCAACAATACACAGAAGTGAGATACCCCTATAGTTGTTGCAGTCGCTCCGATCGCCCTTGTTCTTGTACAGTGTTATGATGCTTGAATCTTTGAAATCCTGTGGGACTTGTCCTTCACGCCAGCATAGCTCTATTAGCTGGTGGATCTGTATAGTGAGTGTGTCTTGCCCACTCCTGATAACCTCTATTGGAATCCCATCCTTACCTGGAGCCTTGCCAGATGCAAGTTCATTTATAGCACACTTAACTTCTGTTATGGTGGGAAGTGTGTCCAGGTGGTCAAGAGTTGGTAGAGCCTCTATGGCGTTGAGGGCATCATCCGCTAGTTTGGTCTCACTTGAGTAAAGCTCCAAATAGTGCTCTACCCATCTGTCCATCTGCTGTTTCTTATCAGTGATGATTTCTCCAGTCAAGGTTTTCAATGGTGCACTTCTTTTGATCACTGGACCGCAGGCTTTCTTTATTCCTTCATACATGCTTCTTATGTCTCCCTTATCACTTGCGATTTGAATGGACTCACATAACTTGATCCAATAATCATTTGCACACTGCCTGGCAGCCTTTTGCACATCCTTCCTAGCTTGCCTAAGCTCACTCAGAGTGTTACGCGTTGGTCTTTCCTTGTTTCTTAAGAGAGCTTTCTTCTTCTTATCAATCAAGGGCTGCAGAGTCTCGCTGTTGGCCGCAAACCAGTCCTGCCTCTTATGATCCACAGTGCCGTAAACCCCTACGGCAGTTTTATAAAGAGTTTCCTTAATTTGACCCCACTTTTCATTTACTGTACAATTTTCTGGTGTATCAGTGAAAGCGTCTTCAAGTTGCTGTTGAAACTGAAAGCACTTTTCAGGATCATGAGTGTTAATAATATTAATCCTGAGGCTAGGTTTGTGTTTAGCTGTGTAGATTCTCTTTAGGTCTCAGTCTAACCCTTGCAACAACCAAAGAATGATCCGTATCACAGTCAGCACTGTGGTAACTACGAGTCAATGATATATGGTTCAGATGTTGTCTCCGTGTGATGATGAAGTCCAGCTGGTGCCAATGGCTGGATCTTGGATGTTTCCATGTGACCTTATGCATCTCTTTTGTTTTAAAAAAGGAGTTTGTAATACATAGGTCATTACTGGTGCAATGCTCCAGCAGCCTTTGCCCATTTTCATTCATGCGACCGATGTTGTATTTTCCAAGGCACACTGGCCATGAACTCGAGTCCTTGCCCACACGAGCATTGAAATCACCGAGCATATAAATGTAGTCAGATTTTGGAACTGCCTTGATCACGGAGTCTAACTCCTCATAGAACGAATCCTTCACATCATCAGAGGAATCGAGTGTCGGTGCATATGCAGTAATAATGGTGGCAAACCCACAAGAGGTTGCCAAGCGCAGGGATAATAGTCTTTCATTTCCTCCTGCTGGAATTTCAATCATTCCCAGTAGCGAATTCTTCACTGCAAAGCCCACACCGTGTTGCCTTTTTTCTGCCTGCCCTCTACCCTTCCAGAAAAAGGTGTAGTTGTTTTCCCTGAGTGACCCTTCCTCAGCGAGGCTGAGTCTCCTGCAGGCCAGCAATATCAATGTTTAGACGATTGAGTTCGGCATCAATCACAGCCGTTTTTCTCACATCGTCAATATTGGTCAAGTCAGTGGAAAATCCTGGACACATGGTTCTCACGTTCCAGGTTGCAAGCCGTAGCTTGAGGTTTCTATATTTATATTTGTTTGTACCTGGTGCGTTGGTTTTACAGCCTGCGATTCAGATTTTGTCCTAGCCCCAAGCACCCATTGAAGCAGGCAGGCTGTGGCGGATCAGCACCCAATTGGCTGGGGGCTGCCCAGCTTGAGGCGGGCGGTAGCTGATCAGTGACACCTATAGGTGTCTCCCACCGTCAGAGGCAACGCGTGGCGCCCCATGTCTACGCCAACTGACAAGGACTTATAACCCGTAACAGTTGCCTCTCGCTTTGATTCCGAGACCAGTTAAGACCAGGGATGGAGTTATTGCCTCTCCATAGCACAAAGCCTGGGCTAAAATATAGAGATCATGTGTTGCCCATGCAGCATGATCCCTCTCTCGGCCTGCCTAGTTTACTCCAGAGGAAAGGCAACACCCCTACATCTGGAACAAGACAAGCTGCAGAAGCTGCCGGATCAGCAAAGCAATGCTCTAACTGTCCGCCTGTCGGAGCTTCGATCCTAGACCAGTCGCCAACCAAGGCTTAGGGCCTGGTCCGCCCTGCCATGACATTTTGTCTTTAGCTTGCATTTCCTCGCACCAGGGTAAGGCTTGTACCCTCCCAATTGCGCTCTTCCGCCCGAAGCCGTTGGCACAATGTGGGGTGTCGGGTTTGGTAAGCGCCGCCCAACGTTCAGCGCTAACAGAAACCAGGTAGTACCGTCTACTGTTATACGGTAGCTCAGTCATATCTGACTAAGACCTGACACCATATCTGTTGGGGTACCATTCTTTAAACTCTGGACATGTTCACAGGTGCTCAGATCCTACCCCCAACATATGTATCTGAGTCCAGCAGCTAATAGTGCCAGTTTGGCGTTGGTTGACAAAGCCCCTCATTCTTTTGATGTGCCTCTCGTGTCTGACACCATGCCAGTTCTGACTCCGCTCTCGACATCTCTCTAAGGGCATAAATAATATCAGCACAATACATGGGCCGGTCTGCCTGGTCGAGGGGTTAGCAGCTTTCTCCGTAACCCCGGATACTCTCATGGTTGACGTGAGTGCACGAGAATTGGAAGTGGTTCGAGTTGCGCCAGTGACTTACGAGAGTATGGAGCCGGTCGCTCAGAAAGTCGTGGCGTGCTGATGAGCGTAATCTAGTCTAGGAATCAACATACAGCTGAAAAAGGCTGATGTTGACCGCAATATCCTGAAACAGGATGGAAACACGAAAAAAAAAAAAAACAATCCATGGGCTGGCCAGCTGCATGGGATGCAGAGCTAGCAAGTTTATCAGCTCATTAATTTCCCTCAACGTCCACATGTCCCGGAATGAAAATGAAGATGAAGGTGACTCTACAAACCGCAGACTTCCACAGCAATTCAAGCTCCTGTCTACATACAGAACCAGTGTCAACCTTTTGGATCATACTCACTGAATCACTAAGGACATGGATAAATACTGCATAGTAAATAAATTGAAAAGTAATACAAATCAGATTTTAGAATGAATCCTGATGTTGAGGAACATGAAATTACAAGAAACATACATGATAAAGGAGTAGTTAATAGTACTAAACATTGCTGTATGGATATCTTCTTCTCTCTTCTTTGCGTTCATCCGGAGTGTTTTTTCAGATGTGATTGCGGTGTGTCTAGTTAGGCACCCTTGGATCGAAACCCTTAGGCCAACACATCCGGCTTTTAGCGTGCATTTTTGACCAGGTTAGCATTCCTGGGAGACTCTCACTTTTGTGGTACTGTCCACCTCCCAGCTGGTAAAGTTGGAAGAGTCGGAGACTGCACGGTCATCCCTCAAATGAAGGCAGGGACAGTCCATAGCATTTTCCGCCATCCTGGGTGGCTTCCATAATTGCAGGGCCGGCACATATCGCCCTGGTACTGGGCACACAGAGGGAATCGTCACGTCCTGCTCATGGCTGCTTTAATTCCTCACTTCAATATATTGGGCATTTCGTTCACCCCGAGCCTTTCCCGCACAAACCAAGCTGGTCTGCAGTCAGTATCCACTAAGCGAGTTTTTCGGACATGTGCTTGTCGTTGTGTCCGTCAGAGCTGTTCCAGACACGTCGGACATTCGGAAACTACCTAGTCAGAGCTGTTCCGAACAAGAGCGGCATTCGGAAACTAGGTAGTCAGAGCTGTTCCTAGCACAAGAGACAATCGGACGAGACAATTCACTCGGACGTAATTGCGTAGTGTCAATTTTTAGTTTGCCACCCGTAGGACGACACTTCCGACTTCCGGCGGGCATTTTTTAATGAGGTTAGCCTTCCTCTGGTTTCGTAGCACGTAAGACTGTTGTGATGTCGCCAACATCTCAGCTGGTCAAGATAGAACGATCAGCGACATCGAGGTCGGCCCTCAAGGGAAGGCAGGGGCAGACCTTGGGCATTCCCTTGCTATCCAAGGAGGCTTCCATAATTGCAGAGCCGGCACATATTGCTCTGAGACTGGGCTCACCCGAGGAGTTGCCACGTCCTGCTCATGGCTGCTTTAGTTCCTCACTTCCATGTGTTGGGCAACCCGTTTGCCACTGATCGCTCAAACACACACCAGGAGTGGTCAGACTGCGAGCGACATCCACTCGGTAAGCTTTTTATTTTGGCTTCAGACCACGCAATAGGTCCGCTCGCCGTGCGTTCCATTTTGCGTCATTGAGACGTTCTTCCACTTTTGTCTATACTCTCTGTGAGCTGGATACAGACAGTTTTCGTAGCCATTTCCTTCGACTGGGGCACTTTTCTGACTTTTCGTACTCGCTCACCAGGTAGGCTACATGTGCTGCCGGCTCAGCACCTTACCTTCGTGCAGCAGTGGACGAGAAACGGCCTGGCCCTCTCATCCGGGAATCTCTCATATTCCCCAGCTGAGAGCCTTCGAACATGTAATAGAACTGAGCATGTAGCTTGCTCAGTATCACGCTTCTATTTTTCGGTAGGCGGTTATCGGCCTGGCTCTCAGATGTGAGGGTTTGTGGCTTAGAGGCGTTCAGCCACAGCCCTCGACAGGGAGCCTTAAGAGTTTTGTCCGGACCAAAAGCGTCTGCCTTCGTGCACCTTTTTAAACTTTTGACTGCTATCCTCAGTCACCTGCAGAGCAGCAGGTTGTGTCTCTCTTAGTCTGGTCCCTATCCCATATGCTGTCCGATATGTAGTTTTTTCACCCATCAGCAAGCACATGGGGTCGATGGGACACGCAAGCTCCCCCACCACGGCAAGGTGGAGACACATCGGGGGAGGCTGTATGGATATGAAGTATCATACATACACCTTTCCTATATCCAGTTATAGTTTCTTGCTACCAGTACAAATTCTTACTGCCTTCTCCTAGACTGTCTATCAAAGAGGCAAATCATTCACCTATTTTGCATAAGTCATTTACCACAGTAGTTTCCATAGTGTGTGGTAGTGCTTTTCTACAGCCTGTGGACAGACCCATTGAAGAGGGTCGGTGGGGTTTTGAATTTGCAGTAGACTAAATACCAATAAATAGGCATGTATTTACCTGTCAGTATGTGAGAGGGAAGCTAGCAATGTGGCTTATGAAGCAAGGAAGTGGGAGCTTGAAATAGCCTGAGAACCACTGATTTATAATGATCATAAACCTTACCCATGATGTTCAAGAAGTCACAACAAGCCATTCCCCTAAACTACCAACATAATTAAAAGCACACAAAAATAAGTCACTGGACCATTACCTGGGTTGAAGAAGATATTCTGTCAGTGCTCGCTCTGGTAGGATGTAAATATTTCCTGTGTAACTGTAGTCTATAGGGTTGGGCTTGCGCATTCTTGGGGTGACTGTACGCAGAAAGAATACCATTCATTAGCAACCTGTATTATCTATAATTCAATGAGTAATCAACAAACATGAGAAACAAATTGGTCAGCTTTACAAGAACACAACAACAGGAGACAGAATGGATGTTGTGGTTAAAGCCTTTGTCAGCACACAAACAAGAAACAGACACAGATACAACTACATGAAAAATGTACTAAAGTTACTTAGCTGTCATCCGAATACGGTAGCTCACTCATCAGATACACCCAATCTTATCATGAATTCAACATATATCACTCGAAAGCTATATTCAAAAATTGCCAATATTGGCGGTATTTTCAACCATTTGTGACTGGAAGCCAGTGTTTATGGCCTGTAATCTTTATCCCACATTTTGTTTAATTTTATCCTAGTTATGATTTTTAAACACTCAATAAAAATGCAATTTCTGGTGATGTGTGAAGTGGTGAACCATGACTGCTCATGCTTATCAGCATGGCACATAACGATGAGAAAAAAGGATAACAATAACAATTTGTTTAAAATGTGAACTTATAAATTGTTGACCATAAAGCTTTAACAGGTTTGGAAACTTACAGAGAAATACTTCATCAACAATGGGAAAACCCTCAGGCTATTTAAGAGCTAAAGAACCCTGACATAAAAGACTGACAGAGCATATTTCTTATTGCCATTGACTACAGCAAGAATCTAACTGTGAAAAGTCTCATAGTTACCTCTAAGTAATTTATTTTTCTTTTTCTCAGCGGCATCAGCATCTGCTCCACTGCTTGTTGTTGAACTAACAGAAGTTGTTTCTGATGGCATCTCCTGCCGTTGGCTACCTGACAGCTCAGCTCCATCTGCGACTGACGTCTCAGGTATACTTTCACTGGCAGGGGTAGCATTTTTGTTACTAGTCTTGTTCAAGGTAGCGGAAAAGCAGCGCCTACTCACACACTGATACCACTGGACACTTTGATTGTCCCATATGTGCCAGAGAAATGCTGTACTGTTTGGCAACAAGGGGTCTACTACTTTTGAATTGTTCAGATTCAAAATATGTAAGCTGGGTCTGTTTTTGACAGATATAAAGCGTCGCTGACATTCTGAAACAAAATTCACGTAATTGAGTTTTTATTTATTTACCATCAGTGGCATAAAACATTTACTTTCATATTAATTAACTCTTAATTGTGACATGAATTATGTGTCGCCCATGTGTTCCGGGGCTGGGGAAAGCAAACAATATTAACACTGTAAGCTACCTATCAGCGGGCGTGTTAGTGTAAATGATAGGTAGCTACGCAGAAGTAAAGAGCGTGGTTGGGCAAGGGTTCAACACCTGTTGTTTGTCGTCTTGCTAAGTGAGGGAAAGACTCACCACCTATTCCTCCATGCAGTCAGGACTACACATTGTGATGGTCCTATCACATCACAGACCCATGTCCTGCTTCAGGACACGTTTGAACCTTTCTATGTTGCATGTCTTAAGAGGCAACTGAGAAGGGTGAGGCCTGGGGCAGGTTACCTTACTCTAGAGAAAAATTCAGCCGCAAAATTCAACCAACCATAAAGAAATCACATATGTCTTGACATGAGTTGGTTGAGGGCCAATGACCAGCGGGGTAGAATGGACAAAAGATGAAGAAGAAGAAATTAAGTTTGCTTTGAATGAAAAGTGTTTTTTATTTCACACAACTCTTTGCACAAAGTGATAACTACAGATTCAGTGTAGGCTCATCATGATGATTATCAAGTATTTAAGTCTCTGGGCTGTCTGTGAAGCTTCCTTATCATTCTATTCCATGAACAAATCATTATTCTGCGCCTCAGAACAGAACACAATAGATTACACAACCACATGTATACAAAATTCAACATTAAGGAATCAGCCATGTGCACATGTGGATTGGGGCCGCAGACAGCAGATCACATACTCCAAGGCTTGCCCAAAATATGACATATATAAGCTAAAAAACTACAAACTAAAAAAAGACAGTTAAATTCATACAAAATATGTATTACAGATGTAAACAAATTTCAAGCATACGAAAGAAGAAGATTCTATTACATGATTATCTGTCCAGTACCACTCTCTTTAATCCATATATGTTTGCATTGATACATATGTACATGCTTTCTTTAAAAATGTGTCCTATGGTATACATCTTCTTCTTTTGCTAAGTGAACTGAAAAGTTTAACTAAAATTATGGTTTATCTTATGTTGAACAAACAACAATCACACAGTGAAATAAATATAAAACAAACTTATAACACTATAATTGGCTATAACCTTACATTTTACAGCAAATAATAGAAGATACTACAAAGAAGGCAACAGAAAATAGTTTTTTACACTATTCAGCTTCAGCATTGGGTTGTATTTAAATTATGCTATTTTCTGTAGAGTACTGTTTGGTAGTAATTTTTATATACAGCAAAAACATTTTCCCTGTTACCTTTTCCTGAGCATGATGTACTAATCTTCTCCTTGGTAGTAACTGTAGTAATTATGATTTAAAGCCAAGCCATTAGATTTGCCACCTTTTCCTTCACCTTTAAAAGAAGATTGCTTCATTGCACCGGGTTTTATCCCATATGGCTCAGTATCTTTCCACAATGCGGCCTACCAGAAGCGTCACACAAAGAATAAACTCCATAGCTCCAGTGATGAATCCCCAGGAGTCTCAAAGAAAACTGCACTTGTAAAGTGAATGACGGAAACTGGAATCAAACCCACAACCTTCAGAGTGCGAGGTAGGCGGCTAAACCACTTGGCCACGGGGACTCCCATATACATACATATACATGCTCCATGAATTATAAGCTTTCAAGTGAACTACTGTGCACACAAACCTTGGCACAGACGAGCTGGTCTTGATAGTATGTCTGCCACCAAAGACACTGACCTCACACATGCACGGAAATCAGCATAGGAAGACCTGAACATCTTGATGGTATGTGTTCAAAGACCTGCACAATGAAGACAAAATCATCAACACAGAAATGCAATGACTGTTTCTAGCTTCATATTGTTCAAATCTCATCTCATCTCATCATGTTCCTCTTGTACCTTGCGGTATCGAGGTGAAGTATAAACTTCGTGAGAGTGCCCGGTTATGGGCTTCATATATCGATATTCCCATGGACTCTGCTATTCCCTCCGTCCAACGTTTACGTGGTCGGCCTCTTCCTCTGTTTCCATCTGGTCTGTACATCATTGCTTGTTGTGGCATGCTGTTGACTGGTAACCTACTTGCATGGCCGAACCATTTGACTTGCTGCTTTCTAATAAAATCTAGTGCTGCTTTAACCCCCACTTTAGTCCTGATTTCTTCATTTCTGATCTTATCTCTTCTTGATACGTTGAGTATTCTTCTCAGGAACCTCATTTCTGTTGTTGTGATTTTTCTTTTCTCTTTTTCTGTCATTGTCCAGGTTTGGCATTGGTAGCATAGAGTTGGTAGGAAGATTGTGTTGTAAAGTGCTTTCTTAGTAATTACTGATACATGTTTGTTCTTTAGTATTGGTGCCATTTGTCCAATGAGTTGATTTGCCTTATTGCACCTATTTTCGATCTCGTCTTCTGATCTGCCATTTGATGATATTATACTTCCCAGGTACTTGAAACTCTTCACTTGTTTCAAAGGATGTTCGTTTAGGTGAATTGTTGTTGGTTGTTCTTCTTTAGTTATAGTCATTACCTCTGTTTTGCTTGTGCTAATTTTCATGTTATGTTCCCTACACATTTCATTTAGACTATTCATGTGGTCTTGTAATTCAGCTTCTGATTTTGCTATTAGTGCTTGGTCGTCCGCAAACAGGAGTTCTCTAATGGTTAGATTTGCAGTTGGTTCTTCTTCTGTGTTCTCATCATGTGGTATTCTTGCTATCTCTGCTTGGCTGGTTTCTTTACATATGTTGTCTATATATGTTATGAACAAGAGAGGGGACAGGACACAACCCTGTCGTACTCCAGATCTTATGGTAAAGGGTTCTGAGTGTCCTCCAGTTGCTCTCACTATGCATTCACTGTTGTTGTATAAACTTCTACATAGGTTTGTTAGATGTGTACTCACTCCATATTGTTTAAGGATTTGCCACAACTTGTTTCTATCTACTCTATCGAATGCCTTTTCTTGGTCGACAAAGGCTAAGTAGAGTGTTTCATTGTATTCGATTGATTTTTCTATAAGTTGTCTAAGAGCAAAAATTGCATCTGTGCATCCTTTGTTTTTCCTAAATCCAAGTTGTGTTTCGCTTAGCTGGGGTTCTAAAGTAGTTCGTAATCTTTTTTCAAGAATTTTGCAAAATATTTTCCCAGTGGTGACAGTATATTGTTCAAATATACAACCAAAATCACTGATATAGAGACTTGTGTGTGCTACTGATGGATTTGATTTGATGTTGTCAGCTCCATCCATCCATTCATTCAGTAGCATATCCTTTGTAGAACCTCGCTCCCATAACCTTCCGGAAAACCTCTCGATCATAAGCAAGATGTCCCGCATCCGATACACCCATCTGGAGATCATCCGCCACATCCTGCATCGATCTTCTCTTTGGCCTTCCTCTTCTTCTCTTCCTGGGGATATACCCCTCCATTATTGTTCTCGCCAAACTTTCGTGACATTTCAAGTGACCAAAACAAATTATTTCATTTTTTTTTTAAATTAGAGAAACTTTATAAAAACTATCAAAATATTTGCAAGTAGTTTGCAATTCTAACATCAGAGCTGTAAATTATTTAGTAATAATATTTCAACATTTGAATAAAAGATAAATATAAAAATAAATGTATCTAAAGCAGCCGCAGTGCCATTTTTTACTTGGTAGTGCACTTGTACTTGTTAAGTTAGTACGGGTTCAATTTTCAGCAGGATTAATAATAATATTCCAATTCCGATTCCCATTAAAATAAATTTATTGCCGTTCCCGTTCTGGGTTGACCGAGCCTCGTAAAATTAACAAATAATTAAAAAAAATAAAATAGGTACCGCAAACGTCAGAGAAGGAAATGAGGCGAGAAATGGAACTGTTACTGGACTGGGAACCCAACTTAATTATGCTTGCTGTGATACAGAATACGTAACGTCCTAAGATTTAACATTCGTACAGCAGTATATGTAATGAGGCGCCTATATTTACTGACTCCTCTGTTTTGTTTTGTTTACGAACGAACCTACCTCGTCGTCAATTCAATTTCTCAAGCCGAAGCTGGAAAGATTGATGCAACACTGCAACAGCACAGCCGTAAAGTAAAACCACCAACACTATCTTCCTAAAAAGAGATAATTACTTTTAAATATTAATTCCCGAAAACCGTAAACCATAATTTCGACTTATGGCAAAGCTGATTGACCAGCGACTTCCACACTAAAAAAGACGAATGTTAGAAGGCTAGCACTGAGCTTCTTGCCCAAATTCCAAAATAGCTCGTTATTGGCACGACCGTTGTGTGTGTAGCCCGTAGCAGACGTCAACGACGGAATCCCCGGCCTGATGTCCACACCGCAAACTTGAGACTGACTTCGGATATAATAATAATAGTCTTATGTTTAATATAATATGTTAGCTTATGTAAGCGATTTCATCATGTTTTTGTTCATTGCAACTTGCAACATTTGTTTCTGAATTCGTCTAGTGCTTAACAGTTTTCATAATTATATGGAATTTTAACTCATTCTGTTTCAGGCCGATGTTGCAGTACAATAATAAATAATTCATTAAATAGCAATGTCATTAATTTTATTATAATTTATAATATTAATAATAATGTAACAGGGAGGCCACGATAGCGCAGTGGTTAGCATGCTTGCCTGTCGACTTGGTGGTCATATATTCGAATTCCCATCAAGGCAGTTAAAAAGAAACATGACCTGGCCTGTGGGATTTTTGTGTGTTGCATGTCCCTTACAGGACGTTGCAGTCAACATCCATCAGCATTTTTTCAGCTGCTGTTGATGTACTAGGCAAGATTACGCTAAGTAGTTTGCCATTTCTTTCTGAGCGACCATACCCCTAAGTTACCAACGCGGCGACAACCGCTACCGATTCTCGCACAGGTTACGTTACTCACGAGAATATACGGGATTACGGAGAAAGACGTTAACTTCTAGGCCAGGGAGACCGGCATGTGGAGTACCTAGCCTAAAAAGGATACAAGGGAATTTCCAGTTCCAGTTCAACTGAGACGAATGGCCCCGTTCAACTTTCGACTATATCGATTTGGTTGTATTTAGGGCCTTTATGGTGTGTATCTACTACTTCTTCTTTCGAAAATATCAATGCGCATATCTGCTTCCTTGAAAAAGTTAAGTTGCTGCAATTGTGTTCGTTTCATACTTGTGGTTTTACATGTCTGGACACTTGTTAAGGCCTGGAGTAAGTGTGTATCCATCCCGTCATATGGTGCTGTTTCCTTCACGGATTTGATTGATTGATTGATTGATTTAGGAACCGACATCACAGCATTCGGGACATTCCCATAAGCGCTCCGTCCCCATCCTCAGCAGGCAGCGAAGAGTTCCAACACTAATAGTTCCAGTAGCAATCTGATTATAAGTTCGTCTCGCCTTTCCTCTGAGCGTCGATCGTCGGCCAGATCCCCTCGCCACACCTCGCTGTCTCATTCTTACCAGACTGGTGATCCATTTGCTCCTCCGAGGTGTACACGTGCTCCCACAATGTTATTCTTGCCGATGATCCTCTCAGCACTGGTGATCTTGAGTTTCTTGTTCTCCCTCGTCAACATCTCTTTGATCTGGTCGTTGGTGAGATGGGTCTTGACTCGTTTAATGACCCATCGTTTATTTGTGCGGTGTTGGGTGGCTTCCAATAGTATGCCATGGTGAACTCGATGACGGCTGTCTCTTCTTATGCAATCTTCTGCATAAGTGCTGTGGTCTTTGGGTTTTTGTTGATGGAGACCACTACTCCATCAGGTGTCTTGCGCAGCTGGTAGATGTTTCTTCCCTGCTCGTTTTCCAACAGACTGAGTATCTTGTCTGTTGGTAGCGCCGACATTTGACTTCTCCAACGCTTGTCTGTTTTAGCAGTATTTTGCCGGTGAAGTTCTCAGCAGTTGTTTCCTCCGATGTGGAGGTCTTTGATGAGCTGCCTAGCTGCTTTTCTTTAGTGTTGTGGGCTTCTCCGCTGTTGCTGGCTTCAGTTGTAGTTGCAATCTCTGGCGTCGGTTTAGCGACGGGAGCGGCTTCAACTGGTGTAGAAGTGGTAGCTTCTTTTGAGGTTGTTTCAGATTCTGGCGTTTGCTGCAGCTTACAGGCAAGTTTTCGTCTTGCATCTTCTTGATAATCTTGGCGGCTTCCACGCTGATCATCTTGAATATTGGGTGTCTTCTGGAGTTATTCTTGTCACCTGCCATTTTCTCCCACGTGGCAGGCTTCAGATTAGGCGACTTGCTCTCGATAGCGCGCTGAGTGGACTGATGATGGGGTCAAGGGAATGTACTGGGAAGTAAATATAGCCGGGAAGATAACGGTCACATCACTCATCGAGTACCGATTCATCTATACTAGTGGTTCTCAATCGGTGGGGAATTCTTGTCATAATCTAGATCGCCTAATCTAATAATGGTAGCGATAGCAGCCATTCTATTGTTCATTTCAACGCATACCAGGATGCCCTGGGCAGAAAATCCATATGCTCATGATCTTCGCATTTCGAGCTAGGCAAGCCACTTCGCGTGGAACATACGAGTATCTATCTATATTAGTATTACATAGCATGCTTTGTGTAATGGCTGACGTATGGTGATCTATGGTCTCAATTATGATGAAGCATGCCTAGGACTCTAACTGTGCACCTCTAGAGTCTCTCTCTCTGTCTCTGTCTCTGTCTGTCTCTGTCTCTGCCTCTGTCTCTGTCTCTCTCTGTCTGTCTCTGTCTCTCTCTCTCTCTCTTTTTCTCTCTCTCTCTCTCTCGCTCTCTCTCTCTCTCTCTCTCTCCCTCCCTCTCTCAGATAGACAGACTGGCAAACAGGTAGACAAGAATTGATTATATTGTCTTCAAATAAGTCTAATATTGCCATCTAACACCCACGTCACGACACTTAGGACCTGTCCATATGTGCTCCTGACTCTTCAGACGATACTTATAGTATATAGTTTCAGTTGCCAGTTAGTTAATCACGTTTGTGCTTGCTCCTATAGCCGGATACTTCCTGCCAGTGACAAATTGGATCCCTGAATCCATCAGCCGTAGCGACATCTAGTCTTTGATATGTGTGCTAACGCAACAGCAATCACTTCTGGTCAGTATAACAATTCACTGCTTAAACTCCAATATTCCGCCAGGAGGTGCCATAGAGGAGGTCAGCTAATCGGCCCTTTGATTTCGACGGACATCGACATATCTTGTACAATAGAGCCACTTCAGTGGTTGTAGGCGTGATGACTGTGTCAAACAATAATCCAAGAAATATCCAAACTGAATGAACCGGAGCTTTGATTAAGAGTTAGTTAGGATGACTACCTTATTGAATGTAGTCTCAGAAAGATATCTCAGAACCGCAGTTGTAACCTCAGCTTCCACTCTCATTCTGGTATTCGTATTTGAATGTGCAGCTCTCTGCTCTGCGTTGACCTTGCCTCTTTCATCTGGCTATGAAGCCCCATTCCGATCTCTCACCTCACTGCACTTAACCGTTACTATATACGATTAAATCATACTCCCCAGCGACATCCTCTACCAGTTGCCTTATTTTCAATTCTGCTCTCCTATTGCACCTTGTCCCCCATTCTGTGTCAAGAGTTATACAGACTAGAGGATGTGTTGCATTGTCGTCGCAAGTATGAAACCATCCATCTTCTTAGGCACATCTTTAACCACTATCACATTTGTGATTGTCTTCATTGCAATCGCTATCCAGGACATTTCTCTTTTACGCATGTGTGGTGTAGTTATTCAATGAAGGGTCTCTGTTGATTATTTCCCTGGATTTAATCTTTCAAAATTTTGAGAGAAAAAATCAAAACAAAACACACAGACACGTGTGTGTGTGTGTGTGTGTGTGTGTGTGTGTGTGTGTGTGTATATATGTGTGTGTGTGTGTGTGTGGGTGGGTGGGTGGGTGGGGGAGGGGGTAATGCAATCTCACAAGATTTTTGAATATTCCATATGTAATCATTAAAAAAAAACATACACTCACCCATTGACCTATGTGCACTGTCACGAAACTCAGTCGGTCCGCCTCGGGATTTTTCCGCCAGGTGAAATGTCCGTTGAGACATCGGGCATTCGGGTGAAAATTTACTGGTCAAAGAGAAAGAACCAGTAAATTGACACAACCCGACCAGAGCCGTTGCTCGCCCTTGAAGAAGATTCCAAAACTTGGGTGGCGGAACCGGTAGTCAGACACTACATATGTGACGCAGCCGCAGTCGATCGTCCAGGACAAAGAGTTCATTTGGGAACGAAGGTTGCTGGAAGGCAGTCGACATTTTGCCCCAGTGCTAAGTGATGGAGAGCGGACGCCAAGTGACTTGACGGGTTTTGAAGAGCCCTGACATCATGTCCCGTTGCAGTGACAACAGCTCCCCTTTTCACAGTAGTGCTGTTTTGTTGAAGGTACGTGCACAACCTTTTTGATTTAGTGCGGTGTCGGGGATTCGAATTGTGAAATTGCGCTGACGCGTGTACTGACAGTCTCGAGGAAGTAGGTCAAGTGTGAACATTTGTAGGCTTGTGTTACGCCTGTAATTTAAGCCTGTGGCAACCACGTGTTTACCAGCGTTGTACGGTAAAGATATTTCGTAGGTTAGCAGCGTGCGGCTTATTTACAGCCAGTGTAGATCGGACAGATTGGTGTCAGAGAAACTAGACCTGTAATTTGAGTTCACACATGGCGACTTCATAACCTCGAGCGTCGGCATGTCCGACGTGACCGAACCGTTACCCAAAGCGCTACCGGAAGTAGATTAAAGAGTCGCATCGGATATATCCAGTAATATATCGATGAACTCGGGCGAGTTAGACAAATTGACTGCACCTTAAAAAGTCGCTTAAAAGTCGACAGGTTCAACTTCATTGTACCGGGTTTTATCACATATGGCTCGGTCTCTTTCCGCAGCACGGAAAGCGTCGCACAAAGCATGAACTCTGTAGCTTTTAGCGACGATCCACAAGAGTCTCTGAAACATTTAACTCGTAAACCGAAGGACGCGGCCCGGAATCGAACCCACAACCTACGGAGCATGAGTCAAATGGCTTGACTGCACCGGTCGGCCGAACCGCAGAGGTCGTTTCAAGGTCGTACCGGGAGTCGAACTTCGTGTCACATGGTGGGGCGACCACTGGCTTTCTTCTTGGCTTTCCTCACATCTGTCTTTTAATTAATATCCCTCCACGGAATACCAGCTTAATATATAGTGGATTCCTGAGAGGGGGACAATGGGGAAAGTGACCGTTGCGACAGAATTGTTCATATGGAACATGACACCGTTCTAAATGCCCCGACCTGGGACCAGGGAGGGGGGAACGGGGTCTGGATTTCTGCTACAGGGGGATCATCACCCTATATATTTAATATGATCTAGTGGATTGTACCTACTGCATGGTACGACATCAGCTTTGGCGGACAACAGGAAAGGGGTTTAGGAAGTACTTCTATCGGCCCTCCTTCAGGGCCCTTCGGTCTATAAGTACAACTAACTCACAACCATATATGTCATATAGCAGTGTTTCAGCATCGGACCATCTCTCAGACACCAACCTTGGCCCAGCCCTATGTTCATCTGGGAAAAAGGATGCCGGTGGACCGCTGCCGCTTTGGTTCTAGGTCCAGTCTGTCCTCGACCTTTCGAGCAGCCAATGAAGGAGTACGGCCCTTATGGGAAGGGTCCACCCGTCTGAGTAAGCGGGATCTAAGTGTATCTGCTTGTTGGTAAGTCTAATTCACGTTGCTCTCACTGAGTGTTGTCCTCCCCAGGTTCTACCTTGATGAGAGCAGAGCGACGATCGGGTGACGAGTTTAGTGATCCGGACTATGGTGAGTGCCGGTGTTAGCAGCTTGTAAGCCCACTACCACAGCGAGAGGTACCTACCATTGAGAGTTACGTCCCAGTATGGCCCCAGCTAACTCATCGCCCACTCCACGTCTGATATACCAGGTTGTTCGCCATGACAGCACCCTATTGCCTTGTTTGTTATGCCACCTGGGCAAGTATCTTGATGTTGTTAGTGTCCCAGTTGTGAACCTGACTGACTGCCTCCGGCCAGCTAGCTATGATGTCTTCGCTACCAAGTGCCTGGTACCTGATATTGTGGAAGAACTGTTTCTACTTTGACCTCTGTCTACAGTGCCACGTTTCAGCGAGGGAGGTATCTGTGCTGTGAGATCTGCGCTATGAGTCAGATGATCGCCGCTGGTCGCATAGACAGTTGTGACTGCTACTACCATTGAGTGGAAGATCCACATCTCGCTAGACCAGCAGTGCCATGTATATTTCCAGACTTTCCCAGAGAAAAGTCCTAGTACACCGCCACACGAGAGACAGTATTGTGCCATATCCTAGTGAGGTCCAGACTTCAGTGACGTCATCCACCGGAGGTCCCAAGTACCAGTGAGTCGACTCGCAAGCCATCCTGTCCAAGGGGAGAAGTCTATAGCTGGAGGGAGGCCTGATATACTTGGTGAGCGTGTCCGACTTACCACATAGTGTGATACGTGAAGCCGTGATGATGATGACACTTTCTCCTGGAGGCTATTCGAACCTTGCCATGTCTTGTCTCGCATAGATACCGCGAGGCCTATCTCGGAATCATCATCATCATTCCCATTCATATTGTATAATACACCATATTGTTAACATAGTTAGATACCAGAGTTGTGTCATGAGTTCAGGACGAGGCTTGAAAGGGGTAACGTCCCTTGGTTGAGAGCGAGGGAGATAGTGATCCAAGGGCTGAAGGGGTTTTGTGGACTGAGGGCATCTGTGTCCAGGGGCTGAAGACATCCCGTTGTTAAAGTGTGATAGCAGGTTCCCCTCACCCCAGGGAGTGTTATGACATGCACAAACATACATACACATATAGACACTTTCTTACCCACACCCATATGCAAGTGAAACAACTCTAAATGATCGTGGCCTACACAAAAAATGTACAGTCCATTTCTCATCATCATTATGTGCCATGCCGATAAGCGTGGGTAGTCATATTTCACCATTTCACTAGATCACCAGAGTCGTGGATCAGCTCAGTGTTCTTGGTCTTGACCATACCACCTAGCCAAGCAATCAGGGTATTTACTTCTCTGCCTTCCCCTTATTCTTTTCCTCTCATCCCTTTCTGCTCAGTAACGAAAGCAACCGCTTTTACTCCCTGCTATTGTTACGGTTTATTATTTTTATCCAGTTTATCACTTACGTTTCTAACATTGTCAGTGCGTTCGCATAAATAAGTTTGAAGGTGTCTTTTCTCGTTTATAAGTAAAGGTAAGTAAAGGTTTAGTTTAGTTTAGTCGACGGATCAACATCACGACACACGGGTGTAACCCATAAGTGCTCTGTTATACACTTAACTCAAGCCTGAGTCCGGAAAATCTCAGCTCAGTGCACGAACTCCGTAGCACCGAAAATAGAATCCTAAAATATTTTGGGTAGATTTTTAAATCGAAATTTTGCCTGTGCAGCATCGTTAGTCTACTCTTTTCGACTGCCAAGGGATTTTTTACATGCGCAACAATACACACGGGCGTCCGATCTCACTACCCAGAGACCAGGGAAAATGTTGTTACTAGAAGTCCACATGAAAAAATCCAGGCCCTCACCGGGGCTTGAATCCGGGACCTCCAGCACTCGAGGCAGACACCATACCTCGAGACTACTCAGCCCCCCAAAGTTAAGGTAAGTAAGGGCCGCTTTTACACGCTTAATGTCGCACTGGCGTATGGTGTTAGACCCATATTTTTATAGACCGATCAGTGGGTAATGTGGTCAGTATAACGCCGGCCGATTTTATTTCTCAAGACATTTCCTGGTACCTATTTTAGGCTGGATCAGTCCACCCGGGGACAAGGTGAATTAAAACAAAATCCGCTAATATTTTCTGTAGGTTCTCATAAATAATTGTGAAGGTACAGGGTGTATTTTTAATGACTGTCGCGTGTGTAAAGAATGAATGTCGTATTAGTTACTTGTTCTTCTTTACCACTTTAGTGTCGTCCCTGGAGTGAAGGGAATCAACACCCACATTATTTTTTTAATCCAATATCTCTATCCTGGAGATATCCAGCAGACTCCGTCCACACACTCCTTCAATCTGAAGACACCTTCCACTCACTCTTACTCACCCCTGGATTATGCCCCCTCTCATTCTTCCCCAACATAACATACTTGACAACTCTAGCTTCAACAAATAAAAAAAACAAGAAATTTATTAAAGCAAAGAGTATATGTAGGAGAAGTGTGTGTGTGTGTATAAGGTGTAGAATGTGTGTCGAATATTCTAATGGTAGACCTAGTGATTTAGAAGCAAAGTCTGTAACATCATAGTGCTTAGCACACAACAGCACCATTTATTCCGGACAGTGAACCTCACCTAGAAGATGACAACTTTCTCCAATCACTCGAACAAACAGGATGCTGGTAATCCGATAGACACTGTTGATCTTGGTCTTCACTCTACCACACGGTGAAGTTACTCTGTTTCATAATGTTTGTTGAACTGATAATCTTCCAATTAACTGAAATGTCACTTGGGGAAAATCTAATGTTCATAAGTCTCTGATTGTAACATTTTCCCCTCTTCTAGAACACAACCTATTAATGTTTATTAGGTAGATGTGTGTGTGTGTGTGTGTGTGTGTGTGTGTGTGTGTGTATATGTCCTTAATATGCGAGTTATTAATCTTGGGTGATGAAGCTTATCACTCATTAAACACAACACTTATGTTCCTTAAATCCTGCTCAGCAGAAGCCAGGTTTCTGCGGAACAACTAGGTTCTGAGCCCCGTGTAAAAACCTCTCAGCAACCTCTGTTTTCTTTCCATGAGCCATCATTGTATAAAACTTTGAACTGCTTCTTCGTAATAAATCATCTCACACTCACGTGGAACACTCAAGGGGAACTGTAAATGGAACCTGTAGAGTAGATAACATCATGGTGAGGGCAACTCAATCCTGACAGTAATTAGGTGATTGTAGGCCAATAGCAGCACTCAGATCTATAACAGAGATCCGATCTCTGTCATACGGCCAAATCGCGCATCACAATGGTCTTATACATGGCAACACCAGGAAAGAATAAAGGAACGGGTAGAAACCCAGCAGATGCCCTACTGGAAGATCCTACCATTTCACATTCCCCTCCTCCCTCTCAACCATCCTTAATCTCTCTAATTATTATTCCACTACATTGTCCTCAACTCCCCGAGTAAAATGATATATCACACAAGCTAGTTGAAGCCACACAATAGGATACCAGTGCCGACGCTCCTATGATACTTTCTAGCACCGCACTAATAGAACATTCTATCACTAATCATAATACATTATATCACTGCACCTAGAATACATTAGATCACCGCACAGCACTGTACTCTATTCCTAATCATACTCTTAAATTAGATATTATAAATAGCCTACCATATGCCTATTTTGGTTGCCACTCGAGAAACTATGCAATCAGATTAGATCTATGTCCGCGGAAAATTATCACCACTTAGACATTATAGTTTCACTCATGTAACGCAACTCAGAATAATGCACCGATCCTAACACTTCAGAATGTTTTTCTCGACTCCCTCCACCTGTTTATCGCACTGGGGTTTATATGGGTGCTTGAGTGACGTCACCAAAAAACCCAGACGCCAATCAGTCCAGAATCTGGCTTTGTCCTCCTGTTTCTAGACTAACCAGAGTCAATTCGCTGTCAAGTTCACATTCATCTGGGAAACTCTTTGTCTCATACAACAAAGATCCTGGCTGTTTGTGAACCAGAGATCCTTTCCCCCATATGACAGAATCTTTCCGACCTCTGGCAGACTTTCTGTCCATCACTTTCAACGGCCGATTCCCACCCTGCAGACAGATGACGCCAGTGCACGTCTCTCGAACAACAACCTGTCAACAAACTGTCGACCATGTGTAGACATCCCGACGTGACTCACTTTGATCTCATACAAAAAAGCCGACCAGGTGCAGACAGTTTAACGACGTATTTTCTCAGTCGGTTCAACATCACAGGGTCTATTGTGTTTGCAGACCAATGTCGGGCTTGGTTGTCATCGATCGAACTAACACGTTTATTTATCTCGCGACAATGACTGTGCAGTGTTTGAAGATATTGCCGGTCCAAGTTTTGTATTTACCTATTATGTTGCATGAACTTTACAGAGCGTGAATACAAAACTTGGACCGGCAATATTTCCGTGGGACGAACTCACTACCCCGCGGTCAGAAGAGAAAGTTTAAGCGCGTTAAGCCTCTTAGCCACAACGCTCTCCAAACACTGTATAATACAGAGTGTACTTTAATGACTGTGTAGTGCTTGAAAATATTGCCGGTCCAAGATTTGTATTTACCTTTTATGTTGCATGAACTTTACAGAGGGTGAATACAAAACTTGGATCGGAAATATTTTCAAACACTGCACAGTCATAAAAATACGTCCTGTATTATACCGTTTTTGGAGAATGTTGTGGCTGAGAGGCTTAACATGCTTAAACTTCCTCTTCTGACGCGGCGTAGTGGGTTTATCCCCCAAAATAGTCAGTTGGACTGAAATGTTGACTACCCGTTCAGAAAGCGGTGGCAAACTACGGAACAAAAAATTGTCCAGTTTAATTACAAACAGTCAATATGATCTGGGGTTGATTGCAACGTCCTGCAAATAACGAACACTTTTTAAATAGCTTATAAAGGACATGCAACATTTTAGCTGTCGACGTTGCCAACAGGGTAAGAGATCGCCAGCTCTTAAAAATCCAGTGCGCTGATGTCACACTAGGCATTCAACACCTAAACCAATAAGTTCGACTTAAACGATGACTTCTTGTTCATAAAGCAATGACAAACTACTGTCAAAACTGTCATTTACTGCCAATATAGTACCTTGTGGTGTATGGCAGAGGGGTCTTTGAACCTGAGGAATTAAGGCTGCCTGGCTAGTGCAGTCGCTGCGAACTGTGCAGGTTAGAATTTTCTTTTTGCCCCCGACAGAAAAAAATCCCACACCTTACCGAGGGATCTAACCCGAATCAGAGTCCGGCGTTCTAGCCACTCGGCCAGCCGCTCCTCGACAAACTACTGAACGTAAGATTGCATAGGAAATCAATCTGGGTTTGATCACAACGTCCTGCAGAGGACACAGTGAAATAAAAAAATATTGAAAGAAAAGAGCTGTTACTATTGAACTATTTTCCTGTGAATTTAACATTGCTTACTTCCCTTGAACTACCTGATAGAAGTGGGTCATACTTTAATTCAGTGTATATTATTAAGGCTTAAGCCTTATGCACACCGGATATGCCAATGTTATTGGCGCTTTTATTATTTATAAATAAAAATAAACTAAAAATAATGAAGCCCATAGACGGGCTAAAGAAATGTAAAAATTCAGAAATAAACATCATAATAGGAGACTTCAATGCAAAAGTATGAAATCAAGGGGATAGATACACAGTAGGAAACTATGGTTTAGGAGAGAGAAATGAAAGAGGATACAGACTTGTAGAGTGGGCAAAAGAACAGGAAATGATTGTAGGAAACACCTGGTTCAAGCAATACCCTAGAAGATTATGGACATGGAGGAGTCCTGATAGCAGGATTAGAAACCAGATTGACTACATTCTGATTAGCAGAAGATTTAGAAACGCATTAACACTAGCAAAAACAGTTCCCAGTGTTGATTGTTATAGTGACCACAGATTACTCACAGGAACATTGAGGATAAAGTTGAAGAAAGTCAAGTATATAACAGGAAACACTAAATATGATTTGTGTACATTGAGTAATGACAAGGAAATACAAAACAAATTCAACATAGAAGTACAGAACAGATTTGAAATTGTGTCTGATCTAGAGATCCTCTTCCAGGATGTGGATGATCAATGGGAAACGTTGAAGAATTCAATCAATGTGGCTGCAGAAACAACTATTCCAAAATTAAAGAAGGTGGGTCGTAAGAAATAGATGACTGAAGAAATTTTACACCTCATGGAAACAAGAAGACTCAACAAAAATAATTCTGTCAAATATGAAGAAATTCACAGACAAGTCAGAATATTATGTAAGGAGGCAAAAGAAGCATGGCTTGAGGAAAAGTGCTTAGAAATTGAAAACCAACACAACAGTCATAATACCAAATTAGTGCACAAAAGAATTCAGGAACTTACTAATAAAAGAACAAGTACATCATCAGGGTGTCTAAAAACTGAAGATGGCAAAATCATAATAGAAAAAGACCAGATTCTACATGTATGGACAGCTTATGTGAAACACCTTTATGATGATAACAGAGACGAACAGTATGATATTAGATTTAATAATGAAGGACCGCCAATTTTGGAGATGGAGGTTCGAAATGTTCTTAAGCATATGAAAGCTGGCAAGGCCCCCGGTGCAGATAACATCACAACAGAAATGATTAAAGCTTTAGAAGAATTTGGACTAGAGCAAGTCACCAGACTGATGAACACATTATATGATACTGGAGATATACCTCCTGAATTATGTAACTCTGTATTTATTGCAATCCCAAAGAAATCAGGAACCTTGGAATGTGATCAACATAGAACAATTAGTATAATGAGTCACATCACAAAGATTTTGCTAAGAATTATCATGCAAAGAGTGAGGAAGAAGATACAAGCTGAAATAGGGGAAGAACAATGTGGGTTTGTAGAAGGAAAGGGTACAGTAAATGCTGTGTATATGCTGCGAACAGTTATTGAACGTGCTATAGAAGTAAACAAGGATATACATCTTTGCTTTATTGACTATACAAAGGCTTTTGATAGAGTTAGACATGTCAACATGGTGGATATGCTTGCAGATCTACAAATTGATGGGAAAGAGGAAGACCGAGAGGAAAATACCTGGATGGCTTGGCCACATGGCATGGACGAGAGAGGAACACTGAGCTGATCCACGATACTGGTGATCGAGTGAAATGGCGAGTCATGATCGCCCACGCTTTCCGGCATGGCACATGATTGATTGATTGATAGACGGGCACTCTCCCGCTGTTATGCTTCACTTCGACACCGAAAGGTACAAGAAGAACAAGATGAGATGAGTGATTGGTGCTTTTGTGTTTTGCATGTCTATGTGTGTTTACATACTAAGCGGCGTGCAGGTCGCCGGAACCTAGAGAAGGACCTGCACCTGTCGGAGCGAGGTTGGTGCATAGACTTTCCGCCCAACTCGAATCCCAAATACCATCTCCTACGGGGGCTGTTTTGTATCGCGCTCCTTGCTCGCCGCTCTCAGAAACCAACCAGGTGTGCAAAGCAACACCGATACTGAAACTTCTCGTCTGTGGAGAGACATATTAAGAAATAGTTAAGTAGTGCTGGTTGAGTGACTAGAATGCCGGATTCTCATTCAGGAGACCCGTGTTCGAATCCTCTGTAGGGTGTGGATTTATTTTTCTGTCGGGGGCAAAAAGGAAACCCTAACCTGCACAGTCCACGGCGACTGCCTTAATTCCTTAGGGTCACGACTCCACTGTCCGACACCACAAGGAACTACTATACAGGCAGCTGATGACATATGGCATTGATTTAGCACAACATACATGGACTGGCTGAGATTTGACACTTAGTAATGTTTCCAGTGCAGGTATTTGGTATATCGTTGTCAGCAGACTCCACCCCATTGCCCAGAGGGAGATATGTTGATGGTTTCGCCAACTTCCTCCGTAATAAGTCCGTTAGCATACTGCAATTAATTGACCCAACTATCCAACCTTTTCACTCTAAATATTTATTTGGTTGTTTCGGGATTTGAAATTTAAATATTGAGCACAACCCACTACTGGCAACGCTGATCGTATTCTGGTATGAACCTAAGGCCTATCTACGTCAATATGGAAGCACTATACTCGAGTTTCGCTCTCGTTTGAGCTCGTCAGTAGTGCATGTCAACTACTGACAAGCTCAAACGAGAACTAAATATTTATGTTGATCGATTCAGTTGAAAGTTATCAGACAAAATATACTTGGCACATTTTTGGCAGCTGAAAGCTATCACAAAATGTAAGCCAATGCCGCTAACAGACTAGTTTATGTCACTTTGTATACAGCAGCACAGCATTAAGTTGGACTTGCACCTTGACTTGTCGTTTCAGAGAGCGATGGCAAACTACAGACAATCTAATTGCCCAGAAAATCAACTAGGGATTGATCGCAATGTCCTATAATGGACATGGAATATATTTTTTAACAATAGTTTATTAGCATGTTAGGAGCGGCTGGCCAGTGATTAAGAACGCCGAGTTCTCCTTCGGGTTCGGGAGACCCGGGTTCAATCCTCAGCAAGGAGGGATTTTTTTGTTTCAGTCGGGGCAAAAAGAAAATCCTAACCCGCACAGTTCACGGCGACTGAACTTAATGCCTCAGGCTGAAGACCTACCTGCCCCACACTGCAAGGTACTCTTTTTTTTTCTTCCGCATATCCTTTGACAGACTGTGCAGTCAACAGAAGCATTTCTCAGCTGCTGGTGATGTCTTGGCAAGTTTAAGGTTCAGTAAATTGCCATTGCTATATGAACGACCGGTTCACAAATCTCCGTAAGCAACCAACGCGACGCGATCCGCTGTCGAATCTCGCGCAACTGCGTTTCGTACGAGAGTATACGGGATTACGAATAACGTCCATAACGCCTACGCCAGGGAGTCCGGCGCAAGGTACTTTATAGGCAGTAAATGACAGTTTTTTGACATACTTGCTTAGCTTTGTGTGATAGCTATGTCTCCACACTTTTCACACGCAAGTATACCGTTTGGGGGAGCCGTGGTTGAGCGGTTACGATGTTCGCCTTAAACACAGAAGGTACCGGTTTCAATCCCTGCATAAGTCTGGAAATTAAAAAAGAAATCCTTTGGTATCTAACGATCCCCACAGTCTCAGGGTGAAGATCAAGTTCCCCAACGCCACCAAGAAGACAAAGTGGGCACAATTAGATGAAACGTTGTCCCGTGTTTTAGAGGAAGAGCTAAAACACAAGTCCCTTGAAGAGAAATTGGACAAGTTCGGTGAGATTGTATACCTCCACTCGCTGATTCAGTTTGGTTGCAGCGAGAAGAAGGAAGCAGCTACTCCGCAGAAGACCAGGTGGCAGAAACTGCTGCAGGAAGTAAGAAACAGAAGAAAGCCACTCGGAAACGGTTCAAACAGCACCCGAGCATGAGAAAGAGGGTTTGAGCTAGTTGTGGCAACATCTGAAAACCAGGCACAATGCCCTATCGCGAGCGGAAAGGTTCTGCAGGAACAGGCGGAAAACCCAGAAGGAACGTGAGAGATTCTTCCGGGAACCATACAAGTTTGTATGGGACTCGATCGAACAGGTGCGATCCGGCATCCTCAATGTCAGTAAAGATGTCAGTAAAATGTTCTTGTGAGTCTACGTTTTATCACTCTGGTAATCAGAATGTGTGATGTGACATGTAATCTTTTCCCTGTAGATGCTGAGAATGTTTGAAGGAGTGAGATGTTGGTTTTATGGGTACTATTTCATGTGAAAGAAGGATAAACACATTACCATATTTATATGTTTGCAGGACGTGCATTTCATGCTAGAATAGCACAATTTCTGTGATGACTGGTGATTATTTTACGTTCATGAGAATTGCTAAAGCACTCTTAAAGATTTGCATTAAATGCAATTTATCTCTGAATTTGGTGCACTTGTTCCTTTGCAATATTGATTGGGTTTACGAACTGCGTTCAGAAAAGGACAATATATGTTCGAGCCTTGTCTAAGTTGGCTAAATATATATTTGATGGCTCATGCAATGATTCAGGGAGAAGGACATGTTTTTCATTTGCGTTTTGTTTCATATGTGAATATTGCTTATTGGATATTGCCTTACCTGCTATGTAGATATACTATTGTTACCCATTGGGGAAAGAGCCAATGATTTGATGATGATGATGATGAATGGCACTGTGAACCGACTCTAGTCTGAGAAAGGGGAGGACTGGCTTTGCCGTATGAGTTTGGATGGGATAGGACATCCATGTACCAAAGTACCACCCACTGGGACTGGTGATTGGTCTGGTCAGTGGTTATTTGCCATTGGTCGAATGATATTGTATATTGCATATTGCAGTTATAAATGATGTCTGTCTCCGATCTGTCTCATGATACTTGTTTCAGCATGTCTATCTCATGATATTTGTCTCATGATACTTGTCTCATGGTATCTGTCTCAAGATGCCTGTCTCGTGCTGCTTGTCTCATGCTGCCTGTCTTATGAAGCTTGCCTTATGATGTCTGTCTCATGATGCCCAGGTCTCCTGTGGTCTGAGTCTTATGAGAGATTTGACTTATCTAGACGAGTATATTATGCTTGTTGATTGTGTAATGATGTCCTGACTCAGCAAATGATCTCAGTGTCCATCACCCACAGTCCATTTGAGTGGATTACACTCCATCACCAATATGAGGGGAGTGGTGCATGCGCAACACCCTCTCTTCTCCTCACCATTTCCTTGAATTGCCTTTGTGTTTGTTGATACTTTGAATTATTTCATTTGATTTTAGTACAAATGTATACCAAGATTTGCTCTTTTTTTTGTATCAGCAGAGAAATGGCTGGCGAAGAGGCCTTTAGTTGACCCAATCAAATGGGAGCCCCAAGCTCAGAACTTCAACTCCTTTTTATATGGGACTCCAATGATTACCACAGTAACTTCAGGTTGGAATTACCAGCCTAAACCTTCATCATATTATATGCCTATGCTGATGACACTGAAAAGGTCTGTTGTCTGAACTCAAACACAGGGATGGTCAACATTGTATGCAATGCTATGAGGCTGTACCTTCAAGACAACGCGAAGAGTGAGTCCCTATTTATTAAATGACCCCCTTGCAAGGTAAAATCAAGGTAATGCAAGGTAAAAGACTTTATATGGAGACCCCCATATTAATTCTGAGAACCGGATTATCGACATTTCTTAAGAATATCTACCCAGTTCATTAACAGCTGTGGCATATTCTGGAGAAGGAGAAGTTATTCGTTAAGTCAAATGGAGTACTAGCTGTGGCCCAGAAGCGAGTGTCAACTTTTATTCCCATTTCAAATTGGATACTTGAAGAAGTCCAGAAACCAGTGTTTTGGCTTTTATTCCGATTCTGAAACTTGGTCGAGATAGACTTGCATTGTGGGATGCTGCTGAATGGTGGATTTATGTCACAAACCACTGGTTGGTCTTCAGAACGTCATGGTCAACATGTACCGAGCACTAACCTTTCGATTATCAAGAGGAGTGGACACTCAACTGTATTGAATGACCCCAAGTGTCAGCTCCAACAGGCAGTCTCAGAACCACCAAGGATTCATTATATCTTTTCCCTTTAAATATTGTGACACCGGAGGGAGTTGACTTGTCTAGGGTGTAACATGAGGAAGGCTGCTAACTGGACACTTTATTTAATAATACTTATTAGTGGTTGCGAGATCATGTTGAACCAGGGCAGTGTATATGAACCTGTGTGTGTTGCCCAGAAAATGTGAATTTGTTTACTCCGGTGCAGATGGAAGGAAATATTTAAAATTTTTAAAAATTGTGTTGCGTATCCCTTACGGGACGTTTCAGTCAACACCAGCATTTTCAGCTGCTGTTAATGTATTAGACAAGTGTTACGTTCAGTAGTTTGCCATTGCTTTCTGAACGACCGGCCCCTATACCTTTTCCGAAAAAACCAGCATCGCCGTGTTTCGAACCCGGGTATACGGGCTCACAAACCGCGTTCGCAAGCCCTTAGCCACAGACTTAGTTTATATTATGACTATTGTTGAAGGTGGAGTTTTATAGATGTGTTGATGTTATTGGAGAGAGGAGAGTTATCATTTTTATAGATTGGGACTCTGTGGGTTAGTTGGTGTGAGGTACTGGGTCGTTTTCACTGATTGCGCTGTTATGCATATACATTTTTGAAGTGTATGATATGACACTAGGTGGAACCTGGGTCTTCACTCAACCCCTCCAGTTTCAATACAAGTGTGGTGTTGAAAATGGTTGTTGAGTACATTTATTGTGAATGTCTTAATCAGCTGCTGTTGAGTGCAGTGAATTGTGAATGTTTTGTTCAGAGGTGTAAAGAACATTTCATTGTGAATGTCTGGTCCAGCTGTTGTTGAGAACACTTCATTGTGAATGTCTTGTCCAGCTGTGTTGAGAACATTTCATAGTGTTGTTGAGTACAGTTATTGCGAATGTTATGTGCAACTGTGTGAAGTATCTTCCATTGTTGATGTTTTGGTCAACTACTGTTGAGACCAGGTGACATGTGTTACTTTTGATACCGTTAAAAGAGATCTACATGAGGTTGACTGAAAGCTCACAGACAACATTATTATTGAGGGAACAAATTCCACTGTTGCCGTGGCGAATCGCCTTATGGAGGAACCTTCTATTTTCTAAATTATGTGTAGGAACTTAAACTTTAAGTCTAATGTTCTCACAGTGGGGGTTCGCGAGTCTTGTTATATTGGTCCTCTGAAGGGATGTTCAGGAATGATTATCCATCCCATTAGGGATGCCCTTAGACTACTTGTCATATCAAACCCTTATCTATCATATATAGGTATATTTTATAAAAACCTCACCCATTGGGGCTTTTGTAATATTCTTAAAACCTCACACTCAACCAAGACCACGAACTTGCAACGTCTTGCGTCAGCTCTGTAGCCTTTCCTCCAAGCGAGGGTGAATCTGAGTGCAGTCAAATCATGCGAATGTCGGCCAAAGGCCAACCTCCATAACATAGCGGTACTAGTCCGTAAGTCGTACTCACTCAGCTGCAGAGACCAAGAGGTGGATCCAGAAACTTAAAGGAAGAACCGGCTTCCTAGTAGATTGTGGCGCCGTGAACGGGGCACGAGGAAGGAACACCACAACAGAGACGAATTGAGGCGATAGAGGTCGTGGCTGGAGATGAAGCTGGCTCCCCACTACCATACGTGCTAAGGGGCACAAGGCTGCACGGACTCTCCTCAATGAGGGAGGGGAGGCTTGATAGTGGACATGGTAACAGCGAAGGGACAAGCATAACAGGGACAACTAATTTGACCGAACGTCACCACGGCAGGGGAAAGACGCCCAAAGTCATGACCCGGACGGGACCGCCCTCAGAGTGTCAAGAGTATAATGGACCGAAACACTTGGGGAAGAGGTTACACTTCTACACGATCAGAAGCCCCTTGCCGTGTTTGCTCCGCGGCGGATTTTTTATCACAATAATATATTCTTCTAGACCCACGTCCCCTGATCTCTTGAGTAGTGACATCGGATATCTAGTCTTCTCCGATAAGACAGGTTTACGTAAAATAAAACGTAATACATCGGAATATTAACGGTTGGGGAACCGCAGAGGCCTGTGAAACATCACTCATAGAAGTAAAGGAAACAATTAGCGGGCATACACAATATATTGCCTAGTGTGTCCTCTCGTCTCTGCTTCTTTCTAATACTTCTACGAGTGCCAACCAGTCCTTGTGAATTCGTGTATAACATATTGGTTAGTGCACTAGCATGCTGCTCGGGTTCAGTCCTCCGGTTCAGTGCTCGGGTTCAGTGCTCGGGTTCAGTGCTCCGGTTAGGAATAATTATTTTCGACGTCACCGTGGTTGATCAAGCTCTTAAGAGAGTGCTTGAGATTTTTCTAAGAAATTAAAAACAGCAGCTTAAAGTGCCAAGACTTAGTTTATGTGAAGATGTATCACTTCACAGCCTTGCAATTAAGCTGCAATGGGATTACCTTCATTTCTTCAAGCTTCAGCGACCCTTTATTATGCTTCCACTTCAACACATGTTGGGGAAACCGAGTGTTGTGATTTCGATTTTCACTCGTTATAATAAACCAGTCACTGATTCTTATGACAAGAGTTAGAATTGAGCTGAGTTTAATTTCGTCAGGAACCGACATCATGGCACTCAGAACATTCCCATACACGTTCGTCCTCAACTTCAACAACCAGTGAAAAGTTCCAATACTAATTGTACCAGTTGCAGTCTGATTGTGTCTGGCCTTTCCTTTGAGTACCGAGTGTCTGTCAGATCCTCCTTGCAACACTGTTTTCTCCAAGGCATGATGATTTATCTGTTCTTCCACGTTATTCACATAATCGCAAACAGCCATATCGTGCACTAATACCCCACTCAGTGTCGCAGACCCAACCAATCTGTCCTTCTGCTCATTCAAACCATAAACAGATCCAGTGGATACTCCCAGTCTTTTTTATTTTAAACTGAAGCATTCAACTCTGCACGAGGAAGCACACCCACCCTGTTGAATACTTACTAGAGTGCGTTTACAAATGCTTGCCTTCATTCACGTTCAATGGTGTTTTTTTTTTTTTTTTTGAAAAGTATCTGTTCAAACTTTATGAATTTTTTCCTGCCGGCTTATATTTATTCCTACCCAAGGACTTTGTCTTTGATAGGCATGTGGGATGTTTAAAAAAAAAGAAATAGGGAGATGAATCCCCAGATCATATAGCCAACTGTTATAAGAAATGTGAAATGGCTCAATAAGACTCTCTAGGGATATAGACTAGTTATAAAGTGGTGTTTCCTAACAGAGGCCAATAGAGCACCAGAAAATTACCGAACTTCCGAGAGGAGATCACTCACTCTTTGCACACGGAAAGTCCATGTGGTTATCCGGCCACAATCAGCTCCATAGTGATGTTGTCCATTGATAAGTAATATCAATAAAAACACATATAAAAATACTTAAACACAAAGTAACAAGTAAATAAACAACTCCTGAGTATATCTTATAACATTATATTGGGATAACATGGGGGAAGGGAAGTGTAAGTTTGCTCATGTGACATGTCTTAGTATTACACAACCACAATAAAAAAAGAACAATAACATCTCAATAAAAGACATACTAATTATATCTAATTTGTTAATTAACGGCCAATTGTCGCAATGAAGGAATTAAACTATTACTTTTCTAGCTCCATTGAGACGCTAAAGGTTTTCTAGATCACATCAGGTGGTGTTAATAAGTTGATACGCCCTACTAAAACCACTTATGATTGTCTATCTCTAAAGCATACGGGGTAAAAGTCCATGTTCTAAAACACACGGGGTGAACATCTATTTTCTCAAGTACACGGGTGAATGTCCATATTCTAAAGTACACGGGTGAATGCTCATTTTCTAAAAAAAACACTGGTGAATGTCCATTCCTAAAACACAGGGGTGCGAATGTTCATTCTTAAAACACAGGGGTGCGAATGTTCACTCCTAAAACACAGGGGTGCGAATGTTCATTCCTAAAACACAGGGATGCGAATGTTCATTCCTAAAACACAGGGGTGCGAATGTTCATTCCTAAAACACAGGGGTGCGAATGTTCATTCCTAAAACACAGGGGTGCGAATCTTCATTCTTAAACACAGGGGACGAATGTTTATTTTTATATAGGAGTCAGAAATGGAATTCATGTGTTGTTCAGAACCATGCGGGTGTTGGCACGGGGAAACCATGAAGTAGTAATAAAAGAGGCCCAGCGGCGTTTACCATGCTGGGGTTATTGTTCGGACAATGGATAGGCCAGTGATGATTAAGGGAGAATAACTCTTCCCGCATTGGAAAGGCATTCTCCTCCTCCTGTCTGGAGGACTTTGGCCCGTCCTGTTGCCATTCTTAATCATTTATGAAAATACCCAATTTTCAGCCAAACAAAACCACCTTTCACTGTAGAAAATATGTGCCAAACAATATAGCCATACCCACAGACACAAGTGAAAAAGCGGAAGAGGGAAAGAAAAAGAAATAGAAAGAGGGAGAGAGAGAGAGCGAAAGAGAGAGAGAGATAGAGAGAGAGAGAGAGAAAGAGAGAGAGAGAGAGAGGGGGTAGGAAGGTGAAGTGATTATGGCACATGAGTGGGTCAGTTAGACCTGGCCCCATTAGGCTCCATCTCCTAAACATCTGATGCAGTCCGTCACTCCTTATATTGACATGATATGTCTCTCTAACTCCTGCCTTATGGAGGTGAATCATTCTTATGCTCACCAGATTCTGCCGCCGAGAATATCTGGTGGCCATCAGCAAGGGTGATGCCACTTCTCCCTCGTCGCATTGACTCTCTTCTCCCATATAAATGTATAGGTACCTCACATCATATTTATAAGGTATCACAGCATCATATTATAAATGAACATTTATAAATGAACTCATTATTGATTCTCTATGCATGAATACACATACAAAGAAACACAGTATCCTCTGAATATAAAGACAAAGAGATTATACGAGATTTTCCAGAAAAGTATCTCCTTTAAAGAATACAAGGGATATTCTAGAAAGTAGCAAGGAAGATCTTTTCCCAATCATTATCTACACAGGAAGACTGAATAACTATAGAGCAGGAAGATCATCCCTTATAAAGGGCATAAACTGACCAGAAAGACATCACTTCATTATCACTCTAAATCAAAGAAAATGCACCCAATTCTCCGAGGATTGCTTTAAATATTCACAAAGAAAACTCTAGTATAAATTCAGATGCATTCCATATAAATTTTGTAGTCTTAAGTTTATTCAATATGGTTTCCAACTTACCAAAACCATCATGAATAAAAAAAAACTACACCACAACAGCCGAACTGGCCAAACCGTCATGTCTTGACAAATTATTCCGACAATTGCACGGAAACAGTGTATTTCTCCTGTCAACATCTCATTGAGCTCATTCATCAACATAATTTATCTTAATATTAATTAACTTGGCCGCACTAATAAAAAGGCTCAACTTCAGCGCGAACGGTGACGTTACTCAGATGGGGATGGTATTCTATTCCTGTAATTGTGGGGGGGGGGGGGGGGGGGGGGGAAGCAATTTCCCGGTTGTCTGCCGCTGTCCTTGCAAGCGTTAATTCTCCGTGACAGATTCTAGAAATATATTCTTTGGGGATTTCTTCAACCGCCATCCCACCCCCCCCCCCCCCCTCAAGTCGCCTGTATCAAAACAGCAGATTTTCTGCTTCACAGCTATTTTTAGCCGGTGTTTGTGTGCTTGACGTTGTGAATTTCCCAAAGGAAAAAAAAGGGGGGGGGGGGGGGGTTGGTTTACTGTCACCGTTGACAATCAAGGAGTGCCCTCATTAACACTGTGAACATTGAAACAATTTTTCCTCTCTATTCGGAAGGGCGTTAATTGGCGCTGACATTATAAAATTTTAGAAAAATCACAGGCCCAAAGGCAACTGAAATCACGTAAAGCGGCGAAATGTCACTGTTGTTTTGGAGAAAATGTATTGAATTCACGCCAACAAACTTTTTTTTACAGTAATGCATATAAGTTCAGGTAACGCCTCAAGGAAGCCGGCTCCATGTCCGAGGGGTTAGCAAAGCTTTCTCCGCTAACCCCCGAATACTCTCGTACACGTGACGCGACAAGAATTAGCAAGTGGTTCGAATCGCAAAAGTGACTTATGATAGTTTGTTTTATGGAGCCGTCGCTCATAAAGTCAGTGGCGTGCTTGATAGCGTAATCTAGGCCTAGATCTCAACATACAGCTGAAAGATTCTGGTGTTGACCGCAATAATCTGAAACAGGATGGAAAGCTGAACAAAAAAAAAAAAAAAAAAACGCCTCAAGGCTTACCCATATTCGTATAGAAGCGGGTGCAATGTGTAATATTATTAAAGACGAAGAATTTAAAGAGGCATGGGGTAAATAATGTAGAATTGAAATGGAAATGAACAGAAAAGTAAAAAGAATAAATTTATTAACTTATTTTTCATTTCCCTCTTTTTTTTTCTTCAGCTGCTGGTTAATAATATGTACACAAGAAGTTCAGTTATTTGGATGTATTTATCTTTTTTATGACGTTCGTGAAAGCTTCCAAACAACTGTAAGTTAATGTTCGTATGGAGTGACCAGAGATGATACCGCAATTCAAGTCATCATCTGCTAATGTTTAAGAATCTGTTCTGCTGTCTATGAAGTTTGTTCACACGTGCACACGGGTGATAAAACCATTTTGAGTCTTCGTAAAAGATTGTCCACTTTGCTGTGTCCTGTTCAAAGACGGGAGGTGATTACCTGTTTTGCACGATGAATATAGTTGTGAATGTCTCGGTAGCGGGCTTCCTTCTTAACGGCCAAGATGTTAGCCTTCTTTTCATTAAAGTTTATAAATTGATTCGTATGTTCGTTTATTGTCCCCTCATTTGACAACGTGTTTGTTCTCACTCTTTCTTGTTATGCCACAATATGTTAGTTTCCATCTCAGTACTACTCTTCTATTGGTATTTAATGCATTTCGTGGCGTCCCCTACCCCCAACCCCCACCCCGGTTGTTTGTCACCGTTGAGGGCTTGCGGAACTGAAAATTCATCTGCGTGGAATATACACTATTGCCATTGACAAGATGTATTTTTGGTACCGATGCAATAATGTTTAGGGCCTGCAATTCTTCAAAATAGTTGGAGCAAAATATTTAAGTAGGTCTACATGTAGATTATTGTCTACGACTTGCCTGGACCTTAATCTGTGTTGGACGATTGCAGTAAGTTGATGACTGCTGTCGGTTGCATAAAATGCAATCCATCCTTTCTTCAATAGTCATCTTCCTATTTCGACAGATAGTCTTCACATTTTCTCCAGTAACTTTTACCAATATTTAATAGCGCGGACTGGGTTAGTATCTTGACGTTAGACAATTTGAATGTTGTATTGGCAGCTGCCACCTATCCTTTAATTTTAGCCCACACACGTTCTATATGGTTTAAATTAGAATGGCACAGCAGAAGTCTCACGCACCTATGGCCATGCTCTTGTATCAACTTGTCAGTTTGATATTTCTTGCTTTTTTTTTTTTGCGTCTGTTTTACAAGGGGTGACAACTCTTGAAATACGTTTCTGGAAATGGTATGTCCCCCCCCCCCCCCTCCCCCCTTTCCGGAACCATATCTTTATCGCTTCCTTTGTGCTCGATGCAGTAGGTATTTTGTCTTTTTGGGCAACAACATTGTCCATTATTAGGCCAGATTAATTCCAGATTCTTGCACCCATCGGTGGAATGACCGTTTACTGAAACCCAATGCATGTGCTGTTCTTTTCTCGGGATTTGTAATAGTATGAAAACGTTTCCTGCGACCAGCACCTTGACAAAAATATGTGTACAACTTCATAGTGTACACAATTTCACATTAAATCCCATTCTTCAATATTAACACATTCAGTTGTTAGTGATAAATGGTAAGATATAAAATAATAACGTTTTATGAAAGCACCCACAATAGATAGAATTATTGACGCCACTTCTGAACACTTTCCGTTCCACTATGTGACGTGCTTCTCCCTTGCACCACGAAGAATATTCATGATTGGACACTGATGTTTGCATGTAAAGATGTAATATATTTCATAATATGCATTTCCTCTCTGACCCTTAAATTATATCCGCATATAAACAAGCATTGAGATCTGATGTACAATCTCCAGAACCAAAACGTTTTTGTTGGGTGTACATAATAAGATTATGTGCTAAATTTCAATATTCCCCCTCAGTGGTTACTGAGTTGAGGATTTTTATACGGGGGAAACAGTTGTGGACGCTCTATAACACATTTGTATACATGCCATTTCTTTCACTACACACAATTAATAGCATTAACTCTGGTGTGTCGACATTCATCAAATCATGCATTACCTTTTCATGTTATCTTTTTTTAGATTTGTAAGATGTAAACATGCTCATAAGAGAGACACCGTTTAGCTGTTCATGAAAAAGAAAAAATCCAAACTGTACAGAAGAAGTCCACAAGGAAAAGCCGCTGGCAGAAATATTTAGTGGAATTTCATCGTGACGAGTGTTCATGGATGCTGAAAGACTAACAAATGTAAATAGACAGACACTTTGTCATCGCCATGTCTTCCTGCCGTGTGTTCAAGAAGGGTTTCTCAGCTGTTCTCATTATTGTAATCTATGTCTTGTCATTACGGCACGGACAGCTATCGCATGAACTGTTTCATTCTGTTGAAGAATGGGGGATCTGGAGATTCCTGATCTCCGCCGCCGCGGCTAGGCAAGTTCTGCAAATTTCTCATTTGCCCATAAAAATATTTTATGGAGTTGTTTTCATTTTAAATATCACAGCCTCTCTCTCTCTCTCTCTCTCTCTCTCTCTCTCTCTCTCTCTCTCTCTCTCTCTCTCTCTCTCTCTCTCTCTCTCTCTCTCTCTCTCTCTCTCTCGCTCGCTCGCTTTGTCTCTCTGCCTTTCTTTCTCTGTTTCTCCCCTCACTCTCAATTCATTTTTTTTTCAATTTTTAATTTTAATTTTCTATCTCGCATACTCCCTACTTTTGTTTCCTTTCCCCAGCTCTCTCTCTCTCTCTCTCTCTCTCTCTCTCTCTCTCTCTCTCTCTCTCTCTCTCTCTCCGTTTTCTTTAATGCGTGATTGATTTATTGTGTGCAGCTCTTATATTTGTGTGATTCTTGTGGCTTTCACATTGTTTGAAAGCGTTTCTGAAACATTGTATTATGTGGTGTTACCTCTAATGGTGTCTGTCTGGGTGCTGTAAGATATTGTAACATATTCTCTGTCCACAGCTAGGTTTAGTCTGTATCTCCCGTAGCCTTTGGACACGTTCATTACTTGATGTCAACCTGTTTAGGTTTCTGCTGTTTTAAAATTAACCGTTCCACCTCCTCCCACCCGGGTCGAAGCAATGCTTCGGACATCAATAGTTGCCAATGGTTTTTGTGGGATTTGATGTCAGGAAATCACAGTCGTTATTTGCCAGACGCAATACAATTAGACATTAAGAGAGAATGAAATAGCAACCTCCGTTTCGAAAACTCGCTTTTGTACAGTGACCTTACACGTACGTACAGATGAGATGCCCTTTACTACACAACTAATAGCATTAACCCTAGTGTTTAGATATTCGTTAAATCTGACATTACCTTTTCATGTTACGTTTTTAAATTATAAAATGTGCACATGTTTATAAGAGAGACACTAACAGTTCCTGGAGAAATAAAACTCAGACAGGATAAGTCCACAAGGAAAACCGCAGACATACGTATTTAGTGGAATGTCGTCGTGATGAGTGTTCATGGATGCTGAAAGACTAACAAAGGTAAGTAGACAGACACTTTGTCATCGTTATGTCTTCCTGCTGTGTGTTTAAGAAGGGCTTCTCAGCTGTTCTCATTATTGTTATCTATGTCTTGGTGAGCGTAATCTAGCCTAGGAATCAACATACAGCTGAAAGATGCTGGTGTTGACCGCAATATCCTGAAACAGGATGGAAACGCAGGAAAAAAAAATGTCTTGTCATTACGGCACGGACAGCTATCGCATGAACTGTTTCATTCTGTTGAAGAGTTGGGGTTCTGGAGATTCCTGATCGCCCCCGCCAAATGGCAAGGCTATTAACGAGGAGGGCTATGCTACTTAAGTGAACTTTTAATTTGCCCACACAAATATGGTAAGGAATTGTTTTCATTTTAAATATCACAGCCACTCACCCCCCCCCTCTCTCTCTCTCTCTCTCTTCCCTCTTCTCTCTCCCCATTAATTTTCTTTTTCAATTTAATATTGTAATTTTCTATCTCACACACTCCCTACAATTGTTTCCTTTCCCCATTCTCTCTCTCTCTCTCTCCTCTCTTCTCTCTCTCTCTCTCCTCTCTCTCTCATCTCTCTCTCTCTCTCTCTCTCTCTGTCTCTCTCGTCTCTCTCTCTCTCTCTCTCTCTCTCTCTCTCTCTCTCTCTCTCTCTCTCTCTCCCCGTTTCTGTAAATGCGTGATTGATTTTGTGTGTGTAGCTCTTATATCTGTGTCATTTATGTGGCTTTCAAATTGTTTGAAAGCGTTTCTTAAACATTGTTCCGGATTATTATTGTGGCGTTAGCTCTAATGGTGTCTGTCTGGGTGCTGTAGGATATTGTAACATATTCTCTGCCGACGGCTAGGTTTCGTCTGCATCTCCCTTAGCCTTGGCACACGTCCATCACTTGATGTCTACCCGTTCAGGTTTCTGCTGTTTTAAAATTAACCGTTCCACCTCCTCCCTCCCTGGTCGAAGCAACGCTTCGGACATCAATAGTTGCGAATGGTTTTTGTGGGATTTGATGTAATCACAGTCGTTATTTGCCAAACGCAATCCATTTAGACATTAAGAGAGAATGCAATACGAGTAGCAACCTCAGTCTTAAAAATTTGTGATTGTACAGTTCATTCATTCATTCCTTTGCAGAACTTCGCTCCAATAACAACCTTCCGGAAAACCTCTCGATCATAAGCAAGATGTTCTGCGTCCGATACACCCATCTGCAGATCATCCGCCACATCCTGCACCCATCTTCTCTTTGGCCTTCCTCTTCCTCTCTTCCCAGGCATATACCCCTCCATTATTGTTCTCTCCAAACTTTCGTGACGTTTCAAGTGACCAAAATATTTCAATTTTCTTTGTTTTATCGTCTTTAATAGCCAACCTTCTTCAATATTCAGCTCTTGAAGTATGGATGCATTTGTTCTTTTCTTTACCCAAGATATTCTTAGAACTCGTCTATAACATTTATATTCAAATGCATTTATGCGCTGCTCAGCTTGTTTGGTAAGTGTCCAGGTCTCTCAGGCGTATGCTGCAATGGGAAAGATGCATGCTCTTAAAAATTTAATTTTTGTAGTTCTGTCTGTACCATTCCATAATTTATTCAGTTGTTTTAGTCTTTGAAGAGCAATTGATAGTCGTCGTTTAATTTCTTTCATTGTGTCACCGTTGTTGGTAATCAATGACCCAAGATATTCAAAATTTTCCACCACCTCCAATTTTTCCTCATTAACATATATTTCTTTCTCCATAGTGGTTTTATCTGTATGCATTATCTTTGTTTTTGCTATGTTAAGATATAAGTTGTGATTTTCACTATTCAATTGGGTTGAGGCTATTAGGTTTTCTATACCAGTCTGTGTTGTGGATAGCAATACTGTATCATCAACATACCGAATCTCTGGTATGCCAAAACCACCGATATTTAGGGCATCATATAGCTCCCTATTTATATCATCTCTTACATTTCTCATTATATTTTCGGCGTACAGGTTAAACAAATAGGGGGACAGCACACATCCCTGACGGACTCCTTGCTTCATGTCAAACCAATCTGATGTCTCGCCATCTATTCTAACCGCTGCTTGTTGGTCTAGATAAAGCATTCTTATGAGTTGTATTACATGTGGTGAAAGCCCATATTCCTCATGATTTCCCAAAGTTTCTGATGTTGTACACAGTCAAATGCCTTTGAATAATCCACAAAACATGAGAATAGGTGTACATTAAATTCTCTGCACTTCTCTATTATTAAACGCATATTGAAAATGTGATCTCTTGTTCCTCTTCCTTGTCTAAATCCAGCTTGAACCACGTTAATTTCTTCTTCCATTTTCTTACGAAGTCTTGCCATTATGATTTTTAGTAGAATTTTACTTGCATGACTGATCAGGGCAACAGTTCTATAGTTGGTGCATAATTTCAGGTTGCCCTTTTTGGTATTAGAATGAAGATAGTTCTCTTCCAATCTTTTGGCCATATACCATATTTCCATATCTTTTTACATAATGCGTGATAGATTTGTATGCTTTCTTCTCCTCCCGCTTTAATGAGCTCAGCTGGTATCTCATCACATCCAGGTGATTTACCATTCCTCAGGTTCTTTATTGCCCATGCAATTTCATCTAATGAGGGTTCAGGTTCTGTCTCTGCTGTCGTTGGCTCATGTATCTCATTCACCTCCTCACTGTCACTCACATCATACATTCCACTGCAATACTCTCATCTTTCTAGAATTTGTCTAGATTCTGTTAAGGTATTTCCCATCTTGTCACAGATAACATTCAATTGAGGTTGAACATTTATTGTACATGTCCGCCTCGAGTGCTGGAGGTCCCGGGTTCAGGCCCCGGTGAGGACCGGGATTTATTTAAAAAATCCACATGGACCTCCAGTAATAAAATTTCCCCTGGTCTCTGGGTAGTGAGATCGGACGCCGTGTGTATTGTTGCGCACGTAAAAAATCCCTTGGCAGTTGGAAATCGAAAAAGAGTAGCCTAACGGCGCTGCCAGGGCAAAAGTTCGAGTTAAAAATCTACCCAAAGTATTTCAGGATCCTCGCCGATGCAACGGAGTTCGTGCATTAAGCTGAGTTTCTCCAGACTCAGGTTTGAGTTAGGAGAAAAACGGAGCACTTATGGGTTAAACCGTGTGCCGTGATGTTGATCCAACGACTTAAACTAAAAATACTAAAACTAATTTATTGTACAGTTACCCAGTCGTATTTACTTTCCAAATTGTCTTAAATTTAGTTTGCAGAATGATACTTTCACAAGTTCTACCCAAAGATTGTCTTATATTTGTTATGCAAAGACCTAGTCATTAAATTCTACTCAAGTTTCTCTTAAATTAACCGTTCCATCTCTTCCCCCCCCCCCCCCCGGTTAAAGCGACGCTTTGGACATCAATAGTTGCCAATGGTTTTTGTGGGATTTAATATAAGGAAATCTCAGTCAGTTTTTGCCAGACGCAATACATTAGACATTAAGATGCAATGAAATAGCAACCTTCGTCTTGAAAATTCGTGTTTGTACAGTGGCTCAGTCGTGTTTGCTTCCCAAATTTGTCTTAAATTTAGTTTGCAGAATGACCCATTAAAAAGTTCTAGCCAAGTTTGTCTTAAATTTATTTATTTTTTTCAATGACCTATTCATAAAATATGCCCAAGTTTTTATTCAATTTCCAGTATTGGCAGTTAAAAATTCTTATCGACCAGTATGTCTCTAGAGTTGATCCTGCTCATAAAATGGGTCCCAGACCATGTAAGAAATTTTCTGGGATATGATTTGGAGGGAATAGAAGCGAAGAAGACAGTTGACCACACCTCTTCATTATTCCTAGATCTAGAATATGTCAAGGCTTAACACTAGACACCCTGGGATAGTGTCTTCTATGATGCTACTAGTACCCTATATCTTGTTCCGGGGGTCTAGTCTTGGCTTTAAAGATCCCTTGCTGTTGAAATATATCTCTATGTTATCAATCTATCTGTACCAATAGCTTCCTTGCGCTTTCAAACTTTATATTATACTAATATATGCAAAAAGATCCATTTGGGGTTGGTCGCAACGTTGTGTGAATGGCATGCAACATAAAAAAGGCAAATTGAGACAGTTGGATTCTTTCGCACAAAATGATCGAACAGCTCTGGTCCTATATTTCCATATATTCGTTAACTGATCCAGTGCCAAAGAATAATGCATCGCCATTTGTGATTTTCGGTTTGGACATAAGGATGATATATCGCCATACGAGGGTCATTTTGTTATTTGTTTTGTTTCGTGGTATCTTCTGCAATTTCAATGCACAATGAATGGAAATTTACATTATAATATTTGTGCATTTGATTGTGAACCATATTTAGTCATACCTACTTTTTTGTTTGGCGCTGAATCGGTTAAATGCCACTGTTCCTGATGATGATCATAAATCCTGATTTAGCATTTGTTGAAAAACCTAAACAAAAATGTGAGATCCTGGCTGTCAATAGCCGGATGGCTAGAGTATTAGTTTTGTTATCGCCATGATAGGCCGAGTGTGTTAGAGACAGGTAGCAACTTGTAAAACTGGTGAAGTTGTGAAATTAATATAACACTGTGTAAATTGTGCATGGGCACTGTGAGGACTACATGAGTTCAGTCCTTGTATGGTCTAGATAAGTTCAGTCCTTGTGAGGTCTTGATCAATTCAGTCCTTGTGAGGTCTAGATCAGTTCAGTCCTGGTGAGGACTAGATCAGTTCAATCCTGGTGAGGACTAGATCAGTTCAGTCCTGGTAAGGACTAGATCAGTTCAGTCCTGGTGAGGTCTAGATCAGTTCAGTCCTGATGAAGTCTAGATCAGTTCAGTCCTGGTGAGGACTATATCAGTTCAGTCCTGGTGAGGACTAGATCAGTTCAGTCCTGGTGAGGACTAGATCAGTTCAGTCCTGGTGAGGTCTAGATCAGTTCAATCCCGGTGAGGACTAGATCAGTTCAGTCCTGGTGAGGTCTTGATCAATTCAGTCCTTGTGAGGTCTAGATCAGTTCAGTCCTAGTGAGGACTAGATCAGTTCAAACCTGGTGACATCTAGATCATTTCAGTCTTGGCGAGGACTAGATCAGTTTAGTCCTGGTGAGGACTAGATCAGTTCAGTCCTGGTGAGGTCTATGTCAGTTCAGTCCTGATGAGGACTAGACCAGTTCAGTCCTAGTGAGGACTAGATCAGTTCAATCCTGGCGAGATCTAGATCAGTTCAGTCCTGGTGAGGACTAGATCAGTTCAGTCCTAGTGAGGTCTAGATCAGTTCAGTCCTGATGAAGTCTAGATCAGTTCAGTCCTGGTGAGGACTATATCAGTTCAGTCCTGGTGAGGACTAGATCAGTTCAGTCCTGGTGAGGACTAGATCAGTTCAGTCCTGGTGAGGTCTAGATCAGTTCAGTCCTGGTGAGGACTAGATCAGTTCAGTCCTGGTGAGGTCTTGATCAATTCAGTCCTTGTGAGGTCTAGATCAGTTCAGTCCTAGTGAGGACTAGATCAGTTCAAACCTGGTGACATCTAGATCATTTCAGTCTTGGCGAGGACTAGATCAGTTTAGTCCTGGTGAGGACTAGATCAGTTCAGTCCTGGTGAGGTCTATGTCAGTTCAGTCCTGATGAGGACTGGACCAGTTCAGTCCTAGTGAGGACTAGATCAGTTCAATCCTGGCGAGATCTAGATCAGTTCAGTCCTGGTGAGGACTAGATCAGTTCAGTCCTAGTGAGGTCTAGATCAGTTCAGACCTGGTGAGGACTAGATCAGTTCAGTCCTGGTGAGATCTAGATCAGTTCAGTCCTGGTTAGGACTAGATCAGTTCAGTCCTGGTGAGGTCTAGGTCAGTTCAGTCCTGGTGAGGACTAGACCAGTTCAGTCCTAGTGAGGACTAGATCAGTTCAGTCCTGGCGAGATCTAGATCAGTTCAGTCCTAGTTAGGTCTAGATCAGTTCAGACCTGGTGAGGACTAGATCAGTTCAGTCCTGGTGAGATCTAGATCAGTTCAGTCCTGGTGAGGTCTAGATCAGTTAAGTCCTGGATTACATTCGTTGTGTCAATATATTTGCATATAGTTTTCCTATATGGATTGTTATTGATATGAAGTTAACATTCAAAATTGTGTGGATTACCATGGATTACATTCGTTGTGTCAGTATGTTTGCATATAGTTTTCCTATATGGATTGTTATTGATATGAAGTTAACATTCAAAATTGTGTGGATTACATTCGTTGTTTTAATATGTTTGCACATAGTTTTCTTGTTTGGATTGTTATTCAGATGATGGTTACATGTCAAATTGTGTGAATTACATTCCTTGTTCCAATATGTTTGCATATATTTTCCTGCATGGATCATTATTGAGATGATGTTTTACAAGAACATAAAAGTCGCCATGGTCACAAATTGCGTTATCCCTAAAGATTAATGACACCAGAAGAAAAAGTTGATCCTGATCTAATAATATTAATACACGCATTGGTATGACCCTCATACTGGTAAGATTGAGGGTAAATGAACAAGAGAAAGGCAGAGAGATAAATATCTGGATGGCTAGGCCACATGGCATAATCGAGACAAGAAGACAGAGCTATCCACGACTCTGGTGATCGAGTGAGATGGCGAAACATGGCCGCCGACGCTTATCGGCAGGTCACATCGTCATGATGATAATAGCTTTCACAGAAGATAAGAAAATATAAGTGGGCGTAGCAAGCTAATTTAGACAACGGAATAAGTAAACACTGCTGTCACACCGGATTAGAATCAATCATCACCAAAAGATGCTACTGCCTGGATGAACTAATTCATTGTGTGGTGTTTTCCCCTCTCAGACATTCGACGTTTCCATCGCATTTCTCTGCTCCCAGAAATATCCCCAGAAGAGATTGTCTGCATCAGAAATGGCTTTCACCAGATCAAGCGGAGAATTTAATGCTTTATGAAATGTCCCGAAGGCACTCTGAGCATTCTGTTAATTGATGGCAGAACTTAGGGTTAAAAATGGAGTGGTACAGGGTCACAGGGGGGCTGGAGTGTCTCTCCAGTGTTATACAGAATCATTGTAGCATATTCGCTAGCATCCAAAGCTTCCCTTGAGGCATGGCGTTGTTTTGTTTTTCTGCCAGTTCTGTAAATCACATTTTCAACAGACAGAGCGCTGCAGGGACAGTTTCTTGCTGGGATTTGTATTTAGTATTGCGAGACACATGACGGTTGTTTTGTTTAGAACCAGATGCTTAAGCTGTATGCTTCTTCTTTCTTGTTTCGGTGAATCGTTTTTAACTGAAGCGTAATCCATACACGTACTACTACATCCAGTGCACTGCACAGGACTGATTTTTGCGTGTGTATTAGCTTTTCCTATTACCAGTGTGCCGGTCTCCCTGGTCTAGGAGTTACACGACTTTCTCCATAATCCCGTATACACTCGTAAGTAACGTGACATGCGCGAGAATTGGTAGCGGTTCTCTCCGCGTCAGTAACTTACGGGGTATGTGAGCCGGTTGCTCAGAAAGCAATGGCAAACTACCGAGCGTAATCTTCCCAAGAAATCAACAATCAGCTGAAAGATGCTGATGTTGACAGCGATGTCCCGTAAAAGATATGCAAAAAAAAAAAAAAAAAAAAAAATTACCAGTGTCCCTCGCCATCAGGCGAACCCACTCCGATTTATGAGGTACTTGTAATTAACGTCTCCAAGTCAAGGACAAGAAGTCAACATGTTAGTCCAACTGAACGATGTAGGGGTTGAACTCGCTACCTCTGCATCAGCACAGCGGGAGTTTAAGAGTGAGCGCTTTTATTCATGCCATACTATTACTTTGAAGAATCAGGGGCTGAGTGGTCTCGAGGTATGGTGTCCGCCTCAAGTGCTGGGGGTCGCGGGTTCAAGCCCCGGTGAGGGCCGGGATATTTTCACGTGGACTTCTAGTGACAAAACTTTCCCCTGGTCTCTGGGTAGTGAGATCGGACGCCCGTGTGGATTGTTGCGCACGTAAAAAATGCCTTGGTAGTTGGAAATCGAAAAAGAGTAGCCTAACGGCGCTGAAGGGACAAAATTTCGAGTTAAAATCTACCTAAAGTATTTCAGGACCATCGCCGGTGTTACGGAGTTCGTGCACTGAGCTGAGTTTCTCCAGACTCAGGCTTGAGTTAGGAGTAGAAAGGAGCACTTATGGGTTACACCCGTGTGCCGTGATGTTGATCCATCGACTAAACTAAACTAAACTAAACTAAACTAAACTTCGAAGAATGGTGGGAGTGTGTTGATTGTGTAGGTAGTTTGTAGTTGACAAATGGTGGTTGTGTGTGTCTCTCTCTCTCTGGTGTGTATGTACGTGTGTGTATGTGGGCGAGGGGGTTAGAACAAGAGTTAAAAGCAAAGACATATTTCAATAGATGAAAGCTAAAGCAAAGAAGCGGTTGGAGAACATTTATTATCCACATGTTTGGTCGCCACAGTGCACTGAAATGAATCAATATGTGATTTCTCGTAGCACAGTAAAAGACATTCTACATTCAAACAGATGACATAATATTTACACGTATTACAGTTAACAAGACCACACAGCATCCGTTCTAAAGTCGTATTCTTGAGATTTAATAAGAACGCATCGATCCGAACTGAATGCACGACTCAGCATGCTTCTATGCATTGCCAGTTTGGTTAAATCAAAATGGCTACTCGCCTGGGGTTAAGTACGTAACTAGTCAGTAGACATCAATGAGTGTGAATATCAGTATAAAATATTCTTTTAATCACAAAACAGTAATATTCTTTAAAGAATAACACCCACTCCTAACAACACTAATAATGTCAAGTTAGTTCTGGTGACAGTAGCGGCTATGGCTGCATGAAATACTGATGACATCATGGGATAGTCATTAGTAATAATCTATCATCACAATTTTGTTTCCATGACCACTGCTGAATAGGACCTGCTGAGATAAGACTGAGGATGCGGGACGTAGGAGATGTGTTGGCTACTGTTGTCTTCCAGCCCCAGGGTACTGGTGCTGTGATGATGGTGGTGGTGGTCAGAATGCTGGGCTGTACGCTGGTGGCGACGAGGAAGCTGAGGGTGATGTTGAGGTGAGTTATTTGAGCCTGATGACCCGAACGATGACGACGGCCTGACGGTGGTATCGTCACAGAATGAGAGGTTGATTTCTCCTGGGTTGAATGCGCTATGCCGTCTAACAGAGTCAACATTGGGTACTCCTGGAAGGTACATACCAGTGTAATAGGCAATATTGCTGTCGGAGTGAACACAGTGACGCATGGATGGCTGTCCCCCAGTGCTGAGATAAAATTTGCTATCGCTTCCGCAATCAGGAGCCATGGAATGGTGAAGGCTGCTAGGATCGGGTACCTGTAGTAAGTAAGGAGTAGGGGAATATGATAGAAAGTTCTTATTGCTTTCATTTGAACACGTTGGGCTGTTCTCTTCTTCCTGTAAATTAACTGAAAATGGAACATCTGCAGACAGACTTCTTTGCTGGCCGTGACTGCCAGTTGGGGACGTGTTTGACAAGAACTCACTGTTGTAGTTACAGTCACCCAAACTGCGGTAATGGTCAAATAGTTCGCTGTGTCTGGCTTGACTCATCAAGACGTTATCACCGCATCTTCCATGGCGCCGACGGAAAATCTCATCATTGCTGTGAAAATGACACTCTTGTTCTCTCCTACTTTCCCGCCTCGGATACACGAATGAACACTGCTGATGGGTTATACTACACGGGCTTCCGGATCCGGAACTGAGTTTTCGATATTCGTCGTTATATCGATTTATGTCCTGGCGGTTCCAGTTGAAAAAGGTCTGGCTTCGTTTTCTGCTATCGTATGATGGTGACAGTAAATGTGGAGAGAGAAGTTTGGGAGATCCAGGGATAGGTTTCTGTATAGCGGGACCTTGGTGGGAGATTAACAACATGTCCGTAGAGGAGCATGAGCTAACTGAGGTGTTGCTATCACAACGTTGACCACGTCTAGGCGTAGACTGTGAATTCTGAATCATGATTGTGGGCGTGAATGGAATAGGCACAGGAGAACGAACTAAGTTGGACATATTTACAAAAGGAAGATTCTCTTTTGTGTCAGGAATTTGTATTGTTAACTTTGGCGGTATCTTCTTTTTCTTATTTCTACATTTATCTCTACGGTAACTAACACCAGAAAGACTGTGCCGACGATTGCTTTGACATTTCAACTGTAAGCCTTTCTCAATAAGAGCTGCGTGTTCACCATCATCTCTGGTGTGAATATCATGTTTATGTTTTCTTCGTTTTCGTTTAGCATTAATGAGATCTTTGATATCCTTATTACTGGCCTGCTGGTTGAGGACAGTATCATAGGCACTTAAGATCTGATTGGACAAGGGGCATGATAGCACTGGCAAACTCTTACTCCACGAATAAGGCATTTCCAAGAGAGGTAGAAACTGCTGGGGTTTGGGACACACATTTGGACAGCTGCAGGGCTTGTTCATTGCCAGACATCCGCGACTCTTTATTGCGAACATTAGATTGGCAAAGTCTTGGTGACTTCTGGCCTGCAAAGGTGTGTTTTTGACCCAGTGAGCAGTGGCCGTGGGAATGTCAACTTCCGATTTGGGTAACTGATGAAGCCTTTCGTCTTGTTCTGAGTAGGAATGTTGGTGGTAGTAATTTAAATGCTGCTGCGCACCGCCATGGCTGGGATAAGGATAATGGAAGACCAAACCGTCTTCATTAATCCCAGCTTCTGGAAGAGAGTATGGGCTCAAACAGTCCTGATCGCCAGGCATAACATAATGCTCATAGGTTAGAGGCGACTGTGCAGGAGATTCGTCGATCACAATACTAGGGTTAATTAAAGCTCGTACCATCGTAGGGTTAACACCTCCACAGAAATCTATGTCACTGTTTGAATGTTTGGGATCGAGTTCCTCCTCTTCGCCAAAATTCTTTTTAACAAGTCGAATAACACACTTTCGGACTTTTGTCCTATAGATTACATATAGGACAAGCCAGACAAGAATCCCGCCTAGGACAGCTGCGGTGTGCAGTCCAATGGAAGGATCGTATGATTGATAAAATTGGCGGCTTAGATGCTCATAGTTGATTGCGGTAGTGTTGTTGACGAGGTCAGTGTTGTTGCTTGTCAACTCGCCGATGTTACTGTTGTACGCATCGGCTTTCACGTGGACCACCAGTGTACCGTTGTCGGATGAGATAAGAGTGCTGAGAATGAAAGAGAATATGCTAAGATTAATCATGCTATGAAACAAGAGGATGGTTGGTTGTGAATCCCCAGAAAGACTGACTTTTACCTCAGGTCATATTTGCCCTGACAAGGGCGCCCATCTATTGGAGTGAGGTTAGTGAAGAGATTTCTCTCCCGACCTGGTATCAAAGTCCAAGGGGACTGTGTTGTGAGACTCCCTGTCACCTCTCTAAGCCCTGAGACCAATATGGCGTTCAAGATTGGTAGTGGAATTTCACATCTGTGAATTAAATTACATTGTAGCTACGACTGGGCTTCAAACGACAACCTTAAATTGTTTTGGGTTTTGCTTTGGTGAATATATTCTGAAAAAAAGTACAAAATAAATGTATTATTTTTCTATGTGGTCACCACTGCGTTCAATGCCTGTTCTACAGCGCCGATAAAGTACTTGGATTCCTGTAGAAAAAAGTCTCTTGGTCGCGTGTGTAACCACGCAAGTATCACCTGCTGTATCTTTTCACAGAAGTCACGCCGTTTTGAAACTTCCTATTCCACTTATACACTTGCTGAACTGACAGGCATGCATCACCATACTGGACCTTTATTCGCCGACGAATGTCTATAGGTTTTATTTCTTCACTGATCAAGCAACAGATAACAGAAGTCTGCTTCTCTTTGGTGCATGTCAAAAGTTTTCGGCCATCTTTAAATTGTCATTTTAACGTCACTGTATTTGTCCGCACCGTGATGTCAGGTGCTTAACACTCTTGATACCTTTAACAACAATACTGACAGGCTACAAGACAATGCATGGTTATTGTAATTTCTATCACACTTTTAAGATTGTCATTTGAAGCAAAATCGTACATTTTGATTCAATACAACACATACACACACAGACTTGATGTGGTCTAGGCTGGTAATTTCCGTCATAGGTGCTCATTGTCATCAGACTCCAACCCAATCTCCAGGGCAGACATTGAAGGGTAAGGTAAAGTTTTTTCGGACGGCTGTTATGGGAGCGAAGTTCTGCAAAGGACATGCTACTGAATGAATGAATAAATGGATACAACTTATATCCATTTATTCATTCATTCAGTAGCATGTCCCTTGCCGAACTTCGCTCCCTTAACAACCGTCCGAAAAACTTACGGTCATAAGCAAGATGTCCCGCGTCCGATACACTCATCCGGAGATCATATTTCACATCCTACACCCATCTTCTTTTTGGCCTTCCTTTTCTTCTCTTCCCGGGCATATACCCCTCCATGATTACTCTCTCCAAACTGCCATGACGTTTCAGGTGACCAACATTTTTCAATTTTTGTTTTATCATCTTTACAACCCTCTTAAATATTCAGCTCTTGTCGTAGGAATGCATTTGTTCTTTTCTGGATCCAAGATATTCTTAGAACCCGTCTATAACATTTATATTCAAATGAATTTATACGCCGTTCAGCTTGTTTAGTAAGTGTCCAGGTCTCTCAGGCGTATGTTGCTATGGGAAAGATGCATGTCTTAAAAATCTAATTGTTGGAGTCTATTGGCCCCCTTCCACAATGTATTCAGTTCTTATAGTTGTTTAAGAGCTAAAGATATTCGTCTTTTAATTTCCTTCAATGTGTCACCATTGTTGGTAATTATTGACCCAAGATATTCGAAATTGTGGCAAAGTATTTACTGGTAGATAATTGGAGAGTAAAGTATTTACTGACGGATAATTGGAGGGTAAGTATTTACTGACAGATAATTGGAGGGTAAGGTATTTACTGACGGATAATTAGAGGGTAAGGAATTTACTGACAGCTAATTGGAGGGTAAGGTAATTATTAACGTATAAATGGAGGGTAAGGTATTTAGTGACGGATAATTGGAGGGTAAGGTATTTAGTGACGGATAATTGGAGAGTAAGGTACTTAGTGAAGTATAACAGGAGGATAAATTATTTCATCTTCACCAAGTGCCTTGCCGGCTGACATAGGCATTCATGACTTTCCACAGATCTCGGTCTCTGGTTTTCTGGATCAGTTCTGCTGATGATATTCCTCCATGCCACCGTCTCAATCCATCCAGCATAATTTCTTTCGGTCTACTTCTGACTCTCATCCCCTCGATCTTTCCAGTTTTCACGATGTTCTCCAAAGCCTCTCTTCTCATCACATGACCAAAGAAAGCTGTTTGTCTCTTTCTTATTGTTGTATATATTGTTCTACTTTCATTAGCCTCTTTCAGACAGTCGTTGTTAGTTACTTTGGCAGTCCAGGGAATTCGCCTCAGGAACCACATCTCTGATGCTTTCAAGTTCTTTCTAATTTGTTCATTTACATTCTAAGATTCATTACCATACAGCAATACAGGTTCTATATAGCACTTTAGCACTGTATTGTTTACATTCAATGACTTAGAAATATGCTGTCTGTAAATTAGGGAGTGACTGACTTAGATATTTGCTGACTGTATATTGGAGACTGGGTGTTTTAGAGAAGAGAAATGATGTTTGTACATTGGGGACTGAGTGACTTATATATATATATATATATATTGGGGAGTGAGTGATTTAGAGAAATACTGCCTCTATATTGGGGATTGGTTGACTTTGATATATGCTGCCTGTATATTGAGGAATGAGGGGCTTAGATATTTGCTGTCTGTGTATTGGGGAGTGAGTGACTTAGATATATACTATCTGTATATTAGGGAATGAATGACATAGATATCTGGTGTCTGTATATTGGGGACTGATTGACTTAGATATATGCAGTCTGTATATTGGGGACTGATTGACTTAGATATATGCAGTCTGTATATTGGGGACTGATTGACTTAGATATATGCAGTCTGTATATTGGGGACTGATTGACTTAGATATATGCAGTCTGTATATTGGGGACTAAGTGACTTACACACATTCTGTCTGTATATTGGGGATTGGGCGACTTAGATATATGCAGTCTGTATATTGGGGACTGATTGACTTAGATATATGCAGTCTGTACATTGGGGACTAGCTGGTCTCCCTGGCATAGGAGTTAACAGCTTTCTCCGTAACCCCGAATACTCTCGTGGTTGACGTGAGCGCACGAGAATTGGAAGCGGTTCGAGTCGCGCCAGTGACTTATGAGAGTATGGAGCCGGTCGCTCAGAAAGCGATGGCAAACTACTGAGCGTAATCTTGCCAAGAAATCAACAATCAGCTGAAAGATGCTGATGTTGACAGCGATGTCCTGTAAAGGATATGCAAAACATTTATATTGGGGACTGAGTGACTTAGATATATGCTGTCTTTATATTGGGGATTGAGTGACTTAGATATATGCAGTCTTTATATTGGGGACTGAGTGACTTAGATATATGCAGTCTTTATATTGGGGACTGAGTGACTTAGATATATTTAGTCCGTATATTGGGGACTGATCGACTTAGATATATGCAGTCCTTATATTGGGGACTGATTGACTTAGATATATGCAGTCTGTATATTGGGGACTGAGTGGTTTAGAGAAATGCTTTCTCTATCTTGGGCACTGCATGACAGAGGCCTGGCGTCCATCTCTAGGGAAGGGGGATGGCCTCCAGACATCTAGTGCTTAGAGGTACGATGTCCACTTTTAGGGAAAGGATTATATGTGTCCATTATAGGTGACAGGGTGGCTTAGGATATAGACGCCCGCCTCTAAAAGATCGCAACACGAATGAAATAATTCATTTCTGCCCCTAGATTCATATTGCTATAGGAGGGTGTACGTTGGAGTGGCTAGTATCTTCCTCACCACCTTCCCGCCTAATGCAACGTCGAGGACATTATGAAAATGATTCAATTGGGAGGCGATGTCAAGGTTACAACCACACTGGTATGAGCAAGTTCCTGTTACTCGTAATGTATAACACTACAATACAGAGAACCGCGGCTGAGAGGACACGGCGTTAGCCTTAGACTTATATGGTAACTAGTTGGATTTCAGCATACGGCTAGAACATTTTCCAACAACCATTGGTGTCTAATCATAACACGCTGTCTGCTGATCTCCTGGGTAGTAAGCCCGTATATGTAGCCTACTCGGTTAAAAGCGAAAACTATGATGTCCCTTGTGCCAGTTACGCACATTAAACATTCCACCACAATTGGAAATAACAAAGAGCAGGCGGTAACTCTGCTGCCGTGGCAAAATTGTTAGGAAAGAGACACCTACTTCAGATATATAGAGCCGTTACCCTTGAATGAATCCGCCAAGAGGAAGCAAATCTTACCATATGTATGTCGAATCGGACATAATGACCTTTTGGTAAATAACGATATATGACGCATGACCCTCGGAAGAAGGATAAAAAAGGAGAAGACAATATAGTGAAATATTCAACCAACCCTGTGCTGGCGTTGGAGTAGGCGGGGTATGGCAGCTGCTGTGGTGTCGTGGTAGGCGTGGTAAGCATGACCTCTGTCCTCTGCTCGAGCTCATACTGATGAGATGAGCTGTCATCAGTAGCTTGAGGCTTTTGCATCACTTCATGGACCTGCAAACAACAACAACAACAACAACGATAAAATAAACATCCCACAATGATAGCACTCAGTTTTCAGAGGGCATGTGTTTTGGACAGAATCACCACACTTCTTGTATTGCAGCTTGAAATCATGTAAATATCGCTGTTGCAAGAACAACTGTTTCCTTAAAACATAGCTGCAGTCAACAACATTGAGATCTAGTTCCGTACTGTTTCTTCGTCGTCTTTATGGACATATCATTTGCTCTTGTAGTAAGCATTTGTCCCATTGTACATCCACTCTTCATAGAATTAATATGTCTTGTAGGATATTCAGCTAGACTGTTATCCAGTTTCTGTACATGTCACTCTTCTATTCCAGACTTAAGAGTTTCTTCACTCTTCTTCTTCTGACAGTCCACCCCGTGTGGCGTTGATAATTATGTCTGTCTACAACCTTCTATTTCGAGTACTGCCAATCAGTTCTGACGCACATGTCCTCCATGTCATGATGCCATCATCTTTTCTCACCACCTCTTCGCGTCTCACTTTCTCTTTAACTGTTCGGTTGTCACGACCTACCTCAGGTTTCTCCTTCTCGTGATGTGTCTACACACTGTCCGCTTCTGATGCGAGTAATCAATTCTTTTTGTGAAGTAACCTTTGTGAGTTTTTTTAAGGTGTCTTTACTACGCTTATTATCTGTGCACGATGTCCTCACCATTATTATGTAATATCACATCTCTGCAGCTTTCACACATTAAATACAGCCATGCTTTTAGAAATAATCCAAGGAAATATATTTGTGATGGTTTCACCTTGCTTTCCATATCCATATGGATGTTTTGTGAACTCCCCCTTTAACAGCAATTCCTGGTTTTCAGGACAGGTGAGCGCCCTGCTTTGTTCAGGTACAGAGTTGTGCACTTATTCCTATATATTAAAAAGCCTTTGCTAAACTCTTGTGCAATGACCGTTTGATTAGGTTGTACACCACAGAAGAAACATTCGAAACTTTCCATTCATTAAGGGCTGTACAACAGAGAGAAGCATTTGAAACTTTCCACTCGTTGAGGGCTGTACAACAGAGAGAAGCATTCGAAACTTTCCACTCATTGAGGGCTGTACAACAGAGAGAAGCATTCGAAACTTTCCACTCATTGAGGGCTGTACAACAGAGAGAAGCATTCGAAACTTTCCACTCGTTGAGGGCTGTACAACAGAGAGAAGCATTCGAAACTTTCCACTCATTGAGGGCTGTACAACAGAGAGAAGCATTCGAAACTTTCCACTCATTGAGGGCTGTACAACAGAGAGAAGCATTCGAAACTTTCCACTCATTGAGGGCTGTACAACAGAGAGAAGCATTCGAACCTTCCACTCATTGAGGGCTGTACAACAGAGAGAAGCATTCGAAACTTTCCACTCATTGAGGGCTGTACAACAGAGAGAAGCATTCGAAACTTTCCATTCATTGAGGGCTGTACAACAGAGAGAAGCATTTGAAACTTTCCATTCATTGAGGGCTGTACAACAGAGAGAAGCATTCGAAACTTTCCATTCATTGAGGGCTGTACAACAGAGAGAAGCATTCGAAACTTTCCATTCATTGAGGGCTGTACAACAGAGAGAAGCATTCGAAACTTTCCATTCATTGAGGGCTGTACAACAGAGAGAAGCATTCGAAACTTTCCATTCATTAAGGGCTGTACAACAGAGAGAAGCATTCGAAACTTTCCATTCATTGAGGGCTGTACAACAGAGAGAAGCATTCGAAACTTTCCATTCATTGAGGGCTGTACAACAGAGAGAAGCATTCAAAACTTTCCATTCATTGAGGGCTGTACAACAGAGAGAAGCATTCGAAACTTTCCATTCATTGAGGGCTGTACAACAGAGAGAAGCTTTCGAAACTTTCCATTCATTGAGGGCTGTTCAACAGAGAGAAGCATTCGAAACTTTCCATTCATTGAGCTCTGTACAACAGAGAGAAGCATTCGAAACTTTCCATTCATTGAGGGCTGTACAACAGAGAGAAGCATTCGAAACTTTCCATTCATTGAGGGCTGTACAACAGAGAGAAGCATTTGAAACTTTCCATTCATTGAGGGCTGTACAACAGAGAGAAGCATTCGAAACTTTCCATTCATTGAGGGCTGTACAACAGAGAGAAGCATTCGAAACTTTCCATTCATTGAGGGCTGTACAACAGAGAGAAACATTCGAAACTTTCCATTCATTGAGGGCTGTACAACAGAGAGAAACATTTGAAACTTTCCATTCATTGAGGGCTGTACACCAGAG
>JACEFZ010005811.1:180000-227500 GCA_014155875.1 Cepaea nemoralis | reverse complement strand
ACGAGCGCACACATAAATATGCACACCTGAGGGATGTGTTTGCGCCTGTGTGAAAATATGAATAAATGAAGGCATTTATTATTATTTTTTAGCGTCCACACACACCTGGCTTGTATTGCTCTTCCTTCAAATTTACCTCGCAAATATTTTCATATGGCGGAGCTATAGAATAGTAAATATTATTAAACAAGAGAAGTAGTAGTTAGAAGTAGTAGTTAGAGAAGTAGTTGTTAGAAGTAGTAGTTGATAGAGTACAAGACGTTCGCTTGCGGTACGGTTATAATCACCATGTATGCGTATTGTTAAAATTAGCCTGGGTTTGCGAGTCGACCCAGCCTCAAATAGCTACCAGAAAATGTCTTGGGAAGTAGAGGCGGAAGGTGTGATATAACCACATTGCCCAGCAAGCGCCGGTTGGTCGGTAACAATATAGACTAGCACCGTATGCAAAATGGGCGTAGTTAGTTGAATATCTTTTATAGGAAGCAGCAGTCAACCCCAGCGGTTTTTTTTGGTCGCTTGCGATTTCTTGGCAAGTTTACGTTAAAAAGTTTGTCATAGTTTTCTGAACGATCGACACTCATACCTTTGTATGGCAACCAACGCAAGACCGCTGCTTCCAAATTGCCCGCTGCTGTGGTTCGAACGCGGTATGCAGGGTTACGAATTGCATTCGTAACTCCCTCGCCACAGCGCAGGTAAATGAGCTTAAAGCGTGTAGAAAAAGTCCTTTACTGCTAACTTTACGATATCTTTTATATGGGAGCATCGATAGCACAGTAGGTAGCACTCTTGCCTGCCGGCCAGGGGCTCAAGTATTCGAATCCAGACCCAGGAGTAAATTTGAACAAAAACATCTGAGCTCCCAGGTCGACCCAGAATAAAATGGGTACCAGGAACTAGTCTGGGAAATCAAGGGGGCCTGGCTGATATTTAACACGCCACCCCCGGGAAGGTTAACCCCGTCAACAAATGCCCGCAGAAGTCGGATGTGTCGGCCTAAAGGCGCAATATCGCAGCTCTGCTGTAAAGAGGCACAACTCAATCACGTCTGAAACATCTCTTCAGATGAACGCAGAAGAAGAAGAAGAAGAAGAAGAAGAAGAAGAAGAAGAAGAAGAAGAAGAAGAAGAAGAAGAAGACGCCACCAATCAAGTGGCAAATAGTCTATTGACATATACGGCTAGCATAATACACTCAATATGCCGACAATCACTGAAACGAGTTCTTTAGGTTTTATTGTTGTTTACTTGTTACATACTGAATTACAAACGTACGGTCGTGCGGGCAGACGGATGTGTGGATTGATAGATAAACAGATGGGCAGATAGATTCATCGATGGGTGGGCGGACTGATGACGAACAAACAGACACACAAACAGACAGACAGATAGCTGGGTGGGTAAGTAGGCACATGACTTTTTTTCACGCCCTGAGGCGTAATGTGTAAATGGTTGTCGCTTCATGGCGAGTAGCTTTTGTTTTCTATAATGTTGTCTTAGCGAGGGTCTTACGGGCTGCATTTTGCAATTTCCAACTACCGTTTGATCTTTAACGTATTCTTCTGTTTTCATGCGACCGGTGAATTTCGTGATTACAACCACGATGTGAGTTCTAATGAACGCGATCGTGTTTTGGAGGTCCCTTTTAGTTCCAAACAGCTTGGAGTTTAATTTTAATTCAGTGGGCCAGTATATCTTTCCTTGGTCGCGGTACATAGGACAATCCGACTCAACATCTTCCACATGCATAGACCACACGAACATGTTCCAAATCGTCGGCTCTGATTTCGAACCCTGGACTCGGTGTATCGGGTAATTGTCAAACGCACTAACTGCAACTAAGGCACAGCGCCGGCACGTAGTAGATAATGGCGTTATACTGAACGAAACCCTTGGCAGTTAGAATCAATTAGCATTAGAGAAATAAATGCGTTGTTTTTGAGTAATAGATGGTTTTAGACTAAATAAAACTATTGCCTACGTAAGAATTCGCGTCAGACAAATAAATCAGTTACCGTGTAATAGCTAACAAATGGCGTTAGACAGAATGAAACCATTGCGTTGGTAAAGCAGAGAAACCGAACGTATTCCTGTCTTTATTCAGTTTGTTATACCTTGTTATTTACTTTATCCATTGTTTACATGGTCGGCCTCTGCTTCTGGTTCAGATTGGTCAGTACATCATTGCTTGTTGTGGTGTACTGTAAGGTAGTAGCCTAGTTATACGGCCAGACCCTAGATTCTGTGCCATTCTGATATTCCGGATAGCCAAAGTTAACAAATATTATCCTCCGTATTTCACAAAGTTATCTGCTTTGTCATTTCCTCCTTTCCACAATGAGACAGTATCCACTGAAGCAGGGATCATTGTCAGGCAGCAACGTGTGTCTCTAAGTTATGGGGGATTACCATTTTGGAGAGCTAGTGGTACTGTTAGTGTATCTATAAAGATGACGACTCGCCGTGGCGAAGTAGTTAGACCGACTGCCTCGCGCTCAGAATGTCGTGGGTTCGTTTCCCGACTCCGTCATTTGGTTAGTTAGTTAGTCTTTCCTCTTGAGCCTAAGGCGACGCATAGGGCGGAAGTCCTGTCTCTCCATGCCTGGCGGTTCGCTGCTATCTGTTGTAGATCTTGGATATTTACTTGGCCGTTGAATGAGCCTTCTTTAATGATGGTTCTACGCAGGGTCTCTCTTGGTCATTTGGCCCACGACTTCAATTGAATCGGAGACTTCTGGTCGTCGTCGCTGGAGCTAAGAAGTTAGTGCTCTGTATGACGCTTTCGGCAGGCCGCTCTACCAAAAGAGACCGAGCATATGAGATAACAATCCGATGCAATTAAGTCGATTCTCTCGCCTGTAAACTTCTTTAAATTTAATGGCATTCAGAGTTGCTATTATAAATCATGGATTTTTTACTTGTGCAACTCATACACGCTTACTCGTGTTTTTGGCCCTTATCCAACAATTCTAAATATCTGATGTCACTACACGAGAAATTAAATGGGCAGCTGATTTAATTTAAAACCAATGGTTTTTGTAAAAAAATTTTTTTTTAAATGTGTCGTGTCCTCCTTTAAAGTGTCGTCCCTGGAGTGAGGAGATCCGACACCCACATTATAATATTATTTTTTTTTTCCCCCCTCAATATTCTGGAGAATCCACCAGCTTCCGTCCAACACACTCCATCAGCCTATGGACACCTTTTCCTATCACTCTCACACTGTCGTACTATGCCCCCTTCTCATACTTCCCCAACGCAACATACTCAACAACTCTTACTTCTAGAAATTAATAAAGATTAATTTATTAAAATAAAAGTGTAACGTGTATGAGACGTGTATGCGAAGAAAATGTGTGACGTGTTCTATAAAGTGTAGAGAATCTGACTCTCAGACATCAGATCAGTCCGCTGATCACAGCAAAGATAGACCACAGCACGTTACGTCAGAACAAGTACGTCTCACCCGTTGCCGGAACCATCCTGCCGGATACTGCTTTGCTTCTGTAGACCTCTGGTAATCCCATTTCATGAACATGAGAAATAGACACCGGTGGTATGAACAGTTACTTATGGACTGGATTCACTCTACACAATGTCCGTTCCTAATGTTCTCTAACCAACTGCACAAGTTCTTTTCTAGTGTTTACACAGTTAGTAAAGTTAAGTGTTAGTCGACAGATCATCCTCGTTGCACATCGAACCATTCAGTCCGCAAGTGCTAATTACTAATGTTAATTGTTACTGTACTAACACTAGTTACTCTTAACCGGTTCTCGGTTCGTTACCACTGTTTAATGCTGTATGGTGCAACTGTAATCTTCACTATGTTGGGTGAATCAACCTCCCTCTAGCTTTTAATCACGTCTGTAAGCAATCTTTATTGATTGCCGAACTGGTGTTCTTCCGACTGGGATTTTCTTCCTTCCCAAAACTTTATTGAGCTTCCTTGGATCTGGTAGGGAACCTAGGATAGAAACAACACACCTGGTGATAGTACTAGTTCATGATTCTTTCGGCTGAGTGTAAGCCTATCACCTTGCCTAATGATCGTTAGCTAACTAGACTTAGTCATAGAGCAGATTAGCTACCCACCTAGAGTCGAATCAGGCTATGACAAAGAAAAAATCAGCAAACAGAATGTGGAACCCCTCCCACAAGGGACACCTACGGGAGATCCCAATTATCCCTCATTACTCAATTCTCAACTAGTAAAGCTTATCAACACTTCACTAATCTATTCTAGCTAACAGAGTCAAGTATCACTTCCCTACTCTAGCTAGTTTCCACTAACAGTGCTAATCATCACACTATAGTTTAACAAGGCTACTGCCTAAAGTAATTATAACGAATATATTATAATAGGTTATACCTTAAATGGCACCACTGCAGTCCTATCAATCATATCTACATCTGCCATTATAGGCACGTGTAAAATTAAGTCACTAATTAACACACGGTAGATATTATTTCCACTAGGCGCTGCCGTGCCCTGGCACTCTGACTAAAGCATAATTTCAAGTCCTCCCTAGCTGGTCCCAACTAGAGTTTATATGGCAAACTACCAAAGTTGTCCACGTGACTTTATCCTCTTCTCCCCCACACAGGTGTTATTTGGACATATCAACCATTTGCAAGGATCTATTTTTCCGGGCTTAAATCCTGTCAAAGTTGTCAGTAATTGTTAAGATTCTCAAAACAAGCCAGCGAATTTTATGACGACTTCCAACAAACAGTTGCAAATAACCCCGTCAAACTCTTCATGTTCCGGAAACCAAGAATTGACATATGTACTGTTTTCTCCCTACTAAGTACTTCCGTTTTACATCTGCCATTGTGATCTCACGGCTTCCATCTGCATTCAAATGTTGACAAACTTGTCAATCTTCTGTTCCGTGGTGACAATATATGTGATTCTAACTGGTAATGAACTGCCAACTCGGTGTATCCCTTCCTTCTCACTCAACACCAAATGTGTAGATGGGCTGACCCCACTGCTTCCATTTACATTCAAATGTAGACAAACTAATCAAGGCGATGCCAGGACCTGTCACCATCAACACCGACCGTTCCAAATCCGTTATAGATGTACACGTGCAGCTACAAATATTGTCCTGAGATTTTGACATCCGCGGTGTTTTTCCAGTTAGTAAAATAATGGTGCTGAAAATACACGCCAAGCAAACGTCGGGAATATTTATCTGTTTAACTCATGGCAATCTCGCGACAAAATGCATCACTTTAGACCCAAATATCTTCTGACCAGGAGGCGGGCACGAAAACCTCCCGGTCACTCCCGCATATACTGAAATTCCATTATCTCATTATAATTCTGTAATGGGTGAGATTGATTGACTGATTGATTGGATTCAGCTTCATCACACTTGACATTATCCGTTAGTGATCCGATCTCCTCCTATTTTGTGTGAGCGTGTGTTAAATCACACTAGAAGTTCCTAAGCTCCGTGCACGAACTACGTATGAACAGCTAGAATTCAGTGTATTTATACCACAATCACACATGCAATAAACATTCTCTTTTGGGTGACTTTTCTAACATTGAAATTTACCCAGAACGGTTGCCTGATTGGCCTAGGCTTTATGATTCCAAACTTCCAGTAAATGACCCTTTCCCACATCTTAATGTGCATTGGGTATACGGTGCTAGTAAAATATTTTATCGATCAATCGACACTCGACTGGTGATATGATCAGTACCATTCCGGCCGCATTTACTTCCAAAAACTTTTCCTGGTACCTGTTTTAAGCTGGATCGACCTGGGAGCCAAGGACAATGAAAACATGTCCACCTCGATGGGTCTAACACATGAGCTCCACGCTAGCTGCCTCTTGGCTGCCGTGAGATTTTTAACATTGACATAGGATCTCTTATTGTTGCGCCCCAGTACAAGACTATTACGTAAGTTATCCATCACCTTTAGTTCAGGAGAAGTGTAACATCTTCAGGATCAAAACAAATCATTATTCTGCCCCTCAGAACTGCACGCAATTGATGACGCAACCACATGTTTACAAAATTCAAGATTGGCAAATCAGCCATGTGCACAAGTGGATTGTTGACGCCGACAGTAGACCACGTCTTCAAGACTGCTCAGAATATGATATATTATGGAAACCTTCTTGCATAGAGAAACAACAGTGGGCTTTAAAATGTATAGACCACATAGTGAACTGGAAAAAGATAGTGAAGTTTATACAAGAGATAAAATTGCATGTATATCAAATGAACGCAAGAAAAATAAATACAATACAATATATTCAGGATTCTTAATTTTGTTGAAAGAGCCGTAGACATTCTACAAGACCAGATCACAGAAGGCAGTTGACCAGTATCATGTCTCGAACACTGACATATTTTGGTCATGTTAAATATCTCAGTGGTTTGGGCATAGCAGTAAAAACATGGTTGCTAGAAGAAAAGACACAGGTCGATCCACACCAGGGGGTATACGGGACATGGAAGTCACGATAGGCGCATGAAGAGAGAGAGAGAGAGAGAGAGAGAGAGAGAGAGAGAGAGAGAGAGAGAGAGAGAGAGAGAGAGAGAGAGAGAGAGAGAGAGAGAGAGGCAGAAGAACTGGCCAAGGGGCGAGCATCTTTGCAGGCAGGGAGTTGGGATGAGAACGACATTCTGCAAAGGTCTTACTTAAAAGTATATCCTTTGCTAGGACATTGAAGTGAACTCCAGCATCTTTTACTGTTGTGATCTCTAGGCATGTTTACACTCAGTGGTTTGCCATTGCTTTCTGAACGACCGACAGCCATACCATTTCGTAAAAAAAACCAACGCAAGGCGGTCTGCTGCCAAATCGCCCGCAGCTGTGTTTCGAACTAGATCCGTAACCCTTTGCCATGGAGCAGGTACATGATGATAATTGATATCCACAAACTGGACTCTTATCCGGCACTTCTCGAGAGAGGCAGATGCCGTACCTACAAGCCACTCCACCCCATAACGCATGAGAAGTGGCCTACTGTTGATGACCCATGGAAACAATTAATTATGATTGATTCTTCGCCATAAGAAGAACCCGTAAGTTATTTGTTATCTGTTGGAGTATCATTTTTGCACTCCGGACAAGTCCCCAGGTGTTCAAATCTCTTTCTGTCTCACCCCATACCCCACCCAAACATATGCATCAGCGTTCGGCGGCTGATAGCGACAGTTCTATGTTGGTTGACGAGACCCCTCGTTCTCGCAATGTTCCTCTCGTGTCCGGCCGTGCCAATTCTTACTCCCGAGTCTCTCATTCTGGACAATGATACGGATTCACTGGCGTGGCGTCAAAGGACCCCCCCCCCCCCCCCCCCCCCTTTGACATCCCGTCAGTATTTGGCGTAACAACGAAGGATGTGGTATATTGCATTGCGTTGGTGCAACGCGCTGAAAATGTTATTCTAACCATAATGCAAACAACTTTTTATTTTTTAAATTATTTTTTAATGTTGCATATCCCTTACAGGACGTTGCAGTCAACACCATCAATTTTCAGCTGCCGTTGATGTACTAGGCAAGTTTTTACGTCCAGTAGTTTGCCATTGATTTCTGAACGACCAGCTCCCCATACCAACACGTTATAACACAAAGCGACACGGTCTGTTACACAAATCGGTCGAGGCTGCAAACAACTTCTAGTGGCCCGTAAAAGAAGGTATATACATATTTCATCATCATCAAGGACTGACTTTACCAACTGGCGTGGGCGATAGTGCTTCTCATTGTCTCACATTCTGCAACAGAATGTATTTAATCACTTGCTGATTATTTTTCTTATCTTGATGGAAGGACGGCTGGCCGAGTGATAAGTACGCTGGGTTCTAATTCGGGAGACCCGGGCGCGAATCCTCGATAAGGTGTGGATTTTTTCTGTCGGGGGCAAAAAAGAAAATCCTAACCTGCACAGTTCGTGGCGACTGCACTAGCCAGGTGGACTTAAATCCCCAGGTTAAAGATCCCCCTGTCCTGCACTGCAGGTACTATAGGCAGCAGATGACGGTGACAGATGGAAGAATGTAAATAACCCTTACACTTTGCCGTTCTCTATCTCTTTCTTCATTAATCTTTACAGTTGTTAATATGTTCCAGTTTTCTGGAATGAACAATACTGTTCACCACATCTTCCAAATTTTTATGATTAGTTGCCTTTAGTAGACGACTGACTAAACTATTTTAGCATCGGCAAGGATTCTGAAATACTTTGGGTAGAGTTTTAACTCGAAATTTTGCCCAGGCAGCGCCGTTAGGCTACTCTTTTTCGATTTCCAACTGACAAGGGATGTTTTACTTGCGCAACAATACACACGGGCGTCCGATCTCACTACCCAGAGACCAAGGGACATTTTATTACTGGAAGTCCACGTGAAAAAATCCCGGTCCTCACCGGGGCTTGAACCCGGGACCTCCAGCACTCGAGACGGACACCATACCTCGAGACCACTCAGCCCCCCTATATATTTTAACAATTCTTCTGTAAAACGCCATTTCTGTGCCTCCAACGGAAATCTTTGCTTGTTTACTTATTGTCAGAATAAACAGAGTTCAAAGTTGTTTATACATTGAAACACACAAGAATTTTTGTCTAATTTCCAACAACAGTGATAGGATTTTTATATGAAATATATTTTATAGAATACAGTATTTGCTTGCTCTGTGTTCCTGGAATGCATCTGCCATCTGATGTTATCCGTGTATCTAACATGTTTCATGTCGTTTGCAGGACATTGCGAGCAACCCCAACCTAATATTGAATTACTAGTCCAACTGACCGGTGTTTGGATTGAAATCATAACCCCACCGTCAGCGAACCGGAAGTTTAAACGCAAACGCATTAAGCCATGCGGCCACGCCGACCTCAATCCACGTATCTCCATACTTGAATTTCAAAACTTTCCACAGACGAATGCCAATGACTTTAATTCTTCACATGGACAAGATCTCGTTTGAAATCATCTTTCAAAAATGTAAAAAATGACATTCTCCGGGCTTGTACGTCAACAGTGCTTTCCCTTATATCCCCAGTGCTTACATGCAGCTAGATGTTGTTATGGTTGCGCATAAACAAACTGAACGGCAGATTTCTAGACTTGTTCAAGTGTTTACTGCACAACTTAAGTGTACGGAACAGCATGTAGATCACGTGTTTACTGCACAACTTGCGTGTACGGAACAGCGCCTGTACTATGCTTTCAAGAGGTAATCAAATGGCAGATGCTACAGTTAGGCGTCAAGCCTTCACCATTATCAAGTGCCATCTCCGCATTAAAGGTCTCCAACACATCGTATTACGTCTTTACGATGCATTTATACAGGCTTCTTCCGGTCCATCTCTTGATGTTGTCTATTCACATGTAAAGCTATCTCCCTCTAGCAAAAAACCATTTCAACATTTTACACTTCCAACGTCACATGTAAACAAGTACACGCAGTTCACCTGCTGTCTGCGTTCGAGTCTCTCATAGTGTTTCATAATTTCCTTAAGATTGTTCTAGGTATGTGTTCATTTCTCTAGTAATTGTTGTGTATTAAAGTTATATACAGCAATATGAAATAGCACTAAAATTTAAATCATAACTATCATGTGCCATGCCGACAAGCGTGATAGATCATGTGCTCTCGACCTCATTTACGACATATGGTCAAACCGTCTATCTTCCAGTTGTACTTTTCTCCTCACAAGGATAACATGCCCAACAATATTTGACTGTCTGCGTCTAATTTGTCGACTCAATTTACGGTTTTCATTTTTCTGATACGACACATACTTATAATATAAGATATATTGTTAACAATATAAAATAACACAAAGTAATGCAGCTTTGCTGGTCTCCCTGGCGAAGTGGTTATTGACTGTCTCCGTAATCCTGTATATCCACGTAGGGTAACGCAGCTGCGCGAGATTCGATAGCGGATCGCGACGAGTTGGTTACTTACGGGGGATGTGAGCCGGTCACTCAGAAAGCAGTGGCAAACTCTGAGAGTAATCTTTCAAAAAAATCAACAACAGCTATAAAATGCTGGTGTTGAAAGCGATGTCCTGTAAGTAAGATATGCGGGGGGGGGGGGGGGCTAATGCAGCTTTACATAACAGAATTTCGAAACTATTTTTGATCAGTAGACCAGTATAGCTAGATAATGAAATTATAATTAACCACACCTAAGGAGTAGGTTCGCCTGATGATGGTGATCGACATTGTTAATATGGAAAGCTAGTCCAATGCAAAATTTAGTCCAGCGTCCAGCACCACTAGAAGTAGTGTGAATGGACTACGCTTGAGTTCAAAGCAAGCCAGCGTAATAAAATAAAAAAAAAAGAAGAAGAAGAAGAAGAAGAAGAAGCAGAAGCAGAAGCAGCAGCAGAAGCAGCAGCAGAAGAAGAAAAGAAGAAGAAGAAGAAGAAGAAGAAGAAGAAGAAGAAGAAGAAGCAGAAGAAGAAGAAGAAGAAGAAGAAGAAGAAGAAGAAGAAGAAGAAGAAGAAGAAGAAGAAGAAGAAGAAGAAGAAGAAGAAGAAGAAGCAGAAGAAGAAGAAGAAGAAGAAGAAGAAGAAGAAGAAGAAGAAGAAGAAGAAGAAGAAGAAGCAGAAGAAGAAGCAGAAGAAGAAGGAGAAGAAGAAGAAGAAGAAGAAGAAGAAGAAGAAGAAGAAGAAGAAGAAGAAGAAGAAGAAGAAGAAGAAGAAGAGAAGAAGAAGTAGAAGAAGAAGAAGAAGCAGAAGAAGCAGAAGAAGAAGAAGCAGAAGAAGAAGCAGAAGAAGAAGAAGCAGAAGAAGAAGAAGCAGAAGAAGAAGAAGCAGAAGAAGAAGCAGCAGAAGAAGAAGAAGCAGAAGAAGAAGCAGAAGAAGAAGCAGAAGAAGAAGAAGCAGAAGAAGAAGCAGAAGAAGAAGCAGAAGAAGAAGCAGAAGAAGAAGAAGAAGAAGAAGAAGAAGAAGAAGAAGAAGAAGAAGAAGAAGAAGAAGAAGAAGAAGAAGAAGAAGAAGCAGAAGAAGAAGCAGAAGAAGAAGAAGCAGAAGAAGCAGAAGCAGCAGCAGCAGCAGCAGCAGCAGCAGCAGCAGAAGAAGAAGAAGAAGAAGAAGAAGAAGAAGAAGAAGAAGAAGAAGAAGAAGAAGAAGAAGAAGAAGAAGAAGAAGAAGAAGAAGAAGAAGAAGAAGAAGAAGAAGAAGAAGAAACTTCCAACTAGCGAGAGCTTTAACCAAAAGGTTTTTTAAATTTTAAATCTGCGTTCGCTCGATTTCTAATTCGAGGATAGTCCACCCAAGGGTTACTAAATTGGTAGTTGTTGCTGCTAGTTTACTTGCGAGTGCACTGGGCTGACTTTGTGTGAGGGTTAGCTTTCTTTGCTACCAGCATCCCTCGCCATCAATAGAACCCTCATCGACATCTGAAGTACTTGTAGTCTAGCCCCCCGCACCCACCCCCACCCCCACCCCTCTTCCAAGACAAAGACGAGAAGTCAACATTTAAGCTCAACCGACCGGCGTGTCGAACTTACCCACTACGTCGAGGTAAGAAAAGAACATTTTAGCGTATTAATCCTCTCAGCCATGCTGACCCCAACAATGAGCTTTCAATCACCAACCGCACTCTCAGTAATGTTTTCTTGAATCCCAGATGGTGTAATACTTGTTTGTTTTGGCTTCCTTCTACAATGAGAATGGCGGGATATATATAAGGTTAAAGGCGAGAAAATCGACTTCATTTTATCGGGTTTTACACATTATGGCTCAATCACTCGCCACAGTATGGCAAATCGCAAGTGGAAATCCGAAATCACTGCACAACGCATGAACTCTGTAGCTCCAAATGACCCTGGTGCCTTGGAAACACCTCAGCCTCAGCGTCCCGTTAAATAACATATTTCCTCATGTTATCAGACAGACAATGTGAACAACACCTTGTGCCTCATATATGGAAAGACAGAAATGGTTTAGCCATCTCGTTAGGATTCAACACTATCAACTACCAGCATTGTTCCTACATACAAGAGGATCTGCTAGAGTGCAAGTGGACGCACGAGAAGAAAATGGATTTACGACATCAAAGACATTGTACAGTCTCTCGGAATAACTCTATTCAGAGCCACTCATCGGGCCCTGGAACCTTAATTATTTCTCACAACGACGCTTGAGGCAAAAATGGAAGATGATGATGATGATGATGATGATGATGATGATGATGATGAAATAATATATTTCCGAGTGCAATAAAGATTGCGATACGCTTGAGAGACATACACATAATTGTTAATATGCATCAGAAATAAAAGAACAAGGACATTTTTCATTTCTGTACATCATTATTTGACATCGACGTGGTCGACAAGATAAGAGCGCTCCAACTTAAACTTTCGGTGCACCAATGGCGAGGTAGGCGGTTCAACCCCATATACCGGCGTTAAGTTGGGCTTAAACGTTGACTTCTCGTTCAGAAAGCAATGGCAAACTACTGAACTTATGATTGCCTATAAAATCAACCTGGGATTCACCACAACGTCCTGCAAAAGGCATGCAGCACTTTAAACACCATTATTTCCTCCGAAGCCGGAGAGTGTCTGCCTGCACGGCGAGGACCCACCAGTCTGCACACCAATAAGCCAAACATGGGACAACGGATACTCTCGCAAACCTCAGGTCCTGTATGACATCACACTGATGTTGGACAACCAGGATGCCTTCATCCGACATACAGGACCTCGCGCTGGAGTTCGCAGCTAGGGAACACAAGCAAGCAAGCAAGCAAACACCATTATCGTTGTTATTATTTTCAGCAATCAAAAAAATTCAATCGTTCTAGAGAAGTTAATGTATTACCGTATATAATCTGCACTTGATTCAGTTTTTATATGCATTTTGCTTTGGCAAAGGTCATCTTCATCAGTTGCTTCTTGCATTTGTTTTTCTGGACTGCCTGTTTGTCCGTGTGCCTGCCTGCCTACCTATTTATTTATCTAGCTGCATACTGGCCTATTTATTTGTTCCTCTGTCTTTGCCCGTTTCCATGAATTCTTCTGTCTGGCGATCTGTCTGTCAGTCTATCTCGTTTGTTGGTTTATTTATATGTATGTCTCTTTATCTGCCTGTCTGCACTCCTTGTGTATTCTTTCAAGATCTCATATATTTCAATGAGTGAAAATAGGAACAGGACCAACCGATATTTTCTCAGTGTTGTTTGGACATCTAGCCGAATATTACGAAAGATGGATAATCTTGATACAAGATACAGCTCTCAGTCCGGCATGCGAAGGTTTAGTGTTCATGTGTACAATTAAGCAAGACATCTATCTGAAATCATCATAACAAAGAAAATAAAAATCAAACAAATACGACAATGTATTTAAAAATAAAATATAAAGTAACGTAAATAAGACAATATGGGACCCGTTTACACGCTTTAAGGCGTAGTGGGCATATGATGTCAGACGGTTATTTTTATAAACCAATCGCCAATCCAGGAGTGAAGTGGACAATATCACGCTGGTCGCCGCCTCTTCCCTAGATATTTCCTCATACCTATTTTTGGCTGGGTTGGTCTAAGAGCCCAGGTCCATTTTACAAATCCGCCTCGATGAAAATTCGAACTCTTGACAACAGGGCGGATGGCAAGCGATTAGCCACTAAGCTACCAAGCCTCCCAAAATAAAATATACTCACACTAAAACAAAGAAGAGATAAGGCGAACAGAAGGATAGAGGACAGAGCAAACACACAAGGCAGTTCATGATAAAAACTAATTAATCACTAGACACATCTTTAGTAATGCGATCTCAAACAACTGGGAACGCCTTTCTATCTGGTCCAGGTATTAATATTCGCTAACCCCCCTGTCAACAGTATCCGGTGCTAGCAAGTATAGAGTGGCGTCCTTGATGCAAAATCCTGGTATGAAACATGAAATAACATGATACAAGCAACAGTCGGGTTGATGACTCGTTCTTTCCCAGGCAAGACACCGTACATTGCACAATGGATACCCTCAAATAGTTCTCAACGTCAAGACAATTAACTCTAGTTCCTTCGTTACTTCACAAGTTATACACTATTCTGAAAAAATCTAGTGGTTTGATCGTGCGGAAAGGAAATGATCAATTTCTGTTATTTGCTTTACATCTTCTTTTCTTCTCCTTGTGCTTCGTCTTCAATTTCTGCTTTTGCTGCTGCTGCTCTTTTTTCGCCTCCGTCTCCACCACAAACAAGACCTCTTTCTCATTTTTTTCTTTTGTTTGTAATTTATTTTCTTCGTTTTTTCCCCCCACCTAGTTTTGCTTCTGCTTCGAATTCCTCTTCTGAGTCTCATACTTTTACTTGTGTTTCATCTTTTGTTCCCCATTCTTCTGTTTCTTATTTCTTCTTCTGCTCCTCATTTTGCTTCAATTTCACCTTATAGATATACTCTTGTTTCTCATTCTGCTTCTTCTCCAACTTGGATTTCTGCTTCTGTTTCTGTCTCTCCTTCACATTTTGACTGACCACCTACTGCTTCTCTTTCTCTTGCCACATCATCTCATGTCTCTTCCTTTCATATTCCTTGCTATCTTTCCCTTTGAATTAAATTTTCCTTTCTTTCATTCTCTTCCCACTACTTCTCTTGCCCCGTCCTTTCACGTCCTTTGTTCTCTTTCCCTTATATTTCCCTTTTTCTTTGTTCCTTTCATTCTCTTTCCTCATTTCAATGTTCTCTCATTCAAGCTCTCCTTATTCCACCTCTTTTCGTCTTCCTCCTGTTTATTCATTTATTTCATTCATTTTTCTTCTTTCTTAATTTCTACTTCCTCTCCCGCTTCTGCCATATCTTCCACTTACTCACTTACTCCTCCGCTCTAACTATATATATATATATATATATATATATATATATATATATATATATATATATATATATATATATATATATATATATATATATATAAAATCTCATCTCATCTGGTTCCTCTTGTACATTGCGGTGTCGAGGTGAAGCATAAACAGCGGAAGAGTGCCCGTCTTTGGGTTTCATGTATCAAGATTCCCATGGACTGTAATTCCCTCTGTCCATCGTTTACTTGGCCGGCCTCTTTCTCTGCTTCCGTTTGGTCTGTACATCATTGCTTGTTGTGGTATACTGTTAGTTGGTAATCTAGTTATGTGGCCAAACCATTTAACTTCCTGTTTTCTGATGAAGTATAGCGCTGCTGTAACCCCCACTTTAGTCCTGATTTTTCATTTCTGATTTTCTCTCTTCTTCATACATTGAGTATTCTTCTCATGAATCTCATTTTTGTTGTTGTGATTTTTCTTTCCTCTTTTTCTATCATTGTCCAGGTTTGGCATTGGTAGCATAGAGTTGGTAGGAAGATTGTGTTGTAGATAGCTTTCTTAGTAACAATTGATACGTGTTTGTTCTTTAGTGTTGGTGCCATTTGTCCAATGAGTTGGTTTGCCCTGTTGCATCTATTTTCGATCTCGCCTTCTTATTTGCCATTTCATGATATAATACTCCCTGAGTACCTGACGCTCTTTACTTGGTTCAGGGGGTATTCTTTTAGATGAATCTTTATTGTTTTATTTCTTCTTTGGTTACAATCATTACCTCTGTTTTACTGATGCTAATTCTCATGTTATCTTCCTTACACACTTCGCTTAGACTATTTATGTGGTCTTATAACTCTGCTTCTGATTTTGCTATTAGTGCTTGATCGTCCTCAAATAGGAGTTCTTTAATGGTGTAATTTGCCGTTGGTTCTTCTTCTGTGTTGTTAGTCATGCGATGTTCTTGCGGTTCCTGTTTGGCTGGTGTCTTTACGTACGCTGTCATTGTAGGTTATAAACAAGAAGGGGTACAGGACATAACGTTGTCACACTCCGGATCTAATGGTGACGGGTTCTGAGTGTCCTCCATTTGTTATCACTATGCATTCACTGTTGTCGTATAAGCTTCTACATACGTTTATTAGATGTGTACTCACTTCATTTCGTTTAAGGATTTCCCGCAGCTTATTTCAATCTACTCTATCAATGCCTTTTCTTAGTCGGCAAAGGCTAAATAGAGTGTTTAATTAAACTCGATTGATTTCTTAAAAATAAGTTGTCTAAGAGCAAAGATGACATCAAACATCCTTTGATATTCCTAAATCCAAGTTGCGTTTCGCTTAGCGGGGGTTCTATTGTAATGCGTAATCTTTTCTCAAAAATTTTGCAAAATAATTTTCCAGTATGACTCAAAAGGAAAATGCCTCTGTATTGTGTGCAGTCTCTTTTACTGCTGTCACACGTTTTCTTGATGATAATATCACGAAGTTCTTACGATGATATGCTCATGATATTATTGTGTGATGGTCGTTGTCTAGGTAACGATGTTCATGGTGTGTCAATGGAGATATCTAACTGACTCTTAATCCAACTCACCCCGCAGTGCATATTCACCAGGCATTAAACAAGATTCCGTTGGCGCACATAATCCTTTATTACCGAAATAAGACGGACAAACGGAACATGATTATACATCCAGAAACAATGTAATCCATAGAATATAAATATCCTCCTCATAATTTAACCAGCACACATCAATGCCTTCTCACGGCCTGCTTCTTATCTCAATCCACAAGACAGGTAATCCAGCTACTATCCACGGCTGGATCTCCCACAATACAACCCACACATTGGGTTGGAGCCACTGCTCAACTATAGAACCCACTCTGGTTTCAGGCCTGTCTTCACAACTCGGAGAACAACACAACCCCGTTGTACGTGGACTACCGACTCCTTGGGTATCTCAAACTCAACTCCTCTCAGCTCGGAGTCCAAACATCAACTGACCCCCGTCAGTCTTTGTCCCTCTCTTTTCAACCATTCTATCCCCCACAATGCCTCCCACAAAACACACAACCTCACTGCTCCAACTGTCTGCCTCACCAGCTGACTTCTTCTCAGCTCCCCCTTTCAATTACTGTCTTCTCATTTTCGCCCTCTGGGGAACTTACTATCCGCCCTATTTTATCTCGTGAACTGTTTATATTGTACGGCCACTCACCTTAATGCCAATGACTACAGGCATGTGTCAACTGCCTTTATTTTTCTAAACTGGAATAATTATGGCGTTTCCCCAGTCTCATGGTGTCTGTTGCTCTACCCAAACATGGTTAAATGTTCTATGTAGCCATACTGTTCCTACTTCTCTTGCTGCTTTAATTAGTTCATTCTGTATTTAGTCCTGTCCCGGTGAATTATTTAATAGGGCTAATCTGACGGCTTCTCTAATTTCTTCTTTCAATATGTCTGATTCTAAGACTTCGATGGCATCTGTGTCGTTTCCTGAATTCATGTGGCATCTGATGGAATGTTGAGAAGATGTTCTAAGTACTGCCTCCATCAATTTAGGATTTGTTTTTGTTCATTTCCCTTTTAAGCTCTTAATTATTTCGTTTGGGTCAAAGGGTTCTCCTCTGATTCTCCTTGCACGGATCTTTTTGTAGAATGTTCTTCTTGCTTCCTTGTAGTTTTTATTTAGGGTTTCTCCATATTCCTCCCAGTCTTTTTATTCTTCTCTCTTTACTATTCTATTCGCATGCCTTCTTGCTATTCTATATTCTTTGTAATCACGTTCCTGTTTGCTCTTCACCCATTTTTTATATTTTCCCTTTTTGTCTTTTCCAGCTTTCTTTACTTCCGCGTTCCACCAACTTGTTTTTTTTCTTTATCCGCGTTTGGCGTTTTTTCGTGTTTCCACATGTTTTTGCAGAATTTAAAATGCTTGATTTTAACATCTCCCATTCTTCTTCCACTGTTCTTCCTTCTATAGGTAGTTTTAAAAATATTGCACTTAATTCTTTCACATAAATTTTCCTCACTGTCTCATCTGACGTTTTTTTTAAAGTTTACTGATTCGTATGGTTTACATGATTCGCACCCACATTAGACTTATAAAAAAAAACATATTTTGGAAACAATAGACTGCCATAAGGATTGCTAATGAAGTGGGACAATATCAGCCTATTAAGAGAGGTGTTAGACAGGTATGTGTAATGTCTCCAGATCTCTTTTCCCTATACGGTGAAAATATTTTCATAAATGTAGAAGATATAAATGGAATCAGCATTGGAGGACGAAACATCAATAACATTAGATATGCAGATGATACAGTATTGATTGCAGACAATGAGCAGGATCTGCAACAATTAGAAGACGCGGTTGTTGCATACAGTGAACAACTGGGATTAGAATTAAATTGTAAAAAGACACAGATTATGGTCGTCACTAGGAAGTACGAAATACCACAATGTAATATACAAGTAAATGGGAACATTCTTCAACAAGTGAATCGGTACAATTATCTCGGAACAGTCATAACATCTGATGGGAGATGACTTGTAGAGATTAGAACAAGAATCGCCATGGCGAAAGTAGCCTTTAGCAAGATGAAAACACACTGACCAATAAAAAGATGTCAAAACGAAAAAATAGTGTTAAGACGCTGCATAGAGCCTGTTCTTTTGTATGAATGTGAAACTTGGATAATGAGCAGTCAAGATGAAAAACATCTGATGGCTGCTAAAATGTGGTTTCTGAGGAAAATGCAAAGAGTACCATGGACAGACAGAAAAACCAATGACCAAGTACTACAGGAGACAAATGAAAATCGTAAATTGATTAGAGAAATTAGACAGTCAAAATTTTTTGGACACGTTGTGAGAAGAAATGGATTGGAGAACTTAATGACAACTTGTAAGATCAAAGGGAACAGACCAAGGGGAAGACCGAGAAGTAAATACCTGGATGGCATGTCCACATGGCATGGTTGAGACAGGAACACTGAGCTGATCCACGACTCTGGTGATCGAGTGAAATGGCGAGTTATGACCGCCGACGCTTTCCGGCATGGCAGATGATTGATTGATTGATTGATTGATTGATTGATTGATTGATTGATTGATTCGCATTTCATGCATTTGCCTTGTCTTTGTTTTCTTCTTCTGTTGGTTCTTATTGTTTCAATAACTGCTTTGTGGCCTGTGTTTACACTTAAGTTTGGCACTGCCCTTGCATCTAATATATTTCTCTGTTTTTGTTAATATAAAATCAATTTGGCTTTCGGTATCTAGATCGTTCCATTTGTACCAGGTGTTTATTTGTGAGACTTTGTGCTTATATAAAATGTATTTTGTTATATACAGGTTGAGTTGGCTGCATAGTTCTATCAGTTTACTTCCATTATTATTTCTTTCATTGTTTTGGTCTCTATATGCTCCAAGATGTTTTTTTATGCCCGGTGTGTTACGTCCTAGTCTTGCATTGAAGTCTCCGATACCTATGATGTTGTCCTGCTTCTGTATTTTATTTAGTACGTCATGGTTGTCTTCGGAGAACTCCTCGCTTTCTTGATCCTTTTTGTTTGTATTACGTGGTACGTATATTTGTACATATGTAGTAATTGTCTGTTCTTTTATTCTCACTGTTATGATACTCGCTGATGTATATTTTATGTCTAATATTCTTCTTACAGATTAAACTGCTATGGAGATATAAATATAGTTAATGAGGAAAGATTAGAGGTGGTGGAAAATTTCGAATATCTTGGGTCATTGATTACCAACAATTGTGACACAGTGACAGAAGTTAACATACGAATATCTATTGCTCTTTAAAGACTAAAACAATTGAATAAATTGTGGAGAGGGACAGACAGAACAACAAAAATTAAATTTTTAAGAGCATGCATCTTTCCCATTGCAACATACGCTTGTGAGACCTGGTCACTTACTAAACAAGCTGAACAGCGCATAAACGCCTTTGAATATAAATGTTATAGACGAGTTCTAAGAATATCTTGAATTAAGAAAAGAACAAATGCATCCATACCTCAAGAGCTGAATATTGAAGAAGGTTGGCCACTAAAGACGATAAACAAAGAAAATTGAAGTATTTTGGTCACTTGAAACTTCACGAAAGTTTGGAGAGAACATTAATGGAGGGCTATATGCCTGGGAAGAGAGGAAGTGGAAGGCCAAAGAGAAGATGGGTGCAGGATGTGGCGGATGATCTCCAGATGGGTGTATCGGACGCGGGACAACTTGCTTATGATCGATAAGTTTTCCGGAAGGTTGTTATGGGAGCGAGGTTCTGCAAAAGGACATGCTACTAAATGAGTGAATGAATATTCTTCTTGCTAGCCGGGGTTCAATGACTATTCCTACACCGTGTCTTGTCCTTTCTCGCTGTTCCTCTTCGGAGTTGACAAACATATATCTGTGGCGGAACTCCTTGCAGCATCTCACTTTTATTCTGGTGTCCGCTATGCCCATCAGTCCAATTTCCCTCTTTTCCATTGTTTCTATGAGTTCCCTTTGTTTACTATTAAAACCGCAGATATTAATTTTTTTTTTTGGTTTCTGGTTTTAGAATCGCTGTGTCTATATCCATTTGGGCCAGTCCTTTTATATTTCTTAGTTTGTCTACGAGCAGTTAGAAATTTCCTGCCGGGTTGCTAGGCCAGTCACACGTTTACGACAAAAATCTGACCAAGGGGAGTCCGGCGCCCCACCCCCCCCCTGGTGAGCCAGAACCCCGTTGGCCCATGATCTCGAGGTCATGGTTTCCCGGTCTGCACCACGACGAGGTGGGGTTGACTTGTGTAGTCTGCGAGTCATCGGCAGGCTACTAATTTTCACTTTTCACCCCTCCTGGGAGAGGCTAGCCGATCCCAAGCCTACTGGCTTCTTGGCCAGGCGATACCTTGTGTGTTTGTGTGCGTGCGTGCTCATATATTATATATATATATATATATATATATATATATATATATATATATATATATATATATATATATATATATATATATATAAGAGAAACGCAACATTATTGCAGTTTCAATTGCAAACTTGTACCAACATTTTATTGACGCTGCTGATTCACCCACTGCAGTCGGTTCTGACGATGCTGGTCCGTAAGAACAGGACTTCTAGCCAAAGACCAGCGTCGTTCCTGGCCGTTTGATCTGAAATTCGTCCAGCTCCTGGCATTGACTGGACTGTGGAGGACGCAGATTCCTAAGATGACACAGTCATATGAAGCGGTCTTCGGCATCAGTTGTGATTCTGGGTCTTCCACTGCGCGGCTGGTCTGCCACTGAGCCAGTTTCTTGAAATCGCCTCAAAAGGCGACTAATGGTGCTTCTAACCATATTAAATTCTATGGTAACACACTTTATGACTGTCCAGCTCGTAAACGTCCAATGATGATGAATCGTTGTTCTGTAGTAAGATGAGCCATACTTGAGAATTGAATTCTAAACAGAATTTATTCGAGGAGGATCAATCTGTTATAGGCATTTAATAATATGGTCAGAGAGCTTTATGTTCAGTAAGTTTCACGGAATTATCATGAACGTGTCACGAGTTATTGTCAAAAATGATATTTTGACTTTGATATCTTTCATGACCTCACGAATCATAAGGTGTGTACAATTCAGGTAACCAGGGGAAGTTAATGACCAGATGGCCACAGTCGATAGGTTGACCAGCGAATATCTTTTATAAAAGTAACACCAAAAATGTTGCGTTTCGTTTTTTGAACAGTATATATATATATTTATATATCGGCCGCTCAGAAAGCAATGGCAAACTACTGAGCGTAATCTTGCCAAAGAAATCAACAATCATCTGAAAGATGCTGATGTTGACAGCGATGTCCTGTAAAGGATATGCAAACATTTTAAACATAAGTTACCAACGCGGCGAGAACCGCATCCAATTCTGGCGCGCTGTGTTACCCTATGGGGATAAACGGGATTACATATATCAATCCCCCCCCCCCCCCCCCCCCCCCCGAGAATGGGCGTTTTTTAAAAATAACAATTGTAAAAAGTGTAAATTATAAGTTATGAAAATAACAATAGCTAGGAGACATAACGTGAGTGATCTGTAAACTGGCTTGCGCTTTCGTATTTAAACAATCAATAACGTGCATTGTGATTTCCCCAGTGAAGCATTCCACCCATCCTTAGTAGTCCCAGCTTGAAAGCACCGATTAATTCTCACATGCTAGTCTATGCCACAGGACCCCAAAGTTGGGGATAGCGGGCGAAAGAAAGATCTAGGGTAGGCGGCGAGGTTATGCTGCAGATGTAATACCGCGAAAGAAGCTTTTGTTTGTGTTTATGGGAGAACTAGGTTATCTGTTGGGGTATCATCCTTGCACCCCGGACAAGTCCATAGATGTTCAGATCCTCCCCCCCCCCCCCTTTAAAAAAAAAAAAACATATGCACCAGCGTCCGGCGGTTAATAGTGCCAGTTCTGTGTTGGTTAACGAGGCCCCTCGTTCTCCCGATGTGCAGTGTCTGGCCGTGATGCAGTCATGAAAGCGACATGAAATAATATGGCAACCACTGGTATACATATATAGTAAAAAGTAACAGCAGCTCAATGACAGGTTGTGCGGAAGGGGTTAGAAGACATTGTGACTTCCACGAAAACCAAATAAATGGAATACTTTTATATGCAGATGGTGTGGCTGAACAGCTTTCTGTGTCAATCTCAAAATCAGGTGTTACTGGGTTCAAATTCGACCTTAGAGTTGTGAAATTTTACAAGAGCTATTGGTTTTTATTAATATCACACTTCCCCCTGAACTCTTGAGTATTGAGATAGGACACCTGGTCTCCTCGGATAAGATTAGCCTATAAAACAGGAAGTCCGTGTGCAAACTTAGATATTCCTACCGCAGTCGGAAATCGCAAAGAGCAGGTCGCATGACCGCTGCACTGGCACAATTATTAAGAAAGAAAACCTACCCCTGGACGGAGAGATCCTGTTACCTTAAATGGAGTCTGTCTACAGAAAGTAAACCCGACATACATGCATACCAAAGTTTTACACTCTAACATCTAAGGTATAAAATACAAACAGTTAGGTATATGTAGTTCCTGCCAAAAAAAAAAAAAAAAAAAAAAAAAAGAAAAAAAAAAAAAGAGACATACTAAACACGAAAACAGTGTACAAATCTTACAATGGAATCTATAAAGGTGAACATAAATCACAGAGTGAAAATCCCCAAAATAAGAGACAAATACCAAAATACATAATAATAAAATAATAAAATAAAAATACGTATTCTAGGACACAACAAACGACGTTTCGATTTCACAAATCTTCATCAAGGACGGAAGACCACAAACAGATATAAAGATAAAACATAAAATTATAAAATAATAGTAAAATACAACTACTTCATTGTCAAACAGGCACACAAGTTGGGTTCAGTTCGGGTTTGAAAGGTGTTCGTTTTCTTCAAATAGCTGTAAAAGTGCCAAATGAGAAATGTGTGGTCAAAGGTGTGCAAATAAGAAATGTGTGGTCAAAGGTGTGCAAACAGTCAGATATGAATATATAGAGGGAAGTCAGCAGAGATATACAGTTGCACCCACAACAGTATTGATTCCGGCTGGATGGATGCACCCCAGAGAGTTTATTTAACATCTAAGGTGCATAATTTCCATTGGCACCTTGCCGTCTTGACAGACGATAGTTTGTGCTTTAAAAAGGCATAATAACTTTTGCCTATGGCGGTAGCGAATGTGACTAATAAGGCCAATTCGCGCTGTAAATGCCCGTTCATAGTGAGTGCATGTGAACACGTGGTCATTTCCACCATCATGCACCATCTTACGTCTCACACGCTCGGTGTGTGACTTATCTGCAATAATTTTCTCCTTTGCCTTTATTCCATTTCTGATCTTTGCCCTCCATGCAACACGTTCTGCGACGACTTGCTCCCACTGTGCATTATCAATGCCTGTATCAATCATGTCCCGCTTACACACATCTTTGTATCCTAGTAGAGGCCGACCCTGAGATCTCTTACCCATCTGTAATTCACCAAAAAAGATGTCCTTTGGTATTCTACCATCATCCGTCCTCCAAAGGTGTCCTATCCATCTAAGTCTACGAAGACTGAGCATGGAATAAACCGTCACACAACCTGATCTTTCCAATACTTCAGTATTTGTGATTTTGTCTTGCCACTTAGTACCAAGAATTCTTCGCAGACACCGCATATGAAAGCTGTTTAAACGCTTCTCTTGGTGTGAGTAAGGTGCAGGGGCGTCACTAGGGGGGTGCGGGGGGTGCGGGCCGCACCGGGTGACACCATCAAGGGGTGACACCAAAATAAAAAAATTGCAAATTTGACAAAGCAGACATAGCAAAATAAAAAAAATTTAACTTTGTCCGAGTTTTTCGAAGTTCTTTATTTATGTTTTACCTGAAGTATTGAAGTTATATTGTTCAATTTGTTTTCTTTCTTATGTCCTTATTAACTTTTTGACTTATTTTACAAACATTACTATATGCGATTATATATGGTACAGGAACACTCGGAAGAAGACCATGGTGAAAGTCTAAAGGGGTGACACCAAGAGTTTACCGCACTGGGTGACACCAACCCCAGTGACACCACTGGTAAGTTGTCCAGGTTTCACTGCCATAAAGAAGAGTACTAAGGACACAGGCTTGATAGACAAGGACTTTTGTTTTGGCAGTAAGCTTCTTGTTCTCCCAGACTCTTTTCCTTAACCTGTTCATTATTGTTGCTGCCTTACCAATCCGGATGTTGATTTCCTGATCTAGGGATAATTTGCTATTTACCACTGATACTAGATATGTAAAATGATCTACCATCTATAGTTCGGCGTCGTCAATAAAGATTGATGGTACCCCATGTGCACCTTGTGATATGACATAATCTGTGTCTTCTTTTTGCTAATTGTTAAACCAAATTCAGAACAAGCATTGGAGAATGCAGATAGTAGACATTGCAATTCTTCCTCAGAGTTGGTCGTAACTGCAGCATCATCTGCAAAAAGCAACTCTCTGATCAGTACCCTCCGAATTTTGGTCTTGGCCTTCAAGCATAATATGGTGTGACATATTCCCCCTCGACAGAGGAACGAGAAAGAAGACGAATACATTATATCGAACGCAGCAACACATGATGGACACTAGCATGTTTAGTTTAGTTTAGTTTAGTCGATGGATCAACATCAAGGCACACGGGTGCAACCCATAAGTGCTCCGTTTTCCTCCTAACTCAAATCTGAGTTTAGACAACCTCGGTTCAGTGCACGTACTCCGTAGCACCGGCGAGGATCTTGAAAATACTTTGGGTAGATTTTTAACTCGAAATTTTGCCCGGGCAGCGCCGTTAGGCTACTCTTTTTCGATTTCCAAGGGATCTTTTACGTGCGCAACAATACACACGGGCGTCCGATATCACTACCCAGAGACCAGGGGAAATTTATTACTAGAAGTCCACGTGAAAAAATCCCGGCACCACCGGGGCTGAACCCGGGACCTCCAGCACTCGAGGTGGACACCATACCTCAAGACCACACAGCTCCTCACACTAGCATGTATTATAACACACCATTGGGCAAGAGCCTAACCATTTCTTATCTACAAGAGCATGTTCTCTGTAAGGATCACATTACCAAATGCCATCTCTGCATGGCAGGTTGGCTGCACTGTCTCAAACACCCTCTGTCCTATCTTCATGGCGCACTCATACAGGCTTCTTTCTGTTCGTCTCTTTATGCTGTCTGCCCACGTGTAACGTTGTCATCCTCTTATACACTTACCCTCAACTTTTCCCTTTAGCCCGCCCTTTAACACGAATCCTTGCCATTTTATATGACTGAAGATTTTTAATTGCTTGCTTGCTTGTGTACGGTGGCTGTGAACTCCAGCGTGAAGTCTTGTATGTCGGATCAAGACATCCTGTTGTCCAACATCAGTGTGATGTCATACCGGACCTGAGGTTTGCGTGAGTATCCGTTGTCCCATGTCTGGCTTATTGGTGTGCAGACTGGTGGTTCCTCGCCGTGCAGGCAGATACTCTCCGACTTCGGAGGAACGATTTTTAATTGTCTACCTTGATCTCACACACTGATGCCAATCCCAGACAGTGTAGCATAATATTACGCGCTGAGAGTCCATACAAACAGGTTCTTATACAGTGATGATGAGGTCAGCAAGACCGAATGGATAAGAGCCATCGTTCTTAAACTTCTGGTGTGCTGATGCTGAGGTAGCGGGTTCAACCCCTGCACTGGTCAGCTGGACTAAAATGTTGACTTCTCGTCCATGACTTGAGGTCGTAAATTACATGTACCTCTGAAGTCGCCTAATGGCCAGGGACACTGGTAGTAGGGAAACCCATCCATACGCACAAATCAGCCAAGTGCACTATAAGTAGTAGCAAGTGTATGGACTACGTGTGAGTTCAAAGCGAGCCAACGCAAATATATATATATATATATATATATATATATATATATATATATATATATATATATATATATATATATATATATATATGCTTATGACAGAAACGGTTTAAAGGCGAGAGGATTAACTTCATTGCCCCAGGTGTCAGCTCATCGGGACCGGGTTTTTCTCCGGGAACCGCAAGCGGCCTCCAGAGAACACTACATAAAGCACGAATTTCTTTATCTCCTGTCATGACCCCTAGGACGTATTCGCCTCAGAAACCCGCCACTGGGGGAGGACGTAAATATTAATTAATTGGGAAAAGATGAAGCCGTTGAAATAGCTTGAGAATACATTAGGAGGTATTGATATCCATAATAATTCAAGCCGAGACATAATTCCCTCAAATGAAGGACATTCTGTGTAATTTATTCGTGTCTATGGAAGTCAGACAGCGATGTGAAGGATGTGATATACTGCTCTTGGGTAGCTCAGTTGTTAGGACTTGCCTGCCGACAAAGAAGTCATGCGTTCGAATCCCCTTCGAGACGGAGAGTGTTCTTCCTTAACTGACCTGGGCTCTCATATCTACCAAGTCTAAGTTTAGTACCAGGAAATGTCATGGGAAGCAATGGCGATAGATGTCATATTGACCACGTAATCCGATTAGTCTAAAAACATGGAGCTAGACTATATACCCAATTTGTCTCACTTATATACTACTGAATACTACTGTAAAGCGGCGAAGTATGGACACTGAATTTAAAAAAAAAAACGCGTGGAGACCACAGAGATGTGGATTCTACAAAGAGTGATAGGAATCTCATTGGGCGGCTAACAAAGCAAATATCTAAGTACTGCAAGAGGCCAATTTAAAAAGACATCTGACTATCACATCAAGTAAAGACAATGGTAATGTCTGGACACGATATGAAACGAGATGATCTGGAAAAGGCTGTGTCACCGGGTAAGATCCAGTGTTAGGGGACAGAGGCCTTCAGAGGAAAAATATAGGATAAGATCTAGTGTTAGAGGGCAGGGGTCGTCAGAGGAAGAAATATTGGGTAAGACCGAGTGTTAGAGGGCAGAGGTCGTTACACGAAGAAATAATGGGTAAGACCAAGTGTTAGGGGGCAGGGTAGTCGGAGGAAGAAATATTGGGTAAAACCTAGTGTTAGGGGGCAGGGTAGTCGGAGGAAGAAATATTGGGTAAGACCTAGTGTTAGGGGGCAGGGTAGTCGGAGGAAGAAATATTGGGTAAGACCGAGTGTTAGAAGGCAGAGGTAGTTACAGGAAGAAATATTGGGTAAGACCGAGTGTTAGAGGGCAGAGGTCGTCAGAGGAAAACGTATTGGACAAGAAAGAGTGTTAGAGGTGAGAGGTCGTCAGAAGAAGAAATATTGGGTAAGACCGAGTGTTAGGGGACAGAGGTCGTCAGAGGAAGAAATATTGGGTAAGATCGAGTGTTAGGGGGCAAAGGTCGTCAGAGGAAGAAATATTTGGTAAGATCGAGTGTTAGAGGGCAGAGGTTGTCAGAGGAAGAAATACTAGGCAAGACCGAGTGTTAGGGGGCAGAGGCCGTTAGAGGAAAAAATATTGGACAAGACCGAGTGTTAGAGGGCAGAGGTCGTCAGAGGAAGAAATATTGAGTAAGACCGAGTATTAGGGGACAGAGGTCGTCAGAGGAAGAAATATTGGGTAAGGCCGAGTGTTAGAGGGCAGAGGTCGTCAGAGGAAGAAATATTGGGTAAGACCGAGTGTTAGAGGGCAGAGGTCGTCAGAGAAAGAAATATTGAGTAAGATCGAGTGTTAGAGGTAGTCAGAGGAAGAAATATTCAGTAAGGGGACAGAGATCGGCTGAGTAAGAATTGCTGATTGAAAATTGTTGCCTTAGTAACTAAAACAAAAAAACAAAAAAATCGTAACAATCTAATGGTACTGGAAATGTGGTGTTTGAGGAAAATGCAAAGAATACCATGGACAGACAGAAAAACCATTGAGTAAGTCCCACGAGAGGAAAATGAAAACCGCAAACTGATTAGAGCAATTAGACGTACACAGTCACATTTTTTGGCATGTTATGAGCAGAAATAAACTAGAGATCTTGGTGACAACTGGCATGATTGATGGAAAAAGAAAAAGGGGTAGGCAGAGAAGTAAATATCCAGGTGGCTTGACCACATGGCATGGTCGGGACAAGAACACAGAGCTGATCCACGACTCTGGTGATCGTGTAAGATGGCGAAACACGACTGCCCACGCTTGCAGGCTGGCATGATGAATGATTAGCATGTGGCTATACTAAAAGAATTGCTGTCTCTTAGTAATAATGATCGTTACACTGAGCGAAACCGATGTCAGTGAATAATCAAGTGGTAGCGGCCGGTTAGCGAAGTTGAGGGAACTGCGCTAGTAATGTTATGAGCACGGTCGGACGCGGGCTTGATGCCTGGGCTCGTCGCTCGTTAAAGTGAGAGAAATACTGGCTTCATATAGGGTGTATTTTTAATGACTGTGCAGTGTTTGAAAATATTGCCGGTCCAAATCTTGTATAACCCTCTGTAAAGTTCATACAACAGAATAGGCAAATGCAAAACTTGGACCGGCAATATTTTCAAACACTGCACAGTCATTAAAAATACACCCTGTACATTCAGACCTACAACATGTGATAGCCCTATCACATCACATGTCAATAGCAGAAAGCTGCTTCGGAAAATGTTTTTGTTTGAGACTAAGTGAAACCATTAACAGTTAGTAAGTAATAATTAACATTACTCATAAGGATGCCGTTACCAGTTAGAAATAATTAGAGTTATACTGTAACTAAATGGCTGACAGTTAGTAGTACATATGGTTATTAGTTAGTTACTTAATCTTTACAGGTCGTCGTAGTCAACCCCATACTTAATTAATTTTGTGGCTGTTTATGACTTCTTGGCAAGTTTACATTCAGTATTTTGCTATTTCTCTCTGCACGACAGGCACTCATATCATTTTGTGAAAAACAATGCAAGGCAGCCTGCTACCAAATCTCCCCCAATTGTGTTTCGAACGCGGTAGACAGGTTAACGAATTGCGTCCGTAACCCCATAGACACAGATCTGGCACATAGAGTTATATTGTAACTAAATAGTTGCTAGTGAGTAATCTTCTTCTTCTGCGTTCATCCGGAGTTGTTTTTTTCGGACGTGATTGCGCTGTCCCAGTTTACAGCAAAGCTGCGTTCTTACGCCGTTAGGCCGACACATCCGACTTCTGCGGGCATTTGTTGACCGGGTTAATCTTCCCGGACTAGTGAGTAATGAATGTACTCTACTGGCACAGATCTGGCACATAGGGTTATATTGTAACTAAATAGTTGCTAGTTAGTAATGTATGTACTCTACTGGCACATATCTGGCACATAGGGTTATATTGTAACTAAATAGTTGCTAGTTAGTAATGAATGTACTCTACTGGCATAGATCTGACACATAGAGTTATATTGTTACTAAATAGTTGCTAGTTAGTAATGAATGTACTCTACTGGCACATATCTGGCACATAGGGTTATATTGTAACTAAATAGTTGCTAGTTAGTAATGAATGTACTCTACTGGCATAGATCTGTCACATAGGGTTATATTGTAACTAAACAGGTGCTAGTTAGTAATGAATGTACTCTACTGGCACAGATCTGTCACATAGGGTTATATTGTAACTAAACAGGTGCTAGTTAGTAATGAATGTACTCTACTTGCACAGATCTGGCACATAGGGTTATATTGTAACTAAACAGGTGCTAGTTAGTAATGAATGTACTCTACTGGCACAGATCTGTCACATAGGGTTATATTGTAACTAAATAGTTGCTAGTTAGTAATGAATGTACTCTACTGGCACAGATCTGTCACATAGGGTTATATTGTAACTAATTACTTGCTAGTTAGTAATGAATGTACTCTACTGGCACAGATCTGTCACACAGGGTTATATTGTAACTAAATAGTTGCTAGTTAGTAATGAATGTACTCTACTGGCACATATCTGGCACATAGGGTTATATTGTAACTAAATAGTTGCTAGTTAGTAATGAATGTACTCTACTGGCATAGATCTGACACATAGAGTTATATTGTAACTAAAGAGGTGCTAGTTAGTAATGAAAGTACTCTACTGGCACAGATCTGGCACATAGGGTTATATTGTAACTAAATAGTTGCTAGTTAATAATGAATGTACTCTACTGACACAGATCTGGCACATAGGATTATATTGTAACTAAATAGTTGCTAGTTAGTAATGAATGTACTCTACTGGCATAGATCTGACACATAGAGTTATATTGTAACTAAATAGTTGCTAGTTTATACTAGTTAGTAATGAATGTACTCTACTGGCACAGATCTGGCACATAGGGTTATATTGTAACTAAATAGGTGCTAGTTAGTTATGAATGTACTCTACTGACACAGATCTGGCACATAGGGTTATATTGTAACTAAATAGTTGCTAATTAGTAATGAATGTACTCTACTGGCACAGATCTGGCACATGGAGTTATATTGTAACTAAATACTTGCTAGTTAGTAATGAATGTACTCTACTGGCACAGATCTGGCACATAGGGTTATATTGTAACTAAATACTTGCTAGTTAGTAATGAATGTACTCTACTGGCACAGAGGGTTATATTGTAACTAAATACTTGCTAGTTAGTAATGAATGTACTTTACTGGCACAGATCTGGCACATGGAGTTTTATTGTAACTAAATAGTTGCTAGGTAGTAATGAATGTACTCTACTGGCAACTTGCTTTTTTGAAAATAAATGATAGTTATTGTGCTTCCCCCAAACCCCCTCCACCCACCAAAATAAAGGCATAATAGCCTCTCCATAGTACAAAGACTGGGCTGAATTGTAGAGACCACGTGTTGCTCAAGCAGCATGATCCCCCTCTCGGCCTGCCTAGTGTACTCCAGAGAAAAGGTAAATCCAATATATCTGGACTAGACCAGCTAAAGAAGCTGCCGGATCAGCAAAGCAATGCTCTAAAACTCCGCCTGTCGAAGTTTAGATCCTAAACCAGTTACAGACTAAGGCTTATGGCCTGGTCTGCTTTGCCATGACATTCAGTGTTTAGGTTGCCTTTCCTCGCACCAGGATAAGCTTGTGCCCTCTCAATTATGCTCTTCCGCCCGAAGCCGTTGGCACAATGCGGGGTGATGGGCTTGATGAGAGCCGCCCAACATTTGGCGCTAACAGATGTACCATCTACTGTCATGATTGATTGATTGATTGATTTAGGAATCGACATCACAGCATTCGGGGCATTCCCATAAGTGCTCCGTCCCCATCCTCAGCAGCCAGCGAAGAGTTCCAACACTAATAGTACCAGTAGCAATTTGATTATAAGTCCGCGTCGCCTTTCCTCTGAGCGTTGAGCGTCGGCCAGATCCCCTCGTCACTCCTCGCTGTCTCATTCTTGCCAGACCATGGCAATCCATTTGCTCCTCCGAGGTCATATCTACTGTCATATAGTAGCTCAGTCATAACTGACTAACACCTGACTAACTAGTAATAAATTGATTGATTGATTGATTTAGGAACCGACATCACAGCATTTGAGGCATTCCCATAAGCGCTCCGTCCCCATCCTCAGCAGCCAGCGAAGAGTTCCAACACTAATAGTTCCAGTAGCAATCTGATTATATGTCCGTCTCGCCTTTCCTCTGAGCGTCGAGCGTCGGCCAGATCCCCTCATCACACATTGCTGCCGCATTCTTACCAGACTATGGTGATCCATTTCCTCCTCCGAGGTGTACACGTTCCCCCACAAGGCCGCAACCATGTCTGCCTGGTCATGCATCAATACTCCACCAAGTTTTGCCGAGCCAGCCAATCTGTTCGCCTGTTCATTCCTCAGCACACCGGCATGCCCCGGAGAAAAGATCCAGGTTATGCTTGCTACCCGTGACCTCCGAAGCGAAGCAAGCCACTCTGCACAAAGCCTGCCTGTCCTCACCCTCCTCAGCATGCCTTCTAAGTCAGTTATAATCACAAAGTGTGTATGTATCGTGTTCTCCATCCAGTGGAAAGCTGCACTGAACGCCTCCACCTCCATTCTTAAGCTAGATGCTGTTTCATCATACGCCAGGCTCTCCTACACCAACAGTCGACCATTAGCTTTTGCTAAGAATCCCCAGGCACTTCTCCTACCTCTCAACACCGAGCCATCCGTGTAGATAATCACATCACCCGGGCGAGCATTATCCTGAATTAGTTGCTGGATTTCCACTTCCGTGGCCCCTGCTGGCGACTCCCTGCACTCCCGGCTCAATGTGATTATAACTCTGCACAAGTCTGCCGGCTCCGCTGGCACTCTAACCCACTCCTCTCCTCGACTGATGTTCTCCAAGGGGCACACCTGTCTGATCGTATCCTCCGCTTGAGCCATCCATGATTTCCCTCTTTTCAGTCTCTGACCCTTAACTTCGTCCAGTGCCTCATGCAACGGGTGATCTGTGTCTGCAGCTACTCTGAGGTATGCCTTCGCCTGCATCACCCTGTGCCTACCAGCAACAGTCGGCAGACCAAGGATGTAACGCATACACACTACTGTGGTGTCTCTGGAGCATCCCAGAATGACCTGCATAGCTTCGTTCTGTATGCGCTCTAATTTCACCAGCTGACTCTTTGAAGCAGTGAGCAGTCCTAGACTCCTAGTCCATAATCAATTACTGAGAGGATCAAGTGCTGATATAGTGTGAAGAGCACTCTCTGCTCTGTGTCCATTGCAGCCATAGTTTTAAGTGCACTGAGTCCCCTTTGAGATCTTGTCACAACCGTCTCCACATGGTCCTTGAAGGACAGACTCCTGTCAAATGTGATTCCCAGATACTTCAGTATGTTCTCTCTGTTGACGCTTCTGCCATCTATCGTGAGGCTTGGGGCATCACCTCTCACATTCCTGTTGTCCAGAGAGCACCACAAAACAGCCGCCTTTTCCGGGTGGATGACAGCTCTCATTTCAGTGCACCAGTCAATCACTTTGTCTACTGTCACCTGTAGCTCCTGGGCTGTTTGATCCCTATTTCTCCCCTGCTTATATGCAAGAATATCATCTGCAAATGTTAGTATAATTTAATAGTTTTTAAATGTAATTAGTTAGTACAGTTTAATAATAATTAAACCCAATGGCGCAATTTGCAATTCAGTAATATGTAGGTTTAGACAGAATTAACTCATTGTCAGTTGGTAATACGAGGGCGAGGGCGAGGGTAATACGAGAGTAAGTCATACAGTTCTGTGGGATGGCAGGCAAATGTAGTTGGTGTTTTCTACAGATGTCATTAGGTGACAGCAACATCGAACTTTATATTCCCGTTCGTCAGGTGGAGCTAGGTGTCTCATGCGCGTGCGCAGCGCATAAACAAAATGGCGACTGTACTTACGGAGTGTACAACCAAAGAGCAACGTGCATTTTTTGTGGGCAAAAGGACTGCCTGAAAAGGGTAATCATAAGGAAATACTTCCTGTTTATGCTAACAAATGTTTGTCCCGTAAAGCGGTGCATAGCTGGGTAGAAAAGTTTTCTCAAGGACGCTCTAAAATTGTTGATGAAATCCAATCTGGTCGTCCTGTTGAGATTGCAACATAATCATCCGTGGAGGAGATGATTAGAGGTGACAGGCGAGTAGCGATAGACTCTGTAGCATCTGCAATAGGGTGCTCACAAGGTTCAGCATACAGCATAATACATGATCGACTGAAATTTCCAGGACTGCTGACTTGAGGAGTGTTGCTTCTTCACGACAGTGCCAGACCACATACGGCTCGATTAAATCATGAAAAAATTAACCAACTAAGGTGGGAAGTTCTGAAACATCCACCTTTCAGCTCCGACTTAGCCACTAGTGACTTCCACGTTTTTGGTCCAACCCACCTTGGCGGGAGGCATTTCGCTAATGACGCCGAAGTTGAATGTGAAGTGAAAACGTCGTTTAGAAAACAGAACACACAGTTCTATGCAGCTGGTTTGGGAGGACTGATAAAACGATGGGATAAGTACATCAATGTTGGTGGAAATTTTGTTGAGAAATAACGGGACAGTATATGTATAAAAATAAACTGGTTTCAAGTTGTTATATTTAGTTATTTTTCGACAGCCATTTGTGACTTACTTATTAACTTCCCCTCGTAATTACCGTTAGACAAATAAATTCGAAACTATTTAGTAGTCAAAGTTAGTTGCATGCCTTACAGTACGTTGCACTCAACTTCAGGATTTGTGGGTTGTTTGTATGTACTATGTAATTTTGTCGTTGAGTAGTTTGGCATTGATTTCTCAAATACCGAATAAGATCTACATATATGCAGTCTGTTTACAAATTGTCTGCGCTGATTTAGAGCCCCGGACTTGGTGTGTCGGGTAACTGCGAAACGCATTAACTGCTTCTAAGACACAGCTCCGGCTCGTAGTAGTTAATGGCGTTGTACTGAACAAAATAGTTGGCAGTTAGAACTAATTAGAGTTACAGAAATAAATGCGTTGTCTTCGAGTAATAGATGGTGTCAGACTAAATGATACCATTGCCTTAGAAATAATTGACGTAAGACGGATACATTGGTTACCAGTTAACAGCCAACAATGGCGTTAAACTGAATGAAATCGTTGCGTCAGTAATAATTCGTGGTAGACGAATAAAACAGTTAACCATGTAATAGCCAACACATGGTGTTAGACTGCATGAAACCAATGCTTTAGTGGTAATTCACGTTAGTTAAATAAATCAGTTACTATTTAGCAGCCAACAAATGGTGTTAGGCTGAGTGAAACCATTGCTTTAGTGATAATTCACTTTAGATAAATAAATCAGTTACTATTTAACTTAGCAGCCAACATATGGTGTTAGACTGCATGAAACCAATGCTTTAGTGATAATTCACGTTAGTTAAATAAATCAGTTACTATTTAGCAGCCAACAAATGGTGTTAGGCTGAGTGAAACCATTGCTTTAGTGATAATTAACGTTAGGTAAATAAATCAGTTACTATTTAATTTAGCAGCCAACATATGGTGTTAGACTAAATGAAACCAATGCCAGTTAGGAATAATTAGTAATAGACCATATTCCACCTTTATAAACTATTAATACAAATTGTGTTCGCGTTTTCTTCGTTGAGTCCCATGGGCCGCTCAGAAGACCAATACCTAGATATCAGAAGAGACCAACTCATACAACCCAATTCAGAAGGGAGCCAGCGCGTTAGTGTAATCACAGGAAGTGACGTCGATAATGGCATGAGGGATGTCGGACGAGGGTTCCACGCCTTTGTTCGTCGTCCGCTAAGTGAGGGAAAGACTGGTCATCAATTCTTCCACGCATTCAGGTCTACAGTAAGTGATGATTCTACACAACTCCACAGCCCCTTTGCAGGTTCCTGCTTCTGGACTTGTTTCGTGTAACAATTCACAAGAGAACGAACGAACTAACGAACCTTATTTTAAAAGGGTCATAAATTGGGCAGAGGAAGAAAATACAACCCGAAATATGAGAAGACCAATGTGGGTTTGTAGAAGGCAAGGGCACACTAAATGATGTGTATGTGCTGAGAACATTAATTGAACGTTTTATATAAGTAAATAAAGACTCACATATTTGCAGAATTGACTGCACAAAGGCTTTCGATAAAGTAATACATGATGGGGATGCTAGCAAATCTACAAATTGATGGGGAAAACCTTAGACTCATTAAAAAACATATATTGGAAACAACAATCTGCAGTAGGTCAATATCAGCAGATTACGAGAGATGTGAGGCAGGGATGTGTAATGTCTTCTTTTTCCCCTGTATAGTGAAAATATATTCAGGAATGTTAACGACATGAAAGGAATCATCATTGGGGAATATAACATAAACAACATTAGATATGCGGATGATACAGAATTGACTGCAGACAATGAGCAGGATCTGCAACATTTAGTAGATGCGATATTTGCACACAGTGAACAACTTGAGTTAGAATTAAATTGGAAGAAGACACAGATTATGGTCGTCACTATGAAGAAGGAAATACAACAATATAATATACACATAAATGGTAATATTCTTAAACAAGTGAATCGGTACAATTATCTCGGAACAGTCATAACATATGATGGGAGATGCCTTGAAGAGATTAGAACAATAATTGCCATACCAAAGGCAGCCTTTTGCAAGAAGATAAATATACTGAGCAATAAAATGATGTCATTTGCTACGAGAAAAAGAGTATTGAGGTGCTACATAGAACCTGTACTTTTGTATGGATGTGAGGCGTGGACAACGAGCAGATAAGCTGAAAAACATCTGATGGTTGTGGAAATGTGGTTTATGAGGAAAATGCATTATCATGGATAGACAGAAAAGCCAATGACCAAGTCCTACTAGAAACAAATGAAAACCGTAAACTGATTAGAGAAATTAGACGCAGACAGTTAAATTGTTTGGTCACGTTATGAGAAGAAATACATTGGAGAACTTGGTGACAACTGGCAATATCGAGGGGAAGAGAACAATGGGAGGACAGAGAAGTAAATACCTGGATGGCATGGCCACGTTGTATGATCGAGACAAGAACACGGAGCTGATCCACGACTCTGGTGATCGAGTGAAATGGCGAATCATGACCGCCCACGCTTACCGGCATGGCACATGATGATGATGATGAAATTGGGCAGTTAGGCAGGCCCGATTTACATTCGGCCCTTCTAATCACTCGTCTTTCGTTAATCAATTGAGAGACATTTGATTACTTACACCAGGACAAGACAGTTGTTATGTTTTTGGTCTTGTTATGAGACGAGTGTTTGGAGAAGGTTGTGACAGGCGGTAAGATCTGGGGTGTTAGAGACAGATGTCGACAGAGAAGAACATGCTGGATGTTTTGTTAGAGTGACGGGCAAGACGATCAGTGGTGTGACTTACTGCAAATACAGAGCATTCAAGTTTGTGGAGTAGTTTGATCGCTTATGACGCTCGGCATGGCACATGATGATAATGATGAATACAATGTCTTAGATGCAATAAAGCTGTCGCCGAAATTAGAAATTACCTTGAGACTGAATAAAACAATTGTTGGTAGTCAACAACTAGATACTGTTATAAAATATAGAATATCTTCTTATTTTTATCACACAGCACAGGCTTACCGCAAGTTATCACATTTCACACACTACACAAAAATAACTTTCTCCTCAGGTAAGGAAGGCTGTAGTTGTAAATGAGAACGTCTCATCCGCCGAGGCTCTTCGTACACACGTTCTTAGAATTCAAAATTCACGTTAAGTATTTCTAACTCTGCCAACCTGGGGTAAGGCGTAGATGCGATACTGGAAATTAACGACTTAATTATTAATGTCTGTTTGAAGCTGCTAGCCCATGTTAGCTCAGAATTTAATATTTTGAAGTTTACGTTTTAATATTTATTTTCCAAGAACTAGCACATTTTCTGACGAGGAATCTGCTACAAGTGAAGCTAAAGCACGATGTGTAAATTTGAAGATTTTACACGGTAATTTTCTCAACATGGACAGAAAATATGGTTTAACAAGTGGGTTATATATTGGTATTTTGTGACATATTCTCTACAAAAAAATGTGTCTATAATACATCTGATCTAAAATCAGCATGGCTTGGGCGATTCGTAGTACACATGTAGGTTGTGATGTCAGAAATACTTCGTTGTACATGTCTCTCATACATTAGCGTTCATTACTAGTGATCATTGAAGGTACATAGTTGTTTCCATTTTACATATTAAAATAGGTGAATACACGAAAATAACTGGAAGTAAAAATTGCATGCCTTCATTTGTGTCATCACAAAGTGCCTACAGTATTTCTTCTAATGATTTTAATTATATTATTGTGTGTATGTGTAAGGGATGAAGGGGGGGGGGGGCTTGAAAAGGGGGGGGGGACAGACAGACAGACGGACGGACGGACGGACGGACGGACGGACGGACAGACAGACAGACAGACAGACAGACAGACAGTGAGAGATGACTGGTTGACTACTATATCTTCATTCTTCCTTCGTCTTTCTGCCTTCGTACTCCTTCTTCCCACACTTCCCCTCTATCTTCTTCCTGTTCTATTCATTAAGAGGCCAGACAATTGGAAACCATGACTCTGTCAATTGATATTTTGACTTAGTTCGTGCTGCTGACATTATTAGCTACTCTAGTATTTCTATTTCCCATAGGCATCTTTTTATGCCTTATTCTGCATTTCCCGTATAGCACTGTAATGGCACATGACCTTCCTGACAGACGATAGTTTGTTACGTTCTGCTTCAAAGAAGGCTTACCAACCACAACCCATGAAGGGGACCAGGGATGGAGTTATAACTATTCATAGCACAAATTCTGGGCTGAATTGTAGAGACCTTGTATTGCCCATGCAATTTGATCCCTTTTCCAGCCTTCTTAGATTACCCCACACAAAGGTAACAACAATATATCTGGAACAAGGCAGAAGTTCTCGGATCAGCAAAGGAATGCTCTAATTGTCTGCCTGTCGGAGCTTCGATCCTAGACCAGTTGCCGACAAAGGCTTAAGTCTGGTCATGCCATGAAATTTAGTATTTTGGTTGCATTTTCTCGCACTATTGTAAGTGCTCGCACTATTGTAAGTGCTTGCACCCTTCCAATTGCGAACCTCCGCCCGAAGTCATTGGCACTAAATGGGGTGTCGAGTTTGGTGAGTGCCGCCAAAAAAATCGCTAACATAAAACAGATTCCAGAATTTCTCTATTCCCCATCTTCTGTTGATACGGATAATCAATTACATTATCTTTTCCTTATGGTTTTGATGAGTGGTCTTGTAATACCTGCAGCTCTTCATACCTCACCATATGGTTTCTTCTTTGTCCTCGGTATTCTTAGCATTGTTCTCAAAAACCATATCTTTACTGTCTCCAATTTCTTTGTTATTTCTTTACCCTTTACTGCCTCCAATTTCTTTATTTCTTTACGCATTGGCCAACGATCGCATCCATACAGAACTGACCTCACATAACCTTCAGAAAGCGGAATTCCATACTTGTGGTATTTCCTTTGTAGCAGTAGAATGTTTGGTTATAGAGATTCTTGTAAATCTCACGTATTAATCATCATCAATTGCTTTGCCAGCTGGCGTAGTCGATCATGGCTCTTCGCAGATCTCGTTCCCTAGTGTTCCGGATCAACTCTGCCGATGATATTCCTTCATGCCACCGTCTTAATCCTTCCAGCATAATTTCTCTTAGTCTGCCTCTGTCTCTCTTCCCCTCGATCTTTCCACGATGTTCTCCAATACCTCTCTTCTCACCACATGACCAAAGAAAGCTGTTTGTCTCTTTCTTATTGTTGTATATAGTGTTCTAATTTCATTAGCCTCTTTCAGGCAATCGTTGTTAGTTACTCTGGCAGTCCAAGGAATTCGCAACATTCGTCTCAAAAACCACATCTCTGTTGCTTCTAAGTTCTTCCTAATTTGTTCATTTACGTTCCAAGATTCGCTGCCATGCAGCAAAACTGGTTCTATATAGCATTTCAGCACTCTCCTTTTTACATTCATTGATAGTAACGTGTTGCATAGGATACTCTTCATTTTCTGAAATGCGGCTTTTGCCTGCCCTATTCTGCTCTTAATCTCTGTTGTACATCTTCCATCTGATGTTACAAGTGCCCCTAGGTATTTAAAATTATCCACTTGGTTAAGAATTTCCCCTTCTATTTCTGTGTCACAATATGGTGTCACAATTTTCTGTATGCAATGCGGCCTTGGTAATCATGTCTGTCCACAGCCTTCTGTCTCGTGTATTGCCAATCACATCTGATATATATATATATATATATATATATATATATATATATATATATATATATATATATATATATATATATATATATATATATATATATATATATCCATGCCATGATGTCAAACTGCCTAGCATCTTCTCTCTTGGTACCCTGTGCCTCTTTTTCCTCGCAGCTTTCCCCTTCTCATGACATGGTCACGTTGTTTAAATTAGACATTTAAAAAGATTAACATAGTTGATGTTTTGCATCATTACCATGTATAACATTAACGTATAACTAAGGATAAATATAAATTACGTATCTTCCATTATGATTCCATAATTTATTCCAAGGTATAACATACCCAAGTTGAATTTTGTTGATTACATAACATTGGACTGTATTCCCAGTTACTTAGATTGTTATTCAATGAATATGAAATCAAGAATCAACATAACTTTACTAGGGATAATCCCCCACTTGTTCTCTTCTGTGTATTCTTGTTATTTTATTATAATTAACTCAGTATTATTAAAGTTATTGTTAGAATTCACCCAGAGCTCAGTCAATATACATTGAAGTGGTTAAACAATTGTAAAAATATACCAAACTCCACTTTTAATTTGAGACACGGTGAGATAAAGTTAAATATTTGGCTGCTATACTATCCCAGTCATGTTAGGCTATCTGTGATGGCATTTTTAGGTATGTATTAATCTATCTTAATTCGTCACACCAAGTTATGCAGCTCTAAGGACAGTGTGTCTGACTTCGGTATGCATTTATGTCAGGTTTACCTTCTCTAGATAAGTGTCATGACGCCCAACCAAACAAAGCCGAGAATTCCGTTACCATTTCACAAAGTTCAACATTATCGTCAAGTGGCTTATCTTTATCCATCAGTTTTGCCGCCTCTCTATTTACATTAGTTTTCACTTGGCATAGTTAAGAATGCATTCCTTACAACTGCCAAAATAATATTTACCTATAATTTTTGTTTCAGTGAAATTCGCTTTTTATTTATATAAACGTAAAAAACAATCAGATCTGTCATTTTTTTAAAAGTGCATTGCAGGAACAAGAAAGGGTATTTCTTTGTGTGGACCGGTTTTGACTAGAGTACGTTACTGATTTCCTTTTATTTATGATTTTTGTGCGTTCAAAGCACTCCGTGTTCCACAGCTTTAGCTTGGTATTCTTATAGTACACATCAGTAGGTGTATGAACCTTGAATTCATTTTCCTGAAGAATGTATAGGTCGAGGTGGTATGGTGAGTATCCTATAGGCTTTCCATGCCATCGGTCCAGTTCAATACTCATTTAGGATTTTGGTAGGGAGGTGGTTTCACATTGCACGAGCAGGAGACAGTGTAAGAAATGATGTTATCAGATCAAGACATTGTGTCACATATATTGAAATGCAGAAGATGAAATTGTTCGGTTATCCAATTAGAGTGCAACACCATCAGTTACCAACACTGGCGCTACACAACAGAAGATATGATAACAGAGCAAAAGGACGTCCCCGAACAAAATTGCACGAATATATCAAAGACTTGACGTCAAAGGTGGAAGATGATGATGAAGGTGATGATACGCACCTGGTCAGTCGAACCGGCTTCTAACATGGTTAGCAGAGATTACACTCGCGAGGAAGTGGTGCGAGGGAAGAAAGCTAATTCCCAACCCTGATATGGTAATGAAACCTAGTTTATGTCAAGTCATGTTTGACACTAAGTCATTTTTATTTCTACCAACACATGTTATATTTACTGGGTAGCCCTTACATGAACAGATTTCCGTAACTCATTCTTTCCCAAATAGTTACTCATCACCATCATATGTCCTGCCCTATTGCATAGGCGTTAATATATGTCCATAGCTTGCTGCATATCCTTTATATAACGTTGCTGTGTCTACATTAACTCGTTATATCCCAAGCTGTTTTTACCTTATCTCGTTCTATAACCAAACAGTTGTTACCTTATCTCGTTCTATAACCAAACAGTTGTTACCTTATCTCGTTCTATAACCAAACAGTTGTTACCTTATCTCGTTCTATAACCAAACAGTTATTATCTTATCTCGTTCTATAACCAAACAGTTGTTACCTTATTTCGTTCTATCCCAAGCTGTTGTTACCTTATCTCGTTCTATAACCAAACAGTTGTTACCTTATCTCGTTCTATAACCAAACAGTTGTTACCTTATCTCGTTATATAACCAAACAGTTATTATCTTATCTCGTTCTATAACCAAACAGTTGTTATCTTATCTCGTTCTATAACCAAACAGTTGTTACCTTATGTCGTTCTATAACCAAACAGTTGTTACCTTATCTCGTTCTATAACCAAACAGTTGTTACCTTATCTCGTTCTATAACCAAACAGTTGTTACCGTAACTCGTTCTATAACCAAACAGTTGTTACCTTATCTCGTTCTATAACCAAACAGTTGTTACCTTATCTCGTTCTATAACCAAACAGTTGTTACCTTATCTCGTTCTATAACCAAACAGTTGTTATCTTATCTCGTTCTATAACCAAACAGTTGTTACCTTATCTCGTTCTATAACCAAACAGTTGTTACCTTATGTCGTTATATAACCAAACAGTTGTTACCTTATCTCGTTCTATAACCAAACAGTTGTTATCTTATCTCGTTCTATAACCAAACAGTTGTTACCGTAACTCGTTCTATAACCAAACAGTTGTTACCTTATCTCGTTCTATAACCAAACAGTTGTTACCTTATGTCGTTCTATAACCAAACAGTTGTTATCTTATCTCGTTCTATAACCAAACAGTTGTTATCTTATCTCGTTCTATAACCAAACAGTTGTTATCTTATCTCGTTCTATAACTAAACATGTGTTATCTTAACTCGTTTCATAACCAACTGCCTCTCGTTTGAAATAAAACGAGTTAAAGAAAAAAATTACTTGGGGAACAGAAGGAGTTAAAGTAACAACTACTTGGGGAACAGAACGAGTTAAAGTAAGAACTGCTTGGGGAACAGAACGAGTTAAAGTAACAACTCCTTGGGGAACAGAAAGAGGTAAAGTAACAAATGAATTGGGGAAAAGAGCGAGTTAAAGTAACACCTGCTTGGGGAACAGAACGAGTTAAAGTAACACCTTGGGGAACAGAACAAGTTTAAGCAACAACAGCTTGGGGAACAGAACGAGGTAACGCAACAACTACTTGGGGAACAGAACGAGTTAACGTAACAACTGCCTGGGGAACAGAATGATTAGAAGCATCAACTGCTCAGGGAACATAACGACTTAAAATAACAACTACTTGGAGAACAGAACGAGTTAAAGTAACAACTGTTTGGGGAACAGAATGAGTTAAAGTAACAAATGAATTGGAGAAAAGAGCGAGTTAAAGTAGCAACTGCTTGAGGAACAGAACGATTTAAAGTAACAACTACTTGGGGGACAGAACAAGTTGAAGCAACGATAGCTTGGGGAACAGAACAAGTTGAAGTAACCACTGCTTGGGGAACAGAACAAATTGAAGAAACGACAGCTTGGGGGAACAGAACGAGTTAACGTAACAACTGCCTGGGGAACAACGATTAGAAGCAACAACTGCTCGGGGAACATAACGACTTAAAGCAACACATGCTTGGAGAACAGAACAAGTTAAAGCCACAACTGAATGGAACGGGAAGTGTTAAAGCCTACCATGTCACAACCCACAGACAATGTCAGACGAGTGGCTAACCGAACAGTCATAGGCTGCAGTCACACTAGACACGACCTGTAAGATGAGAAGAATTCGCCTCTCCGCATCTCCCATACAAACACTCACTCACGTAAGCAGCCTCCTGTGCTACTTTATGTAATTACTCGTTTGTTGGGGGTTTGTAGCAAGAGGGATATTAATGAGAAATACCAAACACCTGGCTGCGGTAATTAGGCTTAGTTTCACAAAGAGCCTGGTGGAGTTTGCTAGGCTGTTGGATGCGTCACGTCAGCCTTCTTGTATGCCGGTAGTGCCGCTGGAGTAGTAATGTTTGGTATATCATCATCAGTATTATGGGTGGTGGCGTCATCATTAGCATCACAATTATCATCATCAGAACCACCACCACCACCACCACCACCACCACCACCACCACCACCACCACCACCATCATCATCATCATCATCACCAAAATTAAAATCATCATCATCATCATCATCATCATCATCATCATCATCATCATCATCATCATCATCATCATCATCATCATCACCAAAATTAAAGTCATCATCATCCTAATCATTTTCATCATCACCACCACCATCATGATCGTCATAATCATCATCATTATTGTATTCATCATCATCATTTGCAATAATTCAGATCTTAGGTATTAGTATTACTGAGCTATCGTATAACAGTCTACGGTACTACTTGCTTTCTGTTAGCGCCGAATGTTGGGCAGCGCTCACCAAACCCGTTACCCCATCTTGTCCCAATGGCTTCAGGCGGAGGAGCGCAATTGGAAGGGTACAAACAAGTCTTATCATGGTGCGTCATGGCAAGGTAGACCAAGCGCTAAGCCTTGGTCGGCAACCGGTCTAGGATCGAATCTCCGATAGGCGGTTAGTTAGAGCATTGCTTTGCGGATCCGGCAGCTTCTGCAGCTTGTCTTGTTCCAGATGTAGTGGTGTTACGTTTCCTCTGGATTAAGCTAGGCAGGCCGAGAGGCTGAACGTGCTGCATGGATAACATATGGTCTCTATAATTCAGCCCAGGCTTTGTGCTGTGAAGAAGTTATTATGCCTTTGTTTAAAGCAAATGTAACAAACTATCGTCTGTCAAGACGGCAAGGTGCCAGTATCAGTATTATCATTTGCATCATCATCATCATCATGTAATTAGAAGAGCCGGTCTCCGTGGCGATGGCGTTGAGGACGAAATTTGTAATGCCGCTTACCTGCGTTCGAAACACAGTGGTGACCGATGTGGCAGCAAACCGTGTCTCGCTTGTTTTAACGTGTTGGTTTGGAAGCCGGTAGTTCAAAAATCAATGGCAAACTATTGAACGTAAAACTTGCCAAGACATCAATAACGACAGTAAAATGCTGGTGCTGACTGCAACGTCCTGTAAAGGATATGCAACTTTTAAAAAAAAATAACTAGAGAGAACATTTGGCCTTTTGAATTGAATTGTTAAAGACAAGTTCTTAGAATATCATGGACCAAGAAGAATAAAACTACTGAAATTCTACCTAATCTGAACAAGGAAGAAACTTGGCTCAATGCTCAATAACAGTATCGTGTCTCGGAGACTGAAATATTTCGTCCAGATCAAACTTCGCAGTCACTTGGAAAGAACAGTGTTGGAAGGCATGGTTCCTGGCAGAAGAGACAGCGGTTGAGCAGCACGAAGATGGACACAGGGCATTGCAGACAGCTTGACATAAGGATGCATGAGGGTGCAGAAATTGCAAGGGATCGAGGCACGTTTTAACGTACCTTGATGAAAGCGACTTTCTGCAATGGATCTGCTACATGATAATGCTAGTTTCCCAGTTGTCTCAATCTGGCCCCTTGTCGTCTTGACAGTAGATAGTTTGTTACATTGTGATTAAAAAGTGCATATTAACTACAACCCGTGGAGGGAACTAGTGTGACTAATCAGACCAATTCGGGCTGTAGATGTTCGTCCATAATGGGTGCATGTGAACAAATGGTAATTTCCACCATCCTGCACCATCTTACGTCTCACACGCCCAGTGTGTGACATATCTGCAATCATTTTCTCCTTTGTCTTTATTTCGTTTCTGATCTTTGCATTTCATGCAACGCGATCAGCAGTGCAACAGCAATGCCTGTATCAATATCAATGATGTCCCGCGTACACGCATCTTTGTATTGTAGTAGAGGCCGACCCCGAGATATTTTACCCAGTTATAATTATAGCTTTAAACCCTTTATTTCCGCAATCTCTAAAAGAAATACTGAACAATTCGTAGAATACCGTGGATCAAGAAGGCGAACAATTCTGACATTTTATAAAATATGAACATCCAAGAAAATTGGCTTGAAAATATAATTTGGAAACTGAAATACTTTAACTGCTGAAAACGTCACATTATGTTAGAAAGAATGGCAATGAAAGGTATCATTACTTGAAGAAAAGGTGGGCCCACACAATGATGAACACCGGATATTAAAGATACCAAAGGCACAAGGAACAAGCGAAAGATCAAGAATCTGTCCAGCTGGTTGTGTTGAAAGCGACGTCCTGCACAGAGCTTGAAAGGCTATGACGATTATCATGTATACTTGCACATAGCAAGCATTAGGGAATGATGAAGTATATCGTTACCAGACTTTGTGTATCATCATCATTCAGCATTATAAATATTTCAGTGAATCGTTATTCCTTCGCGTGCAACAAAAGTGGGCTGTGTCGTCCCTCATCAATCATCTTGCAGTTTTCCCTGCACGAAGAATACACTAGAAAGCCGAAACTTATAATGTTTCACGTAGCTGAAATGTTTAAACTTTCTTGTATTTATCAATAAAAACAGTTAACCGTAAAACATTCAACATGTTCTTAAGGCTGCTTGGTTCTAGTGCCGTCTCTGACTTTTTAGAGAGCATTTGACATTTAGAAATGCCTCGATCTATCGTCTGTGAAAGACGAAAATCATTACTGTTATCTCTTTTGAAGTCCGGAATTTCCATTCGGCGAGATTAAATGTCACGATTCAGGACTTAGCACACGAAGACAGATTTCTACAATCATACACGTTGGCACTGGAGTGTTCGTACTGAAACTTGAGGTCTTAACTCATACGTTTCGTTGCATTCTGTGTATACGTAGCTTATAGTAGAACCAACCCACTGAAAACTACTACACTTTTGACTGGCAGACACAGACCACTATTCTTCTTCTCCTGTTGGTTCTGAATAGATACAGTAACGCATTAGAAATTTGGTCGGTCTGCTTTAGAACTATGAATGTAAGTGAAGTAAAGGACCATTTTATATGCCTTGATGTGCATCCGGAACACTGCACTTAGTTCTTATTTGTATAAACCCATCGACACTCGGTGAGTCATGTCGGGCCAGTCGTCTTTAGTTCCCAAGGCATTCTTGGTACAGATGTTAGGCTGGGTCGATCTGCATGTAAGAGGGACCCTTACCTACTTTAACTTACTATAAACTTGTTGAACATAATCTGCAGGATTTTCCCTAGGGATTCCCACTGAATCAACAAAAAACTAATTGTTAGTTAGTTACTCGCGGTTCCAACTTCACGGCAACGGGTCGTCCCCATTATGCTTCATTCCTGTGCCAGTGAACATCACACAAAATGCTCCTCACTGCCCAATGTGAAAAGTGGAACAGAGAGGAGTCTCGGCAAGCCAACAGCCCGCACAGTTAATTAGACAGTGCATAATGCCGCCGCCAGAATGTCAACACAAAAGTC
>JACEFZ010005811.1:165000-175000 GCA_014155875.1 Cepaea nemoralis | reverse complement strand
ATGATGGTTCTACGCCGGGTCTCTCTTGGTCTTTCTTTTCCCTACTGGTGACCATAAGAGGGCTTGGTTGGGGGGTCTTGTCTTGTCCATTCTGAGTACATGGCCGATGTAGTTCCAACGGCGTTTTCTTATAAAATTTGATACAATATCTTGCTTAGTCTCTTGTCTTATTTGCGTATTGGCTCTGAAATCTGTCTGGACAGGAGGTTTAGAATTCTTCTAAAACATTTGTTCTCAAAATTATCTAATTTTTTTATCTAAAACTACCGTTGATTTCCAACTGTCACATCCATACGTTAGCACTGGAATCACACAAGAGTTGAAGATGTTAAATTTCGTATGTTTGCTGGGTGTCGTTGACTTCCAGATGTTTGACAGTTTATTGAAGGCACCAGATGCCAGTGCGATTCTAAATAATATTTCTGGCGTTAAGTCCCCTGTAGATGTCATTTTGCTTCCTAGGTGTGTGAAGCTGTTGACTTTTTCAAGAACATGGTTGTTTAATTTGGTGTCGTCTGAACTGTTGGTAAGATCAATAGTTTTTGTTTTTGCAGTGTTAATTTGGAGACCAATTTGTCCTGAAACATTTTGGAGATGGCTTATTTTCTCTTTGGGCATCTGGGTGTGTTGAACTTAAAAGCACTATGTCGTCGGCAAAGTCCAGATCTTCTAGAATTTTGTCAACCCAATGGATACCCCTATTTGTGTTGTTTGTGTATTTGTGCATGACCCAATCGATAGCTATTCCAAAGAACATCGGTGACAAGACACAACCTTGTTTCACTCCCGTTTCCACTAAGAACCAGTCAGAGTTGCCCGATTCTGTTCTCACGCAGTAACGTGTCTCCTTGTAGAAACATTTTATGATGTTGATATATTTGGTAGGGAAACCATAGATGTTAAGTAGATTCCAAAGTGAAGGATGGTGGATACTGTCGAAGGCTTTTTGAAAGTCGACAAAATTGATGATTAATTTCGACTGGAATTCTACAGAGTCTTCAATGATTATTCTAAGGATGAAAATGTGGTCTATACATGACCGTTTTGGTCTGAAGCCAGCTTGTTCTTCTCTGAACCTTTCATCTACAGACTTTTTCAATCTCTCAAGTAACATGCTACAAAAATGTTTTCCTGGTACTGACAGTAGAAGCAGAAGCAAAAGAAGACATTTAATAGTCTGGTTATGTGTTATCAGATAAAAGACAGAAGGAAAAGAAGACATTTAGTAGCCTGGTTGTGTGTTATCAGACGAAAGGCAGAAGGAAAAGAAGACATGTAGTGGTCTGGTTGTGTGTTATCGGATGAAAGGCAGAAGGAAAAGAAGACATTTTAGTGGTCTGGTTGTGTGTTATCAGATGAAAGGTAGAAGCAAACGAAGACATTTAGTAGTCTGGTTGTGTGTTATCAGATGAATGGCAGAAGGAAAAGAAGATTTTTAGTGGTCTGGTTGTGTGTTATCATATGAAAGGCAGAAGAAACAGAAGACATTCAGTGATCTGGTTGTGTGTTATCAGATGAAAAGCAGAAGGAAAAGAAGACATTTAATAGTCTGGTTGTGTGTTATCAGATGAAAGGCAGTAGAAACAGAAGACATTCAGTGGTCTGGTTGTGTGTTACCAGATGATTTTATTCTCACCACCTTGTGCCATTGCGATACGAATGTGCAATAATGATTCGCCAACTCATTCAATCAAAAGTCGTGGATCAAGCCTGTATTCGTCTCCTGATTATACCATATAGTCAAGCCATCCAGGTATTTATCTCCCTGCCTTCCCCCTGCTCATTTCCCATCAACTTTGTCAGTTGTCACCAAGTTTTCTAGATTATTTCTCCCTACAAATTATCCAAAAATCTTGACTATCTTCTTTTAATTTCAATAATCAACAGTTTTCATTTGTTTCTACCTGAACGTTTTTGTTAATTTTTCTGTCCGTCCATGGTAATCTTAACATTTTCCTCAGAAACTATATAACCACTGCCATCAGCTGTCAACTTGTCTGCTAATCGTCCATATTTCACATTCATATAACAGTATACATTCTATGTAGCACTTCAATAATCTATTTCTCACCGCAGTCGACAGCCTGTTAGTTTTTCATAATGAAAATCAGATAAAAGTATTTCACGTCCACGCGGACCACACAAATTAATTTAATTTGATTGACAATGCTTATTTATACTCCCAGTAGACCGCAGTCGACGTCTACATCAAGTGATCCACAAACGTCCGAGATATGAAAAATGTTAGTCTAATGGCAAGTCAATAATAACAGCTATAGAACTAATTCAATCATATCAACAAAACAATCCCCTGAATCCGTAGGAACAAGAAAAACAACGTCTGTGACATTTTGATATGTGAAATGAGTTCCGCTTTGTGTTATCGCTGGCTATTCAGTCATAGAAACGAAAAACAAAACTCAAGCGAAAATGTAAAATGATGATAAACAATAGGCATGTACGAAAATAACATACAAATTGTGCGAAGGGTGTGGGTGTCATAAAACACAATTAAGATGATAGGGGTAGCAACAGAAAAGTGTGTTTTAAATGTTGACTTCTAGTTCAGCAAGCAATGGTAAAGTACTGACCGTACAATGTCTAGTAAATAAAATAAAGTTGATTTATTTGGTTGTTTCGCGATTAGAGGTTTAAAGGTTGAGCACAATCCACTACTGGCAACGCTGATCGTATTCCAGAATACGATCAACGTTGCCAGTAGTGGGTTGTGCTCAATATTTAAATAACAAAAAAGTCAGTAGGGATTGGGGATGATTGTAATGTCTTGCAATGGACATACACACATTCTCTCTCTCTCTCTCTCTCTCTCTCTCTCTCTCTCTCTCTCTCTCTCTCTCTCTCTCTCTCTCACACACACACACACACACACAGACGCACACACATCCTCTCTCTCTCTCTCTCTCTCTCTCTCTCTCTCTCTCTCTCTCTCTCTCTCTCTCTCTCTCTCACAAAGCTCAGAAATTGAATAAAGAGACAGGATAACATGATTGCAGATTTGCATGTAGGTGACACACTGAGCGTGAGAGACGTCAGATGGTGCATGATGGTGGAAATGACCATGTGTTCACATGCATCCATTGTGGACGAACATTTACCGCGCGAATAGCTGTGATCAATCACATTCACTTCCGTCATAACAAGCGACTAAATTTAGAAGGGTTGGCCTGTGCTTGATTACCCTAACCCCTAGAAAACTTTAGTTGTAAAAATCCAACCACTCATAAAAACATGCCCGTGTATGTGTATATATGCATACACACATGCTTAAATGTATGCAGGCACCTGCGTGATAATCTGACGCTTACCTGTATATCTACCTTCTACTTACCAGCCTGTCTGCCTACATCCATACACCCGTCCATCGAATGATCCATCGCATACATACATCACTATGTTCCTGCCAACCAAGCTATCTACCTTCACGCAGACACACACCACAGATGCACACACAGACACAGACACACGCACACACAGGAATTTGTCTTCCTGTGGCAAGCCAAATCCTCCTCCTGTCACTTCCGTTATTATCTGTAAAACGACAACCGGCTCAATGTCAAAATTACCGTGGCTTTTCATTACGGTAACATTACGAATCGCTTCATTGATTAAACTGCAGGGACCTTCCTAAGTCGATTCATTTGAGAACACCCCCACCCCCTCCCTTTCCTCCCAAATGATAAAGCAAATAACTAGGGAAATTTCACATAAAATGTGAATTTTTCTCCCACTCAGCAGATTTTCTCCCTGATTGCAAACGGAGCTCCGGTTGCGTGTTATCAGACGGTTTGATTCTCCGGAATTAAAATGAGAGGGAGAGTGTTTTATTTCCATCGAGACCATACTCAATTTTCTCATGTGATTGACGATGTGTATTTAGACCTCCAATCGAGCAGAGGCCACGTCTATACTAAGATGTGTGTATGTGTCTGAGATATGAACAATGCATGTCTCTAATGGGTAGTAAGTAATACCAAAGAAATAATTGATTAGCGGGCTAACAAATGTTCCATATTCGACCAATAATTGTGACTATGTGTTTTAATTGTTTCAGATGAAATATTATTCATGTAATAACTTTATATGATATAAAACTCTGCAGTTATGCACCTGACGAGATGCAGCGAAATGTGCCAGGCAAGAAATTGTGCAACAGATTGTGTGTGGCTTCTATGTTTAGATTAGAAGACTGTTTGGTGTAATGGTTACGACGGTACCTTGCCAATGGTATGAGCGTGGTCAGATGATGGATCGATGTCAGCTATCGGCGTTTCTACTGGAGCGAAAGACTGACCACCTCCGTACATTCAGGCCTACACAATGGGGTGAACCTAATACTTCTCAAGCCTACGACAGTTTCTTGCCACAAGACTAACTCTTTAAAACACAATCATTGATTCTGAAGCGGCGGTAGTGTAGTGATTAGTATACATGCCTGTCGACTCAGAGTTCAAGGGTTTGAACCTCCCTCAAAGCGACACATAAAAAAACAAACATGACCTGATCCTCCAGGTTGACCCATCCCAAAATGGATACCAGAAAGTGGTCTGGGAAGTGAAGTCGATCGGCGTGATATTCTGTTTATGTTTTAAAGTGTCCAGTTTCTGTTTCCGCTTCACATGCAGGTTATTGGGGAATAAGGGGCGAGTGTGTTGTCGATGATTCTGATGATGTAGATCTCTCTCTCACTCCTCTCTCTCTCTCGCTCTCTCTCTCTCTTTCTCTCTCTCTCTCTCTCTCTCTCTCTCTCTCTCTCTCTCTCTCTCTCTCTCTCTCTCTCTCTCTCTCTACTCTTGCGAAACTACACAAACCAATGTTTATCGTTCCAGTTACAGCTAATAAACAGAGCATCTTGATTTGTCTAGGTTCCACAACATCATGAATCTGTACATACATCCGCCGAGAGTTACTGCTTGGACTTTTCTTTCGGCTTTGTCATTGTGTCATTTATTTCATCCGTCAGTTAGCAATGTGGATATTTCTGGGCTAGGGTTGCCAGATAAGTGGGCTACAAAAGGAGGACATACTAAGACAAAAAGGAGGACAAAGGAGGACATAATAAGAAAAAAAAGAGGACATATTGAATGTTTCATTTAAATCTTTCCAGATTAAACCCACAATCAGTACAATTGTATTACAATAGCTGCCAATAATTTTTTTTATCATAGCAGGGGGTTGGTTTACAGAAAGAAAATATTCTTTCAAAGCAGTAAGCAGCCTCAACAGCCTCTCAAAAGCTGGAAACAAACTGAGCCATCTAGTTTTAGAGTGATAGTGTAGTTGCTGATAGTTAATGTTGACATAGTCACAAAAATCCTTTAAAGTTTCTGTTCTGACAGTGTATATAGAAAAGTAATTGAATATCTTCAAGACAACAGATTCAACGTCAATCTGCATTAAATCTGCGCCGTGTTTGATGCAGTTGTGCAGAACACCCAACGCCTACCAATGGCTTGCTCAAGACTTCCTTCAAATGCGAGAACACATTTCTACCTTCTCTCCTGTTAATACCTCCAAAATTCACACTGACAATGTCACCAGCAAAAGCAACACATTTGGAGTACAAATCATGTTTTTGGAGTTTTCTCAAAATATACTGTGATATAGTTTCTGAGGTTTCATTTGGTGTGTTGTCTAACTCGAGAATCTTAGTTTGGATTCCACCTGCTTTACAGTCAAAGTACTGAACAACGATCGGAAATATTTTCTGCGAACTGTGATTTCTAGCATCTGTCGAAAGACCGAAACATGAAATACCACTTAAAGATGTATCCAATTCATCAACAATGTGGGGGGCCAATCACCTGGTTTATTATTGCTTCAGTCTTTGTTTTTGCACGAGCAATATATTTAGCAATTTCTGAATCTTCAAATAATGTGTACATCAAACCAGCTGTGCAGGTCATCGAGTTGTAAGACTGATGATGACAAACTGTATGAAATGCCAAGGTTGCTTCAGCCGCATGCGCTTTCAGCAACACATTTGAGTACTTAGGCTGAAAACAACAACAACAAGACGTCAATGTGCTAGATGACGCGGACACTTTGATTAGGTTTCTATGTCTCTCACTGTCAACATGTCGCTCCAAGTCAGTAGCTCCTTTGTTGGCAACGGACAAGTAACTATCGCAAATCGTACACTTTGTCTCATTCTCGTTGTGTCCTTCAACGAAGGATGGAAACTAATATTTCATAGTGTTTGAGAATTTGCATTTTCTCTTTGTAAAAGCCATTTTCATAAACATAGACGGCAAAAATTACAAATTAAAAAACAATTTTAAGTGGCGTCTCTGTTACCGGAACCGGAAAAAACATTAACAGTTTGACTACAGAGACTACAGCATTGTTAGTGTTGCCGAATAGAGCAACAGTTAGATTCAAATTATACAAATGATTGGTGTTTCACATTTGGTATAAATAGGAAAATTAAATAAATATTATTAAGCAATGGGTGTTAGTAAAGAATGTAAACACACGGTAGAGTATAGTGTCACGAGTTAAATAAACTTGTTAGTTGCGACCGATGACAACCAAGCCCGACATTGGTTTGCAAACATAATAGACCCTGTGATGTTGAACCAACTGAGGAAAATACGTCGTACAGACTGTCTGCACCTGGTCGACATTTGTGTATGAGATCAAAGTGAGTCACGTCTAGTTGTCTACACACGGTCGACAGTTTGTTGACAGGTTGTTGTTCGAGAGACGTGTACTGGCGACATCTGTCTACGAAGAGGGAGTTGGCCGTTGAAAGTGATGGACAGAGTGTCTGCTAGAGGTCGGAAGGATTCTGTCAGATGTGAGGGAAAGGTCTCTGGCTCACAGACAGCCAGGATATTTGTTGGATGAGACAAAGAACTACCCAGATGAAAGGAAACTTGACAGCTAATTGACTCCGGTTAGTCTAGAAACAGGAGGACAAAGCCAGATTCTGGACTGATTGGCGTCTGGACTTTTGGTGACGTCACTCAAGCACCCATATAAAACCCAGTGCTGTAAACAAGTGGAGGGAGTTGGGAATAACATTCTGAAGTGTTGAGATCGGTGCATTATTCCGAGTTGTGTTATATGAGAGGGACTAGACTGTCTAAGTGGTGATAGTTATCCGCGGACATAGATCCAATCTGATTGCCTAGTTTCTCGAGTAACAACTAGAATGGGCATATGGTAGGCAATTAATAATATCTGACTTAAGAGTATGATTAGGAATATAGTACAGTACTGTGCGGTGATATAATGTATTATGGGTACAGTGATATAATGTATTATGATTAGTGATAGAATGTTCTATAAGTGCGGTGCTAGAAAGTATCATAGGAGCGTCGGCACTAGTATTCTATTGTGTGGCTTCAACTAGCTTGTGTGATATATCATTTTACTCAGGGAGTTGAGGACAATGTAGTGAAATAATAATTAGAGAGATTAAGGATGGTTGAGAGGGAGGAGAGGAATGTGAAATGGTAGGATCTTCCAGTAGGGCATCTGCTGGGTTTCTACCCGTTCCTTTATTCTTTCCTGGTGTTGCCATGTCTCAGATCATATGATTGAGTTATTTGGCCGTATGACAGAGATCGGATCTCTGTTATAGATCTGAGTGCTGCTATTGGCCTACACTTACCTAATTCTGGCCAGGACTGAGTTGCCCTCACCATAGTATTCTCTATTCTACAGGTTCAATTTCCAGGTCCACGTATGTGTGCTGTGATTTTCAGCGGTGGGGCTAACACAAATTTAGAAGATGATCGCTCAGAATCTGAAGACAGAGGTTGTTGAGAGGCCGCTACATAGGGCTTATACCCAAGTTGGTTTGCGGGAACCTGGCTTCTGCTGAGCAGGACATGTTGATGAGATTGATGTTTAGCCAAGTGATAGATTTATCAATGAACAGTCAGAACATTGTATAATTTATACTGATATCCAGAACAGTAAGACTGTGGTGTTAATATGAGGAATCTTTAGAACCAGTGACTCTAGATCCATTAAGATTTCTCCAATAACAGTGACAACAGGTTTAGAATTTCCTGATTAACAATCCGTTAAATAACAGAGGAAATTCATAGTGTGAATCAGATTGAAGACTCTCATTAGACAGTGTTTTGTCAGGGGTGTCCAAGCATCCTAGTGGTTCCAGAGACAACGGAGGAAGTCTTCACGTGACTGCAGGAGCATCACCTGGGTGAGGCTACTTGTATGGGATACATGGTGCTGGTGTGTTGTCAGCACAAGGATGCAAATGACTATACTCTTGAACACTGATCTGAGTCCAGAGACACTTTAGAGTAGACGTCACACATTCTACACCTTACACACACACACACACACACACACTTCTCCTACACATACTCTGTGCTCTAATAAATTTCTTGGTTTTATTTGTTGAAGCGAGAGTTGTCAAGTATGTTATGTTGGGGAAGAATGAGAGGAGGCATGATCCAGGGGTGAGTAAGAGGGAGAAGAAGGTGTCCTCAGATTGAGGGAGTGTGTGGACGGAGTCTGCTGGATATCTCCAGAATAGAGATATTGAATAAAAAAAATGTGGGGGTTGATTCCCCTCACTCCAGGGACAACCCTAAAGTGGTAAAGAAGAACAAGTAACTACTACGTCATTCATTCTTCACACACACACGTCATATAGATACATTGTAAGTTGTAACAACAATACATAAAAAATGATAACATAAAATATTTTAAAAAGCCGGACATTTTAAAGGTTTTTAGCTTTGTCTGCCGGACGGAGGACATTAGCTTAAAAAGGAGGACATGTCCTCTCTTTGCCGGACGTCTGGCAACCCTATTCTGGGCAGACTAGCATCATGTAAGCTTGGATACATCGGCTATCAATCAACGCTGGGATTTTCTACACTACGTTTCAATGTTCGATGGTATTGATATCAAACTTACCAAGAATTCCGGTCTGCTGCCAAATCGCACGCAGGAGTGTTCAAACGCGGGTATGTGGGATCACGAACTGCGTCCGTAAAAAGAAGTAAATATTCCTTTTCTACGATGTGAGAATGTAGTTTTCGTCTTCTTCTGCAGCCTGTCACCTCCTTATGTAGCCAACCCCTCAACTAACTCACGCCAAGCTCACGACTGTTTGTGGTCTCCAGCTAACTTTTCTACGAGATGAGGCAGCAAGTCCTACACCAGCCCTCCTTGGTCGCCTCCTGCGACATGCATGGTAGGTTACGGTGTTACCATTTTTGTTGCTTTCCTTATGGGCCCTGGCCATTCATTCATTCAGTAGCATGTCCTTTGCAGAACCTCGCTGCCATAACAACCTTCCGGAAAACTTTCCGGTCATAAGCAAGATGTCCCGCGTCCGATACACCCATCTGGAGATCACCCGCCACATCCTGCGTCCATCTTCTCTTTGGCCTTCCTCTTTCTCTCTTCCCAGGCATATACCCCTCCATTATTGTTCTCTCCAAACCGTCATGACGTTTCAAGAGACCAAAATATGTCAATTTTCATTTGGCCCTCGTAACACAGGGAAATATGAACCTATATTGCTAGACCAATATACATGCGAAATGGGTTGAAGGGGAGGGGGGTTGCCAGTGTTACGCCGGACATCTTTACTTTTATGTAAATATTCCGGTACCCATTTTAGGCTTAGGTGAACTGGGCGCCCAGGCAAATGAAAACAAATCCTTATCTCAAAAGGGATTCGATAGGACCAACTGGTATGCACGCATTCTAGCTACTGCATTGCCGTAGTTCACAATATAAGCAACGGCGTGTTGTATTTGTACGAGCGAGGTATTTGTACTAGCCATTCAGAAATGGGCAGGAACAACTTTGGAGAAAATGAAAATATTTATACTAGCTAAAGTACACGTGACAATAGCGACAATGAATGCATGGAATTTCACCGGAATAACATTATGAATCGCTTCACTGGTTAGACAGCAAAATCCTGCATAACTTGATTCAGTTTGGGAGCCTCAGTTTTTCCAAACGCAACGCACATAATGAAGCA
>JACEFZ010005811.1:70000-160000 GCA_014155875.1 Cepaea nemoralis | reverse complement strand
GCTGAAAATCCAAGCAAGTCCTTAAGGAAAATGTCGCAACAAGTGAACGTATCAGTGAGCACAGTGCAAATAATTCTTAAAAAGTGATTAAATTTTCATCCATACAGGATTTCTGTTGTGTCTGAACTAAAAGAGTGTGATAATCAGTCCAGAGTCAACTACTCCGCGTGGTTTTGAGCATTGCTTATAAAAGAAGACGAATCAATTCTCAATTTAACATTTTCCTATGATGAGGCGTGGTTTCATCTGTCTGGATACGACAATAGCCAAAATAATCATACTTGGAGCAATATTAATCCCAACGCATTTACGAAGCGCCTCTACACGATGAGAAAATTAGGGTATGGCGTGCCGTCAGTAGAAAACGTTTTATTGAACCAACTTTCTTTAACAACATCATAAATGCCGATCTGTACCGTACTGACCGTCCGGAATCCTTTTTTTAGAACAGCTGAATGAGCGTGAAATTGAAGAAGCGTGGTTCCAGCAAGATGGTGCAACTGCACACACAGTTAGAGCATCACTGCATTTTTGGGAAGAAATTTTCGCAAATCGCATAATATCACGTGGGATTTGGCCTGCTCGTTCTCCAGGTAAAACTCCATTATTGCCTATGGGTTGTCTTGAAAGGAAATGCTTACAAAAATAATGTACACTAATTGAGGACCTGAAAGAAGCAATCAGAATTACCATTCAAGAAATAACAACAGACACGTTGCAGAAGGTATTTGACAATGTGAAGAGATGTGTACAATCATGACTTGCAGCCTGTGGTGGACATTTCCAATACCTGTTATAATGATTACTTCGTGGGTACCTTCCAGCTTCCCCAAAACAGCGTTAGACCATAGTTGTGACTATTGCAACTAATTTAATTAATATGTTAGTACATTTTTTTTATGACGTCATGTACTTTATTTTTCAAATTTGTTCTGCATATAAAGTGTAGTGAGACTTTTCAAACACCCGGCATATGATAACGAGTTTGATGTTTTCATCTTACTGTCTACAAATGTTGCATATCCTTTGATGCTCCGATCACTCCCTACCCCTAGTTAATTTACTAGGCAGTTTTACATTCAGTATGTTGCTATTGCTTTCTGAACGAGAAGTCATATATTCCCCACATTACTCGTTTTCATATTTTCCCTATATTACTCGTTTTAATATTTTCCCCATATTGCCTGTTTTCATATTCCCCCCCCCCCCCCCCCCCCCCCCACATAACTTGTTTTAATATTTTCCACACATTCCTCGTTTTTATACCCCCCCCCCCCACATTACCCCCTTTCATATTTTCCTCATATTAGCTGTTTTCAAAGTTTCCACTGGATACTTATACCACCTTCCATTTTTCTCACTGAATAGTACGCATTGGGATTTTAAGCTAGCGAAGATGGAATTAGTGCATTATGTGAGCACAACACGCTACCTAAACAGCCTGACATAACGAAATTCGAATCACATGCAATAGTAAGCTTACTTAGCCACCTTAGCAAACCACTCTTACTAATTACAATGGAAAGGATGGTAAATAAAATACCACCAGAAAATTCTGAGTCCATAGAACAGTGGTTCTCAACCTTTTTTGGCCCGTGCCCCCCTTCACCATATTTTCAGAACGTCATTCCCCCTCCCCCCTTCCTATCAAAAATTTGGCCCGTGCCCCCGTTCACCGTATTTTCAGAACGTCAACCCCCCCCCCCCTTTCATATTTCCTATCTAAAAATTCCCCCACCGTAAATTCCCCCACAGTATACGTAAAAATGGAAGGTAAATTTAATTGCATATACTAAAACAAGTCTAGACATCCACATAAAATATGATTTGTGGGTCTACTTACTTTATAAAATGAATTTTAGAAGGATGAGACGTACATAACTGTAAAGTATGAAGGGAAAAACAATATCAAGTAATCGGTTCTTGCATTAACGCGATCTTAAAATGGTCTTCATTATCCCCCTGGAAACCCTAACATTCCACGCTGGGGGTGTGGGGGGGGGGGGATTCCCCACTGGTTGAGAACCACTGCTATAGAATTTAAATTTAGCATTCTTTCTGTTGCGCTCGCTCGCACTGAACTCGAGCTTAGTCTATACACGCTACTTCTAGTAGTACTGGACATGATTGTGCGTGTGGATTAGCTTTCGCTATTAGCGATATCCCTCTCCTTCAGGCAAACCCACTCCAACTTCTTAGGTACTTGTAATTTGCGTCCCCAAGTCAAGGACGAGAAGACAATATTTTAGTCCAACTGACCGGTGTAGAGGTTCAACTCTCCACCTCGGCATCAGCACACCGGATGTTTAACAACGAGGGCTCTTTTTCATTCGACCAGACTGACCTACACAAGCTTAGCACTAAACTTTAAATATTTAACATCATCATCATCATACTGATTGTCGTCATCATCAGCATCCACTTTTGTTGTCAAGCGTCAGTGGGAAGGATATCGACGTTCCAGCGACCTATGGGTGGCACAGATATGTATCATTCTGTGTGATTGTACAATGTCTGATGTCGTCAATCAATTTTCTCTTCGGGTGCCCTATTGCTGGTATGAGATCATGTTTGGTGTAGCGCCAGTGCTGGCAGTTGATTACATTGCATTCTAATGAGAAGGCCGAACTATTTGATCTACGGCCTTTCAGTATACGGGGCTCAAGATGTTGATCCCACTGTCTGATACCACAATTTCTTAGTTGGATTCGGATAGTTAAGTTGGTGGCTATTCTCGGGCATCTCATCTCAGAGGTTTTGATTTTGCAAATGCGTGATTTGATTGTGTCCAAGCTCGGCATTGGTAGCATAGGGTTGGTGTGAATATACATGCTATTGATAGTCTCTATGGCGAAGTGGTTAAGTCGTCTGCCTCGCGTTCCGAAGGCTGTGGGTTGGACTCCGGTCTACGTCGCTCAGTTCACGAGTGCAGTTTCCTCATTAAGGTCGCCGTAAGAGCTATATAGTTCGCGCTTTACTCTACGCTTTAGGCAGGCCACCCTGCGGAAAGAGACCGAACCTTATGGCATAAAACCTGGTGCAATGAAGTCGATCAGTTTGCCTTTTAAACTCCTTTTTGAAATACATTTTATTATCTGTCCTTTAGTAGACTTAGGCCGCGCGCGCGCGCGCACGCACGCACGCACGCACGCACGCACACACACACACACACACACACACACACACATTTCATTTTCAGTGTGAGTTGATATATTAGCGTACTGGCTCTTTGGCATCTGAGTTTGATAACACGGTCTATTCTGTTACCATCAAACTTCCTAGATATTTCAATTCTTAACTTGCTCCAGCGGTTTACTGTGTATCTGTAGAATAATTAACTCTAGCGTTAAAACGTTATTGTATGGATCAGAAACACGCAGAACGATGAAAATAATTACTAATAAACTCTAATACAAACAGTCATTAACGAGTGTCTGAGCAGCATAGAAAAAATGATCAACGCAGCACTGTGAGTGAGTGTTTGTAATTCATTAGTAATTATTTTAGCGGTCAGATGTCGGCGTGGCTGAGAGGCTTAACGCACTTAAACGTTCTCTGCTGACCGCGGAGTAGTGGGTTTGTTTCAAACACAGGTTAGTTTGTACTTAAATGTTGTCTTCTCGTCTGTCCTTGATTTAGGGACATAAATTACAAGTACATCAGAAATCGGAGAGGGTTCGCCCGAAGGTGGAGGACCCTAGGATTGCGCTCGAGTTTAAAGCGAGCGAATTGAAAATACAGATGGGCTCATATTGTTAGACTTAGGGCCGTGCCATGTTATGATACAAACAGGCGGCCGCATCAGGCATAGGGGGCGGCATAAGCAGCGAAATCAAAATACAATTTGAGGGGCGGCATTTCGAAGATCTGCATTTAAGGGGCGGCATTTCGAACACTTGTATCATACTAAGAAAGTCTACAGCACGGTCCTAGTTAGACTGAAACTCTAAAGAGGAACTTGGGGAGAGAACAGATTCCAGTGAATTCAAGAGTGAGCTAAAGCTACTGGTGCTGGAACACACACTGTGAAAGCTTGAGAATAGAATAGCTAGAAAGTCCTTTCTCCGGAACCCTTGGGGTAATCCTAAAAACGCACAGAGAAAGGAATTGAAAAACAGAGATGGATAGTATGGAGAAAGCATGGAGGGAGCTGTATGACATAACTAAAGACAGGACCAACGAGAGAAAGAGCGTTGAGGTCCTACATAGAACCTGTGCTTGTGTATGGATGTGAAGCGTGGACAATAAGCAAACAGGCTAAAAACATCTGATGGCTGTGGAAATGTGGTTTCTGAGGAAAATGAAAAGAATATCATGGACAGACATAAAAATCAATGACCAAGTACTACAAGAAACAAATGAAGATCGTAGACTGATTAGAGAAATTAGATGTCACAATGTTTTGGACACCTTATGAGAAGAAATAAATTGGAGAACTTGGTGACAACTGGCAAGATCGAGGGGAAGAGAACAAGGGTAATATCTGGATGGCTGGGCTACGTGGCATTTTCGAGACAAGAACACTGAGCTTATCCACGACTCTGGTGATCGAGTGAAATGGCGAAACATGCAGTCAATCCCAGTATTTTTGTTTTGGCTGTCTATTATTTCTTGACAATTTTAAATTCAGTAGTTGGCTATTTCTTTCTGAACGACCGGAACTCATAACATTGTATGAATATACCAACGCAAAGCGGTCTGCTGAGAGATCGCCTTCAGCTGTCTTTTGAACGGGGTATGCGGGATTACAATTTGCACCTGTAACTACTTAGCCACAGAGAAGGCTGTAAGGGTAGAAGAGAAATAAAAACCTCGATTGGTTATCCACACGGCATACTCCAGGATAATAACACAGATCGGATTCGAACTTCTGATGTGTGAGATGGCGAACCAGTATCGGCTACGTTTATCGACATTACGCATAATGTTGATGAGGGTGTGTTGACATGGTTCGTATTTTCCACAACCAACCTGTACACTTTATATGGCAAAATGGTTATTATTAGGCCAGTTACTTTTAATTTCCCAGAACTATGGTACCAATCTGTCTTTTTCTGTGTGGCAAGATATTACTGTCTATGAACATGCATATCTCAGTAAGTGCTCAAGTCTTCTCAATTAGAAAACATCAGGAGAGTGTCAACACACGGTACAAACTCCGTAGCATCGGCGTGGATCAAATGTGTGTATACCACACTTTTAAATGCATGGGTAGTTTCGTGGATAGTTGTCTAGTTTGAAATTTAAACAAATTCATAGGTAATGATTGGCGCTCTTAGAAGTAGAGATTAGATAACACACCAGACAACATAAGAATTGAAAGTTAAAGTTACCGAGCCGGCAATCGAACCTGTCACCTCCAAATGAAGACAGCGCCTCGCTGCAGGAACAAAGTGTACTTCGACGCATGACCGACAAAAAAAATTTTTTGTTGCGTATCCCTTACGGGACATTGCAGTAAACACCAGCAGTTTCAGCTGCTGTTGATGTACTAGGCAAGTGTTACGTTCAGTATTTTGCCATTGCTTTCTGAACGACCGGTCTCTATACCTTTTTCGAAAAAACCAGCACCGCCGTGTTTCGAACCAGGGTATACGGGCTCACAAACCGCGTTCGCAAGCCCTTCAGCCACAGAGACCGGCTATGACCGACAGGAAACACCTAAAATAGGTGTCATCATTAGCCAGGTCTATCATAACCTGAACCCGCAACTATGAGATGTGGGCATATCTGGTATCTAACGAAACATTTAAAGAAGAATCGTGACTGGTTGATTCCGATGTGGTGAACGTAACAAACAAAAATATCAGTTCGAACAGAGAAGACACAAACAATAGATTGCACGATTTATTGCTTGGTATATTTTCACTGCATCGCGTCAGGTACATACCGCAGAATTCACACAACGTAAACTAAAGAAGACAGTTAAATTTAAAAACAGAATCTAAAAACAATATATTGCACGATTTATTACCTGGCATATTTCGCAGCATCTCGTTAGGGATATACTACAGAGTTATATATCATATGAAGTGAATAAATGAATAATACTTAAGTTAAAACAGTTAAAGAGCATAGTTACTAGTATTATTCGAATGTGGAACATCTGCTATCCCCGTGGTAATTTTAAATTTAGAACGAACCTTTTCTGTTTACACTAAACCGCTGAAACCGCCTAATTGCTAACGCCTCACTATATTTGAGCAATCGTCAATTGTTTGTCGAATATAGCAGACTAAACGGTTTTCCTTTGTTAACGCTATAACCATATTTTTTTTAGATGTTGAGAAATTGACGATGACGGCGTTTTATGGCCTTTCGACTGAATATGAATTCATTAAGACTGATTAACTCTCTTTCCCACCCACATTGGTATGTGTTAGAGTACTCGATTTGCTAATTGTCTTTCCGTTCTACCTATGTAAGATGTTTGGCACTAATACTGGCATTGATGACTGCAGTTTGATTTGATGTACGGAGACAATGATTCTTTTACAGATGGCGTAGCTACTGGGTGGTTTTATATCCGATCACTGGTTCAGCAGCAAAGAATGTTTAGCTGACTGCTGTTTTAAGTCGATCTGTATTCGTTTTAATAAGTTGTCTCCTGAACACATACAGGTTGGGAACCGTTCATTCAGTAGGTGTGGGTTTTGGCCTTTCAACTACACAGGAATTCCTGAAGACCATCCTACAATCTAATGGATATCCTGCCGACTTCACCAAGCTCACTGCAAGCCACTCAAACCCACCCCCACAGAATTATAGGTTCTCACACTTCAAGTGTTTCTTCATCAGCTGACCTATCTGGGGGACGACATAATGAAACATGAGAATTAGACACTATGATGAATCTATTATAAATCTTACTATATCCCCGTATTCTGTTAGCGACGAATGTTGGACGGCGCTAATCAAAACCGACACCCAACAGTGTACCAACGGCTTGGTACGTAAGGGCGTAAAACCTTTTCCAAGTGCGAGGAAATGCAACGTAAACTGTCATGGCAGGGCAGACCAGGCCATAAGCCTTAGTCGGCAACTGGTCTAGAATCTAAGCTCCGACAGGTGAACAGTTAGAGAATTGCTTTGCCGATCCGGCGGCTTCTGCAGCTTGTCTTGTTCCAGACGTATTGGTGTTACCTTTCCTCTGTGGGTCAACTAGGCAGGCCGAGAGAGGGATCATGCAGCATTGGCAACACATGATCTCTACATTTCAGCCCAGGTTTTATGTTATGGAGAGATGAAATTCCATTCCTGCTCCCCTCCATAGGATGTAGTTATTATGCATTTATTGAAGCACAATGCCATTTATTGAAGCATATACTATCGTCTGTCAAGACTGCAAGGTGCCAGTATATCCCCGATGTACAACGAACACTTAGCTAGCACTGTATAGTGTGCTGTCGCTCGGGGCAGTGAACGCGTTTCCCTGACATACCTAACTGAGGGTTCGAAATCAACCGAAGACCGCTTTGCGTTGATTTCAATGGTATGCGCGTCGATCGTTCAGAAAGCAGTGGCAAACTACTAAACGTAAAAAATTGTCTAGGAAATCACAAACATCCAAACATGATGGGATTGATTGCGACATGTTGTACAGAACACGCAACCAACTAACAGTACAGGGGATTGATTGCGACATGTTGTAAAGAACACGCAACCAACTAACAGTACATGGGATTGATTTCGACATGTTGTAAAGAACACTCAACCAACTAACAGTACAGGGAATTGATTGCGACATGTTGTAAAGAACACTCAACCAACTAACAGTACAGGGGATTGATTCCGACATGTTGTAAAGAACACTCAACCAACTAACAGTACAGGGGATTGATTGCGACATGTTGTACAGAACACGCAACCAACTAACAGTACAGGGGATTGATTGCGACATGTTGTAAAGAACACGCAACCAACTAACAGTATATGGGATTGATTTCGACATGTTGTAAAGAACACTCAACCAACTAACAGTACAGGGGATTGATTTCGACATGTTGTAAAGAACACTCAACCAATTAACAGTACAGGGGATTGATTGGCACATGTTGTAAAGAACACTCAACCAACTAACAGTACAGGGGATTGATTGCGACATGTTGTAAAGAACACTCAACCAATTAACAGTACAGGGGATTGATTGGCACATGTTGTAAAGAACACTCAACCAACTAACAGTACAGGGGATTGATTGGCACATGTTGTAAAGAACACTCAACCAACTAACAGTACAGGGGATTGATTGCGACATGTTGTAAAGAACACTCAACCAACTAACAGTACAGGGGATTGATTGGCACATGTTGTAAAGAACACTCAACCAACTAACAGTACAGGGGATTGATTGCGACATGTTGTAAAGAACACTCAACCAACTAACAATACAATGGATTGATTGGCACATGTTGTAAAGAACCCTCAACCAACTACCAGTACAGGGGATTGATTGCGACATGTTGTAAAGAACACTCAACCAACAAACAATACAGGGGATTGATTGCGACATGTTGTAAAGAACACACAACCAACTAACAGTACAGGGGATTGATTGCGACATGTTGTAAAGAACACTCAACCAACTAACAGTACATGGGATTGATTGCGACATGTTGTAAAGAACACTCAACCAACTAACAATACAGGGGATTGATTGCTACATGTTGTAAAGAACACACAACCAACTAACAGTACATGGGATTGATTGCGACATGTTGTAAAGAACACTCAACCAACTAACAATACAATGGATTGATTGGCACATGTTGTAAAGAACACTCAACCAACTAACAGTACAGGGGATTGATTTCGACATGTTGTAAAGAACACTCAACCAACTAACAGTACAGGGGATTGATTGCGACATGTTGTAAAGAACACTCAACCAACTAACAGTACATGGGATTGATTTCGACATGTTGTAAAGAACACTCAACCAACTAACAGTACAGCGGATTGATTGCGACATGTTGTAAAGAACACGCAACCAACTAACAGTACATGGGATTGATTTCGACATGTTGTAAAGAACACTCAACCAACTAAAAATACTTGGGATTGATTGCTACATGTTGTAAAGAACACTCAACCAACTAAAAATACTTGGGATTGATTGCTACGTGTTGTAAAGAACACTCAACCAACTAACAATACAAGGGATTGATTGCGACATGTTGTAAAGAACACGCAACCAACTAACAATACCGGGGATTGATTGCGACATGTTGTAAAGAACACTCAACCAACTAACAGTACAGGGGATTGATTGCGACATGTTGTAAAGAACACTCAACCAACTAACAGTACAGGGGATTGATTGCGACATGTTGTAAAGAACACTCACCAACTAACAGTACATTGGATTGATTGCGACATGTTGTAAAGAACACTCACCAACTAACAGTACAGGGGATTGATTGCGACATGTTGTAAAAAACACTCAACCATCTAACAATACAGGGGATTGATTGGCACATGTTGTAAAAAACACTCAACCATCTAACAATACAGGGGATTGATTGGCACATGTTGTAAAAAACACTCAACCAACTAACAGTACAGGGCATTGATTACGACATGTTGTAAAGAACACTCAACCAACTAACAGTACAGGGGATTGATTGCGACATGTTGTAAAGAACACTCAACCATCTAACAATACAAGGGATTGATTGGCACATGTTGTAAAGAACACTCAACCAACTAACAGTACAGGGGATTGATTGCGACATGTTGTAAAGAACACTCAACCAACTAACAGTACAGGGGATTGATTGAGACATGTTGTAAAGAACACTCACCAACTAACAGTACATTGGATTGATTGCGACATGTTGTAAAGAACACTCACCAACTAACAGTACAGGGGATTGATTGCGACATGTTGTAAAAAACACTCAACCATCTAACAATACAGGGGATTGATTGGCACATGTTGTAAAAAACACTCAACCATCTAACAATACAGGGGATTGATTGGCACATGTTGTAAAAAACACTCAACCAACTAACAGTACAGGGCATTGATTGCGACATGTTGTAAAGAACACTCAACCAACTAACAGTACAGGGGATTGATTGCGACATGTTGTAAAGAACACTCACCAACTAACAGTACATTGGATTGATTGCGACATGTTGTAAAGAACACTCACCAACTAACAGTACAGGGGATTGATTGCGACATGTTGTAAAAAACACTCAACCATCTAACAATACAGGGGATTGATTGGCACATGTTGTAAAAAACACTCAACCATCTAACAATACAGGGGATTGATTGGCACATGTTGTAAAAAACACTCAACCAACTAACAGTACAGGGGATTGATTGCGACATGTTGTAAAGAACACTCAACCAACTAACAGTACAGGGGATTGATTGCGACATGTTGTAAAGAACACTCAACCATCTAACAATACAAGGGATTGATTGGCACATGTTGTAAAGAACACTCAACCAACTAACAGTACAGGGCATTGATTGCGACATGTTGTAAAGAACACTCAACCAACTAACAATACACGAGATTGATTGCGACGTGTTGTAAAGAACACGCAACCAACTAACAGTACAGGGGATTGATTGCCACGTGTTGTAAAGAACACGCAACCAACTAACAGTACGATATACACAGTACAAGTCAATTCTGGGTACAGTTTTCAACCACTGTCATGGAACGATAATGATCCGGCTTCTAATGTTCAGTATTTCAGATGTCCACTGCAATTAACTAAACGAATAATTCAGATTAGCTTCACTTCTCTTTTGAGTCAACGAGAAACTATTCTAGGCGTTTTGTTTCAAACATTGTTTCCAATTTAGTCGTTAGAAATCCGGGACTAACCTTGTGCTTGAATCAACACAGAATTAGTTGCTTTGTAGGCTGCAGATCTTTGCCGTCACCGATGTCTTCAAATAGCTCGTTGATGACTTCGAAAGTCAACACATGCCAGATAACAAGCTAGCTGAAATTCCATGGATGATAAAAGTACGGGACCACAACCAGAAATAGCAAGTACCATTATACGAGGACCTAAATTAGCCGAAAGTTAGCAGCGTAAAAACATGCAACATTATTTATAGTCCATAAAAAATTAACCAAAAAGAAAATCGTCAGTTGAACATTTCATTTAATAACATACATCAGTGGTGTTCAACATTTGTGACCAAAGGATTAATCCATCCTTTCTGTCCTCTGAAATGATTTGTTAAATATAGCAATGACGCCACATTTAGGAAGGAGTGTCCCCGGATGAGAGAGCCTGGCCATTACTCGCTCTCTGTTGCATGGAGGTAAGGTGCTGAGCCGGCAGCACATGTCGCCTACCTCGTGAGCGTTACTAAATGTGGAAAAGTGTCCCAATCGCACGCAGTGGTTACGATGCAAGTATGTGTTAGAGCTCACTGTGTGAGCGTAGTCAAAGGTGAATAGACGTCTCATTAACACGAAATGGAACGCTCGGCCAGTGAATCCATTACGTGGAAGTCCGAAGCGAAAGCTTGCTGAGTGGATGTCGTCTATAGACAGACCGTTCCTAGTCTGTGTGGGGAACAGCCAGGGGCGAACGAAATACCCAATACTTGGAAGTGAGAAATTAAAACAGTCATGAGCAGGACGTGGCGATTCCTTGGGTGAGCCCAGTCTCAAAGCACTATGTGCCGTCTCTGCAATTATGGAAGCCTCCTCGGATTGCGGAAAATTCCCATGGACTGTCCCTGCCTTCCACTGAGGGCTGACCGTAAAGTCCTTGACCCTTCTAACTTGACCAGCAGAGATGCGGACGATACCACAACAGAATATCCCTCGAAACCTCCAGGAAGGCCAACCTGATAAAAAAAAATGCTCGCAGAAGTCGGATGTGCCGGCCTAAAGGTTGCAAGTAAATTGGCACAACGCAAAAACGTCCGAGTGAAATGTCTCTCGTGCCGGAACAACTCTGACTATCTTGTCTTCTGATCGGAACAACTCTAACAATCTAGTTTTCCGGGCATAGCGCCGGGACCGAAAGCTCGCTTAGTGGAAGTCAAGTCGTCTGTAGACTGACCGTTCCTGGTTTGAGCGGTGAGCGGCCTGTGTCTTCTTCTTCTTCAGCATTCCGAGCCATTGAGGTTCTTTGCTGCAAATACAATCTGTCTCCATTCGTCTCTCTGAGGAATTAAAGCAGCCATGTGCAGGACGTGGCGATTCCTTGGGTGAGCCCAGCACCAGAGCGCTATGTGTCGGCCCTTGCAATTATGGAAGCCCCCTTTGATGGCGGGAAATGCCCTTGGACTATCCCTGCCTTTCCTTGAGGGCGGACCGTGAAGTCTTCGACCGTTCTAACTTGACCAGCTGGCTGTGGACGGCTCCACAAAAGTGAGAGTCTCAAAGGAATGCTAACCTGGTTAAAAAACGCACGCAAAAGTCGGATGTGTTGGCCTAAGGTTCTGGCCCAAGTGTGCATTATAAAACACACCGCAATTACGTCTGAAAACAAAACACTCCGGATGAACGCAAAAGAAGAAGAAGAAGAAGAAGAAGAAGAAGAAGAAGCAGGAAGGAGTTACTGACACAATTCGTAATCCCTCATACAGCATTTCAAAATACAGCTGCTAGCGATTTGGCAGCAGACCGCTTTGCGTTGAGTTTTATAAAATGGTAAGAGTGGAAGTCGTTTAGAAAGTAAACTTGCCAAGAAATCACAAACAGCTAAATAATGTTGGGGTTGATTGCGACATCCTGTAAAGGATAGACAACTAACGTTTTAGCAGGAGAGTTACGGATTAAATTTTAAAAAAATTGAATTGTTAAATATAATTTAATATAATATAATATAATATAATATAATATAATATAATATAATATAATATAATATAATATAATATAATATAACGTACGCAAATATAATATAATATAATATAATATAATATAATATAATATAATATAATATAATATAATATAATGTAACGTAACGTAACGTAACGTAACATAACATAACGTAACATAACATAACATAACATAACATAACATAACATAACATAACATAACATAACAACATAATATAATATAATATAATATAATATAATATAATATAATATAATATATAAGTGATTAAATTATCTTCATCCACAAGGAGGCTTCCAAACAAGTCTCACTCAATGTCAACAGCTCCAGAATTAAGCTTAGTATACCTGTGCTGGCTGTTGCTTTGTCGACACTTCTGTCTGTTCCACATTTCACATAGGGAAGTGAGGAATATTTTGTGTATTATTCACTGGTACAGGAACGGAGCTTTATAGGGCGACCCATTGCCGTGAAGTTGGAACCGCAGTAACATATCGACTAATTAACATTTCAACAGCCCCGACCACCTAGGGAAAGAGGACATTTCTGCTACTGGCCAAACATCTTTGTGCGTGCGTGCGCGCGTGTAGTCGTGTGTCAGAGTGTGTGTGTATGTGTGTGTGAGAGAGAGAGAGAGAGAGAGAGAGAGAGAGAGAGAGAGAGAGAGAGAGAGAGAGAGAGAGAGAGAGAGAACGAATGCGATAGAGTGTGTGGAAGAGTGAGTGTGTGTGTTTGGATGGATGGATGTGTCAGCGTCTGTGGCTTAATGGCTAATGAGACGTAATATTACAATTCCTAGACATGCCGAGTCGATTGTTCGAAATCAGCAGCAGAGGATTTGGAAGCAGGTCGCTTTGCGTTGATTTCGATTGTTTGAAGCATCGGTCGTTCAGAAAGCAATTGAAAACTATTGAGTAATAACAGTATCTTGTACATCACAAGCAGCCAATATAATCTTAGGTTGAATGCAACGCCCTGTAAAGAACGTAAAGTAGCATTCGTGTGTACGGGTATGTATTACGTATGTATGTATCTCTATTTCTGTCTCCCTAGCTCCTGCCGATGATATATTTTCCTTCGGGCCTTATTCAATCTCTACATACATATAGTAGCTGTTTGTTACACATCATACTGTTCTGCAGTGTGTATTTTCATACGTAACAAGAATCTGTATTGAAGCATTTGTATACTCTTACTCAAACCCAGGTTATTTAAGACAACGATGTCCAAAAAGAATTTTAAAAAACAAAACAAAAACAAAACATGTCCTTTTAGATAAAGTGGAACGACAATCTGGAGATTTTCTCTAATGTTGGCCAGAAATACGCATGGCAACGCTATTTCTGGCACGAGAAACTCTAGCAGTGAAAGTTTAACTGGCACATCAGCGACTGAAATCGATGGATGTTGCCGAAGATATTGAGAACATGAATCTGATTGATCGTAGCCACATTTTGTGATCTTTTCCTCGTAGAAGCCGAAGTCAGAGTAGTTCACTAAGAAGATGGATACATCTCTTGTAATTGCCTTTCTATCACCGCCAGTATCATGGCCGTTTGTTATGCTAGGAAGAATGCAAGGCTGGTGTTGATATTACTCATCACTGTTGGTTGATTGTTGAAAACAATGTATTCCCGTAGTGAATGTAAACACAGACGTTACAAACAATACGTTGCACGATTTATTGTCTCGCATGTTTCGGTGCATCTCGCCAGGTGCACACTGCAGTTAGCTATCACATAGAGTTAATTAATTTTAAACACTTAGCAACTGATATTATTCGAATGTGGAGCATTATTTAACCTCACGGTAATTGCAAATTTAAATTTAAATCTTTCTGTTTGCACCCAATTGATTTGTTTGATTGCAAATTGCTCGAAATAATTGAGCAATTGTTTATTTTTCATCAAATACACCATACGGAAGATATTTTCTTTGTTAAGCATATAAGACTACGACCTCCAGCATGATAATGGAGGTAGAGGCTGTTACTGCGACATTCCGTTGGTTAGATGAGACCACTGGAACACACATTGCATCCGTTACGGACTCAAGGAGGATGCTAAGTAAGGCGGAGAAAAGAACTTTCCGTGTGGAATGGCTGTCCTCGTTTCAGAGGTCACAGATTGTGAGAATTATATGGATATGTTGCCCTGGCTATGCGGGAGTGCGGGGGGTGGGGGGTGGGTGAACAGGCTGATTGGCTGGCAGGGAATGCACCTCATGGTGGTAGATTAAATAGTCCGGTTCTATCTTCACGGCAACGGGTCGTTCCCATTATGCTCCGTTCCTGTGCCAGTGAATATCACACAAATGCTCCTCACTGCCCTATGTGAAAAATGGAATAGACAGGAGTATCGGCAAGCCAACAGCCCGCACAGGTACACTGTGTATAATGCCGCCGCCAGAATGCCAACAGAAAAGTCCTCCACGACAAATACAGTTCATCGTCAATGGAATCGGCAGTCACCAGAAAGACTTCATTGACCCGGGTTTTATCCCACATGGCTCGGTATCTTTCCACAAGGCGACCCACCGAAAGATCCGCACAAAGCATGAACTCCGTAACTCCAGCAACGACTCCCATGAGTCTCCTGAAACTAGCACTCGCGAACCGGAAAAGCAAACCAGTAAATCCAGCAACAGTCGGCCGCCATCCTTCCGAACATGCAGTTCACGCTACAAACAACCGCGGACAGATGTGAAAGCATTCCACGCGAAATTCACAGCTCACAGTGCCGCGCCATGCACTCACTCAGTAGTAGGGCGACGGAACCATGCACTACCAGTCCAACATGAGGAAAACGCTAATGCAAACCGTAGCCACAAGAGTATACACCCCAAAGACCTTAACGGTGTAAATGCATATCCGCCATGTTGGGGATCGGAAGTCCCAATAGACTGTAGACTAAGTCTCAGCCCAAGCCTCCTTAGTCGCCTCTTACGATATGAATGGAAGGCATCGAAGGTGGCCATGCGTCTGTGGGGCCAGGAGCAAAAGGAGGGTGAACAGATTGATATCTCGTATGTGGAAAAAATGACATTGCGGGGGATCAGCAGAGGTTCTAGAAGAATCTCATAACAGAGAGGGGAGACTAGGAGAACTTTCAATCAGATAGCGGTAGGAACGATGAGTAGTATGACTCTTCGCTGGCTGTTGAACGAGCGCGTATGGGAATGTCCTGAGTGCAGTGATGTCGGGTCTTACCTCAACTCAATTCAGCTTTCTTTGTTAACTGTGTGACAGCTATAACACAGGTTCAAGATCGCCGAGCTGGAAATAGTAATAAAAAGTGCAACATTGTGTTTGTGGTTTCTGTGTTTAACCCTTTTAGGACGGAACAACATTGGGCCAAATTTAGCTTTCCCTCTGAAGAAGACGGAGTCATTTTATTTTTGGAGTACAGAAATGACTGAAGTGACAATTCTGAAAATTCAAAAAAAAAAAAAAAAAAAAAAAAAAATTAGAATCCTATATATGTATATAAAAGTATATATATATATATATATTCTTAAAGAGGATATAATAAAGTTTATTTCTATGTATGATTGAAGTTGTTTTGTTCATGTTTATTGTTGTTTGTTTGGTTGTTTGATCAGATTTGGTGATTTGCTGGTTCATTGGTTGGTCATCCTCCAGGGGACTGAGTTTAACTTTCAAACCTGACGCATTATCGGTTCAACTCATTCGAAGCCCCGAGACGGCTTGCATTTATTGGATTAAGGTTGGTGTAGAGACTACCTTCCCGATCATGTCTTAAAACGGGACGCAGAAGTGTTTCCAAGGCACCAGGGCCGGGTTATATACTGGCCAAGACCTATTGACGCGTGGCCTGGGCAACAGGTCCCTTCGGGGTCCTGGCTAAAGTCAGTAGGATCGCCGATTCCTCCGAAGTCGGAGAGTGTCTGCCTGTACGGCGAGGAACCACCAGTCTGCACACCAATAAGCCAGACATGGGACAACGGATACTCACGCAAAACTCAGGTCCTGTATGACATCACACTGATGTTGGACAACAGGATGCCTTCATCCGACATACAGGACTTCGCGATGGAGCTCAAGCCAACGAACACAAGCAAGCAAGCAAGCATGTCTTCAAACGTCATCATCGCAGATACTGTGTTGCAGTTATCCTCCCCCTATCCAAACAAAGCAACTGGCTAAGTGCATGACTAGTACCGGAACTTCGAATCTGCGGAGAGCCATATTAGGATGGATCCAAGTCATAATTCAGTACAGCACATACGTGTTGTTTAGGATTAGGCTTAAATTGGCCATATTTCCTCTTCGTGTTCTAGGCATTTTAATGTCAACATGCTCCATCCCAGTACCCACAAGGGAAATTATTTGTGTTAGAAGACATGGCAGCTGTAGTAAAGATTTTCTGTCTAGGATTCTGTTTTTGTTTTTTTCGCTTGCTCGCTTTGATCTCTAGCGTAGTCCATACACATGCTATGACTTCTGGTGCACATGATTTATTTTTGCTTGTGGATTAGCTTTCCCCTTTACCTGTGTCCATCTCCATCAGGCGAACCCACTCCAACTTCATGGGTACTTGTAGCAAAATTGCCTGGCAGTCTCTCTCCACTTCTTATAAAATTAAACTCTAATCAAAACGGTAGGCAGTGGTAGCAGAAATTTAACTTAGAATAGATCAAAACAGGTTTCCGTAGGCGATTCTTTTTCGATACACTTAGTGACCTCAATAAAATAGAGCTTTCGAGAACGATTAACAAAGTTTACACTTTATTCAAGAAAAGAGTTTTCCTCTGTATTCTCAATAACCACGGGGTGAACTTTATAAGGATATCCAACCACAGGATCCAGTAAAGTCATAGAAATTACGTGAATTCGTCGATTTAGCCAAATCTCGAAGTCACGAGACAAGTTAAGCACCGCCTCCTTGTCGTAGCCATTTTTCAGAGTGTGCTAAGTTGTGATTCGAGAAAGATCGTCTGGTGACCTCTTCTTATAATTAAATAAGGTGTGAGGGGTCAGTTAGCCAACGAGCTTCCCCACCAATTCTATTACTGGATTGTGTTTAATTTGAAGGTATTTATAAATCTTAGTTTATTTAGAAACTACTAATAAACGCATTTAAACTTTCTTCACAGTGGAACTGAGTTAAGCTGGTTCAAATGTTAGGATGCAATCAGCTGATCAGAAAACGCCAGTGATTCCGTACTAAAACGAACATTCCAGGAGAAAACCGTAATACTTCCAATTAGTATTCTAGGGAATAAAAGGTACTAATGGAGTTAAGCGTCAAGGGACAATTATATATTCTCTTCCTGAAGACGTGAGCTTTAAAATAAACCCAAACTCGTTATAGTTTAATGAATTGCCATGTTCAGCATCTAGTTCCAGGTAGGATGACGCAATCATACACTGGAGAGCGCTCCATACCAGATAGCTCTACTATACGGTCGATTCTTTTGTATAGAAAGTGAACATTACACTAGAGAACAGACATAAGGACCCGTGAGCAATCCAATACTTCTTAATACTTAAAGGAATGATCACGGATACATATCTGTATTAGCAAAACTGGAGTATTACTCTACCAACCCGAAAAGGGGATTATTCATTAAAGCTCAGCGCAAATTACCTAAACTAAAGAAGAGAGTGGCGGTAAAACTAGGGTGGTAAGACCTATGTTTACAGAGCGTAAGAAGGTGCAAGAACCTGACTCCAGACCAGGGTACAGCCTAAGACTCCTGAAGACAGACCCAACCGAAGCTCCTGTCCAGACCAAAGACTCTCAAGGAACTTTTCTGTGGTCCAAGCTACCTACTTTGTCCAGGAAGACTGGAATAATTGAGTCTAGTGATAATTATAACAATAATCATTTAAAATCTGAATCAACAGGGGAAGGGGGGGGGGGGGTAATTCTGTCATGTTAAGGTTGAATTGACGCATATACTACCCCGAGGTTTATATATTTTCAGGTCTCCTTAGTGAAGGTTAATTGTCTGCAGCAACCACGAAGGTTAAGTCTATGAAGTCCATATAACTATCGATATTTAGTTCGACTTCGCGAAGTCTGTGGAAAGCTGAGTATTCAGTATTCATTACCTCTAGAGTTTGAACCGCGAGGCCCCTGAATGATGGAGTGCAACGTTACGAAGCACAATGGAAAATAGATATATAATCAGAGAAGGATCTTCCAAGATAAACTTTACATTGCTTCTCTGCATAGAAGATTAACTTTATAAAATCATAGTGAGTTGCGTTTATTCCAAATTGACAGTAAGGCACAGGGAATTATACAGACATTATCAGAACCTCTCCAACCTGTACGCAGAACATTGTTGGATGACAGTGAGTATCCTCCAAGGAAACCTATTCTAATTTCGAAGAAATAGAACACTGACTCTGTTATGAACGATACGACAGTGAAAGTGCGACATTGTGATGATACAAATGTGCCTGATTCACAATAGAAGGTCTACACAGTGTCCAACGCAGAAACTGAAGCCAGAATTAAGCCAGACTCGAGCCAGGAGCTGATCAACCGTCTTGCGCCGAACCAGTCTATGGTTTAGAGAAGTCCTGAGAAGATCATCATACATCCAGGTGAAGTGTATGTCACTGACCAGACTGACAGATACACTGAAGTCCCTGGATATGACGAAACTGCAGTGAACATTCTGAGCTCCTTCCATTCTGCTTCTCTGATAGTCCTGTCTTCTTGTGTGAATTGTTGTGCTGTATGTCTTGTTGGTTGAAGTGCGTTAATTAACATATTGAAATCTATAGTATGTCCACATTTGTTTGCCTTCATTCACGATCAATTATTTTGAAAACTGTCTGTTGCATCGTTATGAAATTTTTCTAGCCGTCTTATATTTACCCTCCACCCAAGGAATATGTCTTTGATAGGTCCAAAAACAACTAAAATCAATGAGAGCGGCAACATTCCTTTGATGTTTTGCTGAACAACTAGTGATTTCTCGTTAACAAAGTTATTTTTACGGTAATGGGAGACCTGTCAATTCTGATGACACACAAAGGCGTATCCGGATTCGTATGGGAGTGGGTGCAATGAAAGAACTAGCTTAAAATCGACAGGGTCGGCTGCATTGCACCGGGTTTTTATCCCATATGGCTCAGTTTCTTTCCGCAGCGCGGAAAGCGTCGCACAAAGCACGAACTCCGTAGTTCCAGCGACGACCCTCGGGAGTCTCCGAAAAAATGCACTCGTGAAATGAAGGACGCGGCCCGGAATCGAACATACAACCTTCGGAGCCCGAGTCAGACGGCTTGACCGACTTCACCACGGAGATTCCCGAGAGGGGTGCAATGTGTAATATTAGTAAAGACAGAGAATTTAGAGGCACGGGGTAAATAATTTGTAAATTAACAGGAAAGTAGAAGGAATATATTTCTTACCTTATTTTTCATTTCCTTCTTGTTTCTTCAGCTGATGCTGATGCTGTAATGTTTAGGGCCTGCAATTCGTCTGAATAGTTGGAGCAAAATATCCCAGTAAGTGTGTACGTAGATTAAGGTCTGCGATCTGATCTGTGTCGGACGATTCCAGTAGGTTGATGATTGCTCTCGGTTGCATAAAATTCAATCCATCCTTTCTCCAATAGTCCTCTTCCTCTTTCAACACATGGTCCTGACGTTTTTTCCAGTAACTTTTATCAATATTTAATAGCGCGGACAGACAGACAGACAGACAGACAGAAAGGTAGGTAGGTAGGTAGGTAGGTAGGTAGGTTGGTAGGCAGAAAGGTAGGTGGGTGGGTGGGTGGATGGCTGGCTGGCTGGCTGACTGGGTGGGTGGGTGGGTCGGTCGGTCGGTGGGTGGGTGGGTGGGTGTTTGGGCCGTCCGGGCGGCCGACAGACAGACAGACAGACAGGCAGGCAGGCAGGCAGGCAGGCAGGCAGACAGACAGACAGACAGACAGATCGATCCCCACCAGAAGCCGGGCCTTGTCAGCTAGTTTATTTATATAATCACGTTTCATGAAAGAACCCCCATTTGGAGACACCTCTGAATCTTCGCGCTGTTTGTTTCAAAACGGAAATCACGTGAAAATTAAAAAAAATGCGGTTACGTGTCTTGGTGAAGCTGTAATACTGTTAAAATCATGGACGTAATCTCTAAGTCGTAATTAATATACCGCATATAAACTAACTTTGAAATCTGCTGTAAAATCTCCAGAACAAAATTTTTTTGATTGGGTGGACATAATGATAAGGTTATATACTAAATCTCATCATTTTCCCTCAGTTGGTTACTGAGATATTGAATTTTATATTGAGGCAAAAAAAAAAAACACACACTATAGTGACTTGGTCCTTGTTGAAGAAACAGCTTTGAGTGAATATCACTTTGAGAGGGTTGTATTTCTATAGTTCCGAGGGTCAGCTAGAATAACAGTTGATTAAACCCAAGATGCCGGTCTCCCTGGCCTTGGTGTTAGCGACTTTCTCCTTAATCCCGTTTATCCACGTGAGCAAACGCGGCTGCGCGAGAATCGGTAGACTGGAGTTATGTACCAGCCAACTCCAGGGATTAATCAACTCGTGCCGAATATGTGAGCCGGCCGCACATAAAGCAATGACAAACTACTGAGGGTAATCTTGCCAAGAAATAAAAAAACAGCGGTAAAATGCTAGTGTTGACAGCGATGTCCTGTAATAGGATATGCGAAAAAAAAAACACCAAGATAGATACCGTATTTTACGGAGTATAAGACGCACTTTGGTCTTCAAAAAATTGCCTCAAATTCAGGTGCGTCTTATACTGGAAATTAATATAATATAATAATATAATGCTATGTTTTTTTTTTAAAAATTGCTTAAAAATTAAGGTGCGTCTTATAGTCCGTAGCGTCTTATAGTCCGTAAAATACGGTATATGATACCATTGTGGCACTTCTTACGCCAACCCACTCCTACTTCATGGGTACTTACCAAGTTAAGAAAGAGAAGTTAACATTATAGACCAACTGAATGGCGTAGGGGTTGAACCCGCTATCTCGGCACCAGCACACCGGAAGTTTAAGAAAGAGTTCTCTTATCCATTCTGCAGTGCTGACCTCAGTCTGGGTTTAATACTGTAGAATAAGCCTCTTCACAGAGAACCCAGAGAGCCATGATGTTATTCAGCCCATGGATGGTTTTCTAGCAAATGTGACGTCAGGTCGTGTTCACCCACCGGGGGATAGAACTCGGAGCCCTTCGATGAATTAAGCTATCTCTTCTAGAAGACAATGACAGAGTGCTGGCACTCAGAAACAAAGTGAACATTGGCGATGGAGAGAAGTTTGTACATCACCCGTGTTAGTCAGAAGTGAGAGATGACACCGCTCTGTTCGCACAGACAAGGGTGTCATGACATCGCGAATAACAGAATGGATGTTTGGCTGGGTACCTGCCTGGACTGATGGATGAGCGGAAGGGTGGAAAGACTCTGCCTCTCTCTCTCTCTCTCTCTCTCTCTCTCTCTCTCTCTCTCTCTCTCTCTCTCTCTCTCTCTCTCTCTCTCTCTCTCTCTGTGTGTGTGTGTTATATATATATATATATATATATATATATATATATGTGTGTGTGTGTGTGTGTGTGTGTGTGTGTGTGTGTGTGTAGAGAGAGAGAGAGAGAGAGAGATTATATATATTTATAAACAGACTGGCAGACAGACATGCAGACTGTTGGTCGGACTTTCGGACTGGCCCTAGGCAGAGATAGATAGAGAGAGAGAAAGAGAGAGAGAGAGAGAGAGACAGAGAGAGAGAGCGGGTGGGTGGTAGAGACAGAGAAAAACAGAGAGACAGAAAGAGAGAGAGAGAGCGGGTGGGTGGCAGAGATAGAGAAAAACAGAGAGACAGAAAGAGAGAGAGAGAAAGAGAGAGAGAGAGAGAGGGTGGGTGGCAGAGATAGAGAAAAACAGAGAGACATAAAGAGAAAGACAGACGGACCCCCTCCCACACACACACACACCCACCCACCCACACGCACACACACACACAAACACGCGCACACACACGCACACACACACAAAATCGCTTAACAGTCGACAGAGTCGACTTCATTTAGACTTCGGGTGTTTATCCCATGTGGCTCAGTCTCTTTCCACATCGCGGAAAGCGCCGCACAAAGCACGAACTCTGTAGCTCCAGTGACGACCCCCAGGAGTCTCTGAAAAAATGCACTCGCGAACCGAAGGATGCGACCCGGAATCGAACCCACAACCTTCGGAGCACGAGTCAGATGGCTTGACCACTTCGCCACGGAGATTTCCCCCCACCCACCCACCCACCCATACACAGAGACAGACAGACAGACACAGAGAGAGAGAGAGAGAGAGAGAGAGAGAGACCGACAGACATTTGCATATCTACCTGCCATTAAATGCTGCAAACATGCGCGAATAAAATGAAGGGAACGATCTCTCTCTCTCTCTCTCTCTCTCTCTCTCTCTCTCTCTCTCTCTCTCTCTCTCTCTCTCTCTCTCTCTCTCTCTCTCTCTTTCACATTGATTGCTTTCTAAACAGTTCGTGACATATATTTATTTTCTCCTAGTATTGTAACAATGACATGGCAACGTTAGCTTTAAACATCTAATGCCTGCCTGCAACATGATACAAAGGCAGTACTATAGTCGAGCGTAAACGTTGTTCAATATTGAAAGAGCATCGCGCAAGAAGCACATTTACGCCTGTGAGCATGGAATGTTTCCTCCGCAATTGACTGTGTATATTGCAGCCATGAAGGATGTTTTTGACCGGCTGTTCTGACTCTCCATATGTTCACGGGGATTCATTTTGTGGCATGCCCTTCACAGGCCATCTGAATCAGTCCGAACACTTTTTTGGCTTCTTGTGAATTTCTTGGCAATTTTACCTTTAGTAGTTTGCCATTGCTTTCTGAACGACCCACGCTCGTATCATTGTGAAAATCAGCGCAAAGCAGTCTGCTGCCAAAGTGGACTACGGTTAATTTCGAACCTGGTATGTTGGGGTTGACAAACTGCGTTCACCGGCCCTTCGCCACAGTGGAATCAATCTCAGTCTATGTGACTGTTCAGTTTGTATTCTATGCAAGCTTTCTTGATCACCACAGTTGTCTGGTTGTTGGTTGGGCTTTCTAATCTACTTGTTTTAATTAAGCAGACCCAGCCTCATACTAGATGAGGGTTTTCTGTCCATGTCAGGTGAATGCTTGTTACGCTGGGTCCCTTTATACCCCATCTGAAAACTAAGATAGTTGCTCTTTCATCTTTTCAGGTATGCCAGCGTTAGGGCTCGTATTCCGACCCGGTGGTTATGGGTGTGAATCCACATCGACACGAATTGTTAAAATTGAACTAGGCTCCCAGGTGGACCCAGTCTATTTAAGATGAAAACGCCAGTGTCTGCATGTACAATGATACGGGGGCAATGCTACAGTTGAGCTTCAACTATGTTCCATATTTATAGAATAATGAGCAAGAAGCATATTTCACATCTGTAGTGTAGTTATTAGAACTACACAAATTATATATTTAAGAGCATGCATCTTTCCCATTGCAACAAACGCCTGAGAGACCTGGACACTTACTAAACAAGCTGAACAGCGCATACATGTTTTTGAATATAAATATAATAGACGGGTTCTAAGAATATCTTGGGTAAAGAAAAGAACAAATGCATCCACACATCAAGAGCTGAATATAGAAGAGGGTTAGCTATTAAAAACGATAAAACAAACAAAGAAAATTGATATATTTTGGCCACTTCAAACGTCATGAAAGTTTAGAGAGAACAATAATGGAGAGGTATATGCATGGGAAGAGAGGAAAAGGAAGGCCAAAGAGAAGATGGGTGCAGGATGTGGCGTATGATCTCCAGATGGGCGTATCAGACGCGGGACATCTTGCTTGTGATCGAGAAGCTTTCCGGAGGGTTGTTACGGCAGCGATGTTCTGCAAAGGACATGCTACTGAATGAATGAGTGTAGTTATGCATGTTTCGGCTGCAGATGACTAAGGATTTAGCAATCTTGAAGGATCTGCCTAATTGACTGTTCCGCGTATCCACATGTGCACACGGGTGAAGGAACCAGGCTTTGTCCACCTGACTTTTCAATTGTGTGTTTATTTTTGTTTCGTTTACCTGGAAGGCAACCTGGTGAACATACGCCCACAGAAGTGGGATGTGTCGGTCAAAAGGTGCAAATACAGCAGCTCTTCTGTAAACTGACACAACGCAAATACATCCGCAAAAAAATATATCGGGCAATCGACGAAGAAGAAGGTTTTGTTTAAGTGGACTTTCTCCTATCTTGGACATGTAATAATAGACGATGCAGTAGTGAATCAGAGATCAAGAAGAGAACAGAACAGCCACAAATATTTTCCACAAAATGAAAAGGAAATATTAATATCTAGAGAGATAAATAATACATTAGCAATGAGAACTGTCAAATGTTATTTGGAATTAACACTACTATATGATGCTGAAACCCGAACAATTAGTAATTAATCAATGAAGCTCTGGAGAAATTAATTTTCAGAAAAAATAGGTCGTATTTCATGGGGAAAAAAGTCAAAGACAGATGTTCTGCATCTCAGTGAAAGAAAAACATAACGAAAAGACGCGGGGTCCTAATAATATCCACCAAGCAGCAGAAACGTACGAAACCTACCAGACATTTCACGATGGAATCAACGAATTAAACAACACAAGACAATAAAGCGCAGACATCACAGGAAGCCAAACAAGCAACATCTTCGCACGCACAAGCTGAAACACCAGACATACCCTAACTATATCATGTCATATAACTATAACACAGACAGACAGTTAAACGCAGATATCACAGACTGCAAAATAAGCAATAGCGTATTCTCAAACACAAACTGAAACACCAGACATACCCCAACCATAACACGTTATATACTACTAGCTGACCCGGCCCGGCTTCGCCCAGACTCTGGTGGGGAGCATCTCATTTAATTCATATAAGTAGTCATATAAGTTCTCGTTCCCGTTACCGACTATCTGTCTGTCTGTCTGTCTGTCTATCTGTCTGTCTGTCTGTCTGTCTGTCTGACCCGGCCCGTCTTCGCCCAGACCCTGATGGGGAGCATCTCATTTAATTCATATAAGTAGTCATATAAGTTCCCGTTCCGACTATCTATCTGTCTGTCTGTCTGACCCGGCCCGGCATCGCCCAACTCCTGGTGGGGAGCATCTCATTTAATTCATATAAGTAGTCATATAAGTTCCCGTTCCCGACTGACTGTCTGTCTGTCTGTCTGTCTGTCTGTCTGTCTGTCTGTCTGTCTATCTATCTATCTATCTGTCTGTCTGTCTGACCCGGCCCAGACCATGGTGGAGAGCATCTCATTTAAATTATATAAGTAGTCATATAAGATCCCGTTCCCCACTATCTGTCTGACAAGCAATGCCAAGTTGAAAACATGAAATGGAAAACTGAATTATTGAATTCAAGAAATATTCACTATAGTTATATTGTCTGCTGTAGAGTCGAGAATCTTGCAGGATCGTTCACATAATGAGCATGATTTCGTGAAGTATGTACGGTCAGCCTAAAGTAATACAATAATGTAGTCCTCACTTGCCTGTGGCTGATTTCGTTTTAAATAAGACAATTTTAGAGGCAGTAATAGTGATTTATTTCTTCATTAGGTTAACATCAACAATGAGACTCTTGAGTCATTTGCACTCGTAATGACGTGCAGTTTTTATGTAACACTTGCTGAGACTACTTTAAATAATTTGCAAATAGATAAACTAACTTTGTATTTGAGAAACTTGACATGAAGAATATCATACAAATGTGTTATTTTAAAGTAATAAACTCCTGGAACAGAAAGAGTTATTATTATAGCAGTTTGAAATACAGAAAGTGAAAGCAACAAATAAACTTGCAACTGATACCGGGCATTTGCTGTGAATATACGATGTTATGCACCTATTTTCTAAACACAACTGCACTTGATGTTGTTATTATTGTGCTGGCATGCTGGAAGTACCACATGGACCCCGGCACTTAAATCAACATCTTCTGACAATCATGTTTAGAGGATAATCAATGTTGGATCCAAGTGGTTCAGAGGCAGGAGTCTAAAGCAATAATCAAGGCAGAATGGGTTAAAGTTACACGAGGGCAGCTTTGTCAAATATACCCCAAAACTAAAGGTGTTAGATTACGACTATGACATAAAGCCAAAAATTTCCCCCAGGATCAAATGTGTTAAAGAAACACCAGAACATAATGCATTTAAAAAGCATGAAGACATTTGTACTTTTCTACTATTTCTCATTCTATTCTCCTCATCCTCCTTTTTTTTTTATCTTTCTCATCCTTTTCGCCTTCTTCTTCTCAACCTCTTTTTCTTCTTCCCCTCTTTTTCATCCCCAAATTCTACTTCTTCTCATATTCCCATCCTTCTTCTCTTCTTTGCCTCCTCTCCTGCTTGCCTGCCTGCCTGCCTGCCTGCCTGCATGCCTGCCTGTCTGTCTGTCTATCTAGAGGAGAAAAGTTTGCTTAATGCTAGGATTATTTTTTTTTAAATCTTGTATAAATTTCAAGTTATGGCCGAACACCAAATATGATGTCTAACGTAGTGCTTTTTGATAAACAATATTTTTTGTTTTTCTGTCTGGTGCGTAGACGAATAAATCCGAAGATTTTCCAACGCGTGAACAGGCCACATATAGCTGTCCGTGTGTGAAGCACGGATTTTCCAAATTTAGTCCACACACTTGTAGCGATTGTCCCTGTGCTTTGTTGATCGTCATGGCAAATGCAACTCGCACCGGAAACTGCAGGCGTTTGAATTCGAATGGCATGTCTGTTGGAATCATTGGGATGCGAGGCAACAGTACATCTTCTCCTTTAAATTTCCCATTCAAAATTGTAGCTTCGATGATATTGTTCATCATCTTTTTGACTGCAAGCCTGGTACCGTTGCAAAGTCGAGGTGGATTGATGTTTCGGAGAAGAATGATAGGCACACCAATTTTCAATGTTAAAACGTGCGGCGGTATGCCTGGCAAATCAAGGGAATTCAAGAATTCAGTTGGATAATTGACAACTTCGTCTTGATTCATCATAGAATCGATGGACTTATACGTTGTCGCTTCGCCTGGTATTTCGTTTTGAATGGCGCAATTGATGGCATTGACATCGTTGTTTTTAGCTGCTAATATAGCACGTGCACTGAGCCATTGATGATTTTTGTGATTCCGTGCCATATTTGGGAAAACTTTGTCAATTAATTCGTCTATAGTTGCTGTGATGTTACAGAAGTTTGTTGGCAACGTGATACTATGTGTGGATTCATCGATTGGCATTTTTCCATTCCCAATATCCAACAATTGTTTTGCGAAAACTTCTGCGGATGCATCATGTTGTAGTTGTACACGCATGTTGGTCTTCAAAGTCAATTTCTGAACGTGTCGCCACAAAACTGATGATTTCAGACATGCATTAAGTTCATCAGCGGGTGTTGAACGTGGTATAACTGGTAGAGTTTGTCGAAAATCACCAGACAATAAAATAAGTGCGCCACCGAAGAGCTGTTCATTTCCTCTGAAATCTTGTAGTGTACGATGAAGCGCCTCCAATGCTTTTTTGTGTGCCATAGTACATTCGTCCCATACAATGAGTTGACATGATTGGAGTACTTTACCCATTCCAGAATTTTTTCGGATATTGCATGTTGGTGTCTCAGTGATGTGAATATTCAAGGGCAATTTTAGTGCTGAATGTGCTGTTCGGCCACCATCCAAAAGAGTTGCCGCAATTCCAGATGATGCGATAGCCAGCGCAATATTTTGTCGTGATCGTATGGTTGCCAATATAAGTGAAATGAGAAAAGTTTTCCCTGTGCCCCCGGGCGCATCTAGGAAATACAATCCGCCGGTTTGGCTTTTAATTGCATGCATAATTATGTCATACACTATACGTTGTTCTGGAACCAATTTCAGAAGATTCGTTTGAACAAATGCACACAATTCGTCGACATCAAAGAGTGATTCTCGTTGCAAATCACGATCGAAAAGATCGTTTGCAGATCGATCTGGCGCAGTCATTCCCAATTGTACCAGTGGTTTGTTAGCGATTGCCAAACATATGTCCTCCGTCGAAACCAATGCTTCATTATACACATTTTGTGTGAATTGAATGTCCGGATTTTGATTCATTGCACGCAAACGATGTAGGATGTCTTCACTCATACAGTCTTTGTATTTTTCCCAAAGATCTTTTGGATTGGATGGGAAGCAAGTTGTCAATATGATGGCAAATAATGTGCGTATTTGCTGTGGTTGAGCAGTATTTGATGCATCAGCGAGTGAAGTGTCCCAGTGTGCATCGTTTTCAAGAAGATGTAATTCTTGGCAAGTTTCACGATAAGTGGCACATACTTGACCGTTTACTGTTCTTAATTCTTGAAAGGATGTCGGTCCACGTACGTTGATTAACAGTAATCGCAAGTAAAAGCATTCTGCATTGTTTGGGTGAACAGTGTACAGACGGCCTAACGCGTCGGTCGAATATAAATTGGTATGTCCTTCAACTGCTTTACCTTGTTTGCGACGTTGAAACTTTTTCGCTGATGCATTCCATGTGTAGTATGTTGGCACTTCAGAGTAAAGTAGTGTCTTTGCAAACATATCATTCCCACACAATGAAAAAAATGCAGTTAACGTTGTTGGTGGTGGTGACAATGCTCGTTCACTTGCATTTTCTGTTGTGAAGTACACGCGCTGTCCATTTTCAAGGTGCACTGCCAAATGAACAACTGTTGGATGACGTTCATGGATTGGAAATGATAAAATACGCCATACTGCTTCATTACTATTAATGTAGCGTCCCACTTGATATTGGTCTATTTCATCGATAGACGCAGTTGCATTTCCCACTCCAAAAACTGCCATATCGCTTCCTTTGTTGACATATTTGCAAATGTACTTGATCGATTTAACCGAATTGCAATACTCGACATTGATGTGTGCTTTGTACGTTTTCGAGAGTAACGGTGAATACGGTACAACCCAACGATTATCGACTTGAAGATCATTGTTTCGTACTTTTAAAGTGATAGATTTGCCGCCATCTTCAGTTGAGCGTCGACGATATAGTGGATATCCGTCATTGCCAGTGATTGTCTCTGCATGTAAATGTCTTGGGTACCGTTTTGTGCATTTTCCATCAGACATGCAAGGTGAATTGTTATTGAGGAAGCCACATGGACCATGAATCATGTTTTTGGTGACGACTTCAAGTAACTCTGGATCAATGTCGACATCTGGTATTTCTGCTGAGATGACTTGATCAATTTGATCTGGTGTGATTTTTTCCATCAACCAAATCAAAATGTGTGCATGTGGCAATCCTCTTTTTTGCCATTCGATGGAATACATCCAACAGCGTGTCTCTCCAAAAACGTGATGCTTGACAATTAAATCCATTAAAGATTTCAATTTTTGTTTGAACACACGTGCGGAAATATCAGGGCGATCTGATGATGATTGTCCAGTTAACAACAGTTCTGTTATTTCATCCCATGTAGGATTGCATGTGAAGGTAATAAACAAATCTGGGCGGCCATATGCGCGAACATATGTCATTGCATCTTGTGCGTATTCATGCATGTGCCGCTTGACCACCCATCTGACTGTGTTTGAATCAGTGTTTCTGATTCTGGTGTCTTGGTCCTCCTTCCTCTCACAAGTTTTTGTGTTCGTCTGTGGGTAGTCGTCGCTCTTCTTATTGGTAGTTTCATTGACTGTAGGTTCAGATACTTTATTACAGCTTGCATGCAGACTCTCCAAAGGCAGGTTCGTCTTCTTGATAGTCTGGTCGGTTTTCTCACTATGCATCTTGGAAGCTGCTTGTTTCTTTGTGCTATTACGACGTGCCATTTTCCCCCCGTATCAGACTGCTTGAAATGTGTAAGGCGTCTTGGCTTGATAGCGCTGAGAAGTGCTGTCAAGCGAATCGTGTCGATATGATGGCGGAAAACACTAAAGATGCGATGATATTGTTCAACATCTTTTAGATAACTTCTTAAGTATAGAAAGATGAGTTACAATGTTATGCATTATGCATTATTTTTATGTAAACTTTGAAAATGTCTAAAAGATTGTATCATTATTTATTATAACTCATATGCCGGTACATAACTATAGACAAAGAGTTTATAAATCATTGAAAACGATACAACAATATGACTATAAGTTATACAACAATGTTATTAAAAGTTATGCCCCTTGAAATAACTTTTTCTAGAGTTAAGTCCCTTAGCTAATGTGTAGTCACGTCATTTTCTTCCCTTTCCCAAGCGTTTTGGTTCGGGGATTCTTTCATCATCATCATCATATATTTACGTACGTATTTTGGGAATGGGAGGAGGGAGGAGGAGGAAGAAGAAAAAAAATACGACAGTTGACAGCTCTGGAATGAAAGGAAGGCGTGTAGAAAATTTCATCTCAATCGGATGGGCCGTTAGCGAAAAAATAAAGGACATACATATTTACATATTTACATATTTACATACATACACTTTGTTTTATAGATATAGATAACACAGACAGAAAATTAAAATGGGGCCTGGACATCTGCAACGACTGGATTGGATTGAAGGCTGGGAATGAAAATAGAGATTGATGAACGACATTTAAAAAAAGTTGCATATCCTTTACAGGACTTTGCAGTCAACCCTGGCATTCTTTGGCTGTTTGTGTTTTATTGGCATGTTTACGTTGCGTAGATTGCCATTACTTTCTGAACGATCGTCACTCATACCATTGAATGAAATCCAACCCAAAGTGGTCTGCTTCCAAATAGCCAGCAGCTGTGTTTGGAACGCGGTATGCGGGATTGCGCAATTCCTTTACCACAACGCTGGCAATTAAAAAGAGATAAACACGCTATGAACCGTAATGGCACCAATTATAACTAACCGACAAATCGACACTTGAACAGAGTCTGAACACCTTTTTCTACGTACTGGAAGGAAAGGAGCAATACATTGGAACTATTTAAAGACAGTACTTTTGGGTGGAAAAAAACTGAAGTGAAGAGTTGAAGACAGTCGAGCAAGGTTGGGCAACAATACTCATGGCAAAATATCACCAAGAGATAGACCACCATCAGTATGTTAGAGTGTGCAACAAAACAAGAGAGAGAGAGAGAGAGAGAGAGAGAGAGAGAGAGAGAGAGAGAGAGAGAGAGAGAGAGAGAGAGAGTGTGTGTGTTTGGAGATGCATTGTAGTCAATCTTCAGTGTGGAGATGGCACCTGATTGATTGATGTTTTGTTTGTTCAATAAAATTATAGTTGTCTGGTTGTTGGTTGTGTTTTTCTAATATAATTGATGAGAGTTTTCTCTTCATGTAAGGCGATATGTTGTTCTGCTTTAGCTAACATTGGCTCTTTCATGTTTCAGGTATGTCAGTGTGAGTCTCTAGATCCACGAGTTCGAACCCACATGGGGCGGACTTTTAAATTTAATCTGGGCTGTCAGATCGACCCAGTTTAAAATGATTACCAGGACATGCCTTGGAAAGTAAACGCGGCAGGTGTTATAATAATCACACGACCCACCGAATGCCGATTGGTCTATACAATTATATAGTGCAGCTCCGTATCTCCTCTTCCTGATTCTTTGATTCTCTGACCCGAGCGGCTGACTGTACTCCTGTCGAGTGCCAAACTTCCATACACATCACATAGGCGCTTGTGAATGTTCACAACATATTCCTTCTCTGCAGCGAGACATTCTGTCACAAATAGCTGCTTATAACGCAAGTTGCTAACAGGCTATAATTAAACGGTTGAAGGCAGCCATTATTATTTGGCTGATTGGGTTGCAATTTAGTGGACACAATCGGCACATGTCATATTTGAAGTGTACACATTTTCATGCTTCTGTCTTCATTCAGATGAGAAAAGCGATTTGATGCATGACTTTCTGAATGTTCCTTGCTCGCGCGCGCGCGCGCGTATATATATATATATATATATATATATATATATATATATATATATATATATATATATATATATATATATATATATATATATATATATATCCATCCATCCATCCATCATGTGCCATGCCGGTAAGCGTGGGCGGTCATGTTCTGCATCTCACTCGATCACCAGAGTCGTGGATCAGTTCCGTGTTTCTGTCTCGACCATGCCACAAAGCCAAGCCATCCAGATACTTGTTTCTAGGTCTTCCCCTTGGTCTGTTTCCCTCGATCTTACCAGTTGTCACCAAGTTCTCCAAATCATTTCTTCTCATAACATGTCCAAAAAATTGTGACTGTCTACGTTTAATGTCTCTGATCAGTTTACGATCTTCATTTGTTTCTTGAAGGACTTGTTCATTGATCTTTCTGGCTGTCCATGGTATTCTTTGCATTTTCCTCAGAAACCACATTTCTACAGCCATCAGATGTTTTTCAGCCTGGCTGCTCATATATATATATATGGCTAGATTTATATATATATATATATATATATATATATATATATATATATATATATATATATATATATATATATATATATATATATATATAACAAATCTCAGAAGGGCGAGAAGTATAGAACCGTAAAGTATGGAGTGGAAAATCAATATCAAGTAATCAGGTTCTTGTATTAACGCGATCTTGAAATAATCTTTATTACCTCCCCTCCCCCCTCCCACCTGGAAACCCTAACATCCCCCCCCCCCCGGGTATGTCTGGGGAGGCGGTGGGAGTGGAATACGCGAGGGTGTGGATGATACTCAACGCATAGAGGAACACGCAGGCGAACGTTCAGTCAAGGCTGCCACTGCTGCCATCAGCGTGGACAATCTCCGTTGGCTAATGAAGGAAGAGACGGAGCAGGCGTGGGAATGTCCTGAGAGCATTGATGTGTTTTCTTGAAATCACATCATATTTATATTGTCCGTTAATACATATTTGTGTTGTCCACCGTGACTGCTAACATATATTCCATATTCTTTTTTTTCTACTAGAGCAGGGTTCTCAACCGGTGGGGACTCCCCCCTCCATCCCCCAGGGGGAGGGGAAAATTAGGGTTTCCAGGTGTGGCGGGAGGGGGGGGGGGAATTAAGATTATTTCAAGATCGCGTTAATACAAGAAGAACCGATTACTTGATATTGTTTTTCCCGTCCATACTTTACAGTTCTCGCCCTTCTGAGATTTGTTTTATAACATAAGTAGACCCGCAAATAACGTTTTATGTAGATGTCTAGACGTGTTCTAGTATGTGTTATTAAATTTAGCTTCCATTTTTATGTGTACTGTGTAATGAAAGGGGGGGGGGGGGTGTTTATAGGGAGGAAATTCTAAAAGAGGAGAATTACATTCTGAACATATGGTGAAGGGGTGCATGGACCAACAAAGTTTAGAACCATTGTACTAGAGTAAATGAATACTATACTTGATTGGTCTGTTACATTGATAAGCCCAAAGCTTCCGAAATATTCGACATGATCTCACCAGCTTATTGTTTTCATAATTAATTCATTTTCCCTAGCAACATTGGCTATAGAAATCACACAAATAGGGGCTGATTTAAGACCTAACGAATTACAAATCTCCTGAAATACCTGTCGTGCAATTTGGGACTGGGCTGTTTTAAGAAACAACAGATGGTGTAAGAATTAAAAAAAAAAACAAAAGAGCATAAACAAATAACCAGATAAAAATAGCAGATATATTCTGCGACAGAAATACAATTCCGATAATTCTGGTTGATCGGGGATTTAGTCGGTTCAGAATTTATTTGTATTCGAACAGTATTGAATTAAAAAAAATAATAATAAATACATCTATTCAAGAATAACCAAGACTTAGACTAACACATATTGTTTGCTTAGGGATCAGCATATCCAGACTTGGAACAGAGGTAGCGTGGTGGATAGAATGCTCGCCTATCGGCATGACAGTGAAAGGTTCGAATCTCCTTGAATTAAAAAAAAAACTGACCAGGCCACCAGAGTCAACACAGCCTAAGATAGGTACCAGAAAATTTCGCGGAAATTAAAGGCATTCGGCGATATATTGACTAGATGACCCATTGAATGCCCCTTACTCTATACAATGATGGGACTGGCATCACATATCAATTACGCTTCAGGGCTTGTAAAAGGCTACCTAACTAATTTCTTTTAAAACAGTCTCTCTTAATATTATTCCAAGTAAACATGTTCTTTTCATCTCACCATTCTTATATCATCTTCCCATTGAAATGAATGTTTGCTCTTGCGTACTCTACTTTCATTTTAGTCTGTAGTTTCCACCGGTTTTATATTTTGGTTAGGATTATTATTTATTATTATCATTACTTGATATTTGATTTTCGCTTGATTTGTTGTCGAAAATCTCTTTAACCGACATACGACATCTCTATAAATGTTCCAGTTGTTTCCCTATCTTAGCACAGTGCACGAACTCCATAGCACTGAGGATGATCGAACTGTTTCTACATCATCATCACACATGCTATTCATATTCATTCTAGGTTCTAATTTTGAAACTGGGCCCGACAGCCACCTATCGGGAAATGTTCTTTTCAATGTCCAACTTTACAGGGATGTTTAACGTACTCTTACGTGCACATGGGGTCTCCGTGTTTTTTGCCGTTCTTTTGGGAATACTAGGCGTCCGATTTATTACGCTAGGATCAGGAATCTATTAATTATTTTATTGTACGTTCACTCGCGTTGAACCTAAGTGTAGTCCACACAAGTGCTCTACTGTTTGTGCACCGGACTGATTTTTACATTTGGATTATCTATCCTCTATTACCATGTGTTCCTGACCATTAGGCAAACTCACTTCGACTTCAAAGGTAGTGGTTTCTTATGTGTAAAAACCTTCACAGATCAATGCGTGAATAGAACCACGTCTGCAGGAGCCAGGGGTGAATGTCGTAATCGTTGAGCTACTCCTCCACCAGACATGATATTCGACCCAGTTTTGTTTATGTGTCCACATTGCGTTATCGTTAATTGCTTCCCACAGCTGCATGCGCGTAACTCGTGTTTCTTCTCCTTATTATTGCTGTCGGCAACCTACGGCACGAGCACCAAGCGTGACCCGTGGAATGATTTTCAACGGCGTGCCGAGTGAATTGAAATACAATAAAAGGTTGGCACGCTGAATGACTGTGCAAAGACAAGTTGACAGGCTGAATGACTGTGAAATGACATAGGTTGGCATGCTGGATGACTGTGAAATGACATAGGTTGGCACGCTTAATGACTACAAGGACTTTGGTTGGCATGCTGAATGACTGTGCAACTATATAGGTTGGCAGGCTGAATGACTGTGCAACTATATAGGTTGGCATGCTGAATGACTGTGCAACTATATAGGTTGGCAGGCTGAATTACTGTGAAAAGACAGGTTGGCATGCTGAATGACTGTGCAAAGACATAGGTTGGCATGCTGAATGACTGTGAAAAGACAGGTTGGCATGCTGAATGACTGTGCAAAGACATAGGTTGGCATGCTGAATGACTGTGCAAAGACATAGGTTGGTACTCTAAATGACTGTGCAAGGACCTAGCTTGTCACGTTTAGTGACATGTACAACATTATTTAGGCACAAGACAACAAAATATTGCCTACCCCTGGTCTCAGTTTTGACTATAAGACAAATGTTCATTTCGTTTTCTGATTGTGTTCACAATGTCTCAGTTGGGACATTTTTCAATTTGTTTCAATAAGTGACTACTATTTACGTTTTGCGTGAGGCGATCATTATAAAGATAATCTTATACAATACATTATTGTCATTTAAGGTTAGTAAAAGAGTACTAGCGTGTAAACTACAACTAGTTTTAACATATGGTTGTAGATTTTGGACAATTAGTAAAGTACGGATACATATAAAATGTTCAGAGACGTGGTTTTTAGAAGAATGCTGAAAACACCATAGATAGCCAAAATAGTAATGTAAACTCTTAGATGGAAGCTAAGACACAGAGAACGTATCAAACATATCAGAATGAGGCGGTCATCATTTTTTGGCCACCATTATTTATAGAAGACAAAAGCTAGAAAAAACAACAACAACACACATACACACAAACACGCACCCCCCCCCCCACACACAGACACAGACACGCACACACACAATAAGTAAGTCACACAGTTCTGTGGGATGCCAGGTAAATGTAGAGTTGATGGTGTTTTCTACAGGTGTCATTAGGTGACAGCAACATCAAACTTCATATTCCAGTTCGTGAGGTGGCGCTAGGTGGCGCATGCGCAGTGCATTAAAAAATGGCGACTGTATTCACTGAGTGTACAACCAAAGAGCAGCGTGCTGACTGTCTGCAAAGGACATTCATCTGGAAAAGCTTCCTGTTTATGCTGACAAATGTTTGTCCCGTAAAGAGGTGTATTGCTTTGTAGAAATATTTTCTCACGGACGCTTTAAATTTGTTGATGAAATCCAACCTGGTCGTTGTGGTATAATAAAACGTCCTTACCCTTTCCTATTTATGGACTCCCTTAAAAATAAACAAACCCTTACAATTACTGTTTAAGTAACTTACTTAATGTAGGAGAAAATAAAACAGCGATAGACTGACCGTGGCACAGCTAAATTTATTTTGGCTTGTTTTCTCTCCCGTATCTGGCCAATCCTGGCGAGGGGGGAAAACAAAGACTGAAGCGGGCATTTCTAGTCAAGAGAACACACAAGAAAGTCGACCTTTCCCTTCGGGGAGAAGGTAGTTTGCCTTAAAAACATGATTCTATTCAAGCTATTGGTATGTTATCTACATTATTAAGATATATTTATGTATTACATAGACCAGTATGTTTAATTAAGAATTAGTTACAATTCTCTTAAACCAGGCTGGATGATGTTTACCAAAGAAACACATGTGGGCGCCACGCTGTAAATTTTCCTAGGTCTTACCATTTCAAATTCGTATGTTAATAACTTTTATAGGCAGTATGAACTTATATCTAACTAAATAGTGTTTATAACCTATGAATAGTATGTGTACTGTAGTACACAGAGTATCAACTCTCATGTCAGAAACTCTTTTCAATTTAGGAAAGACTCCTGATTCATACTTCAGAGAAGAAAACTCGTTTCTGCCAATTTCATAGTCCTATGAAAAATAATTTCTATGCAATGGAACTATATATCCCTATCGATGCTTAGAAATCTGCAAATAATTTATGTACTGTAGAGATTGGACTTTAAAGAAACATTTTCTCAATGTAGGAGCAGACTCTTGATTTCATACTGCACAAGTAGAGAACTGGTGTCTGCCACTTTCAAATATCCTATGTAGTGTAAATGCACTGGTAAGGATGTCTCTGAACTTGTTTTATCCATGCGGGGACATACAAATGATTACGCATATTCCTGACTCTTACTTAGTCAGGGGATAAAATATTTTGCCACATTATAATCTGTAACTTGGAAATATAGTGCTAAATTTTAGTACCATTCTTTTGTTAACAGATTAGTAACCACTCCATATGAGGGTGAACATATAATCATTTCATAAAATAGTGTTAGGGACAGGCCATGTTTGAATATAAATTCATGAACAATTAAACGCGTGATGTAAATGCATGTTCGGATAGGAGTCACTCCGCATCACCTCACTGTAGTAGGAACAGAAGCGAAGATTGATGTGAATAAATTGCTTGAATAATAGCAGTCCTTGACAAAATATATCACAGCGACTACTATCCTCATCTGCTGTACGCAGTGGGGGAAAACAATGTATGTTTTAAGTTATGGATTAACCCCTGAGAAAACCCAAAAACAAAGGCTCCCTGCATCAGCATTATGATTAATTATTATGTATGAGTATCATGTACTTAATATCAGAGAAATGTACATGTATGTCTTTTTCTGGTATGAGAATTTTCTTTGTTCTGATTGTTACTTTTTACTGTGGGAATATACATTTTAATGTTGCACCGTGGGATTAGAGGATGTTGATGTAAGAATACATATGTATGTCAGTACTTAAGAAGCCAATGGTGAATAGTCTTGACCTAGTGATGATTATAGTGCCGAAATGAAGACGCGGCATTAGAAACCACAGGGATTCTGTATAGGCTATTCTCTTCAAGTAATGAGAGAGACAATATCAACATGTTGGATGGACAGAATGACTTCACCCATCCAATAGTCCCAGTAACAACAGAAGCAAAATATAAGTGAGAAAATACCTTACTCACTATGAAGAGTCAGAATGGCTCTACTCAGCAATGAGGGACAGTGGAACATGGACACCCACTCCTTTCCCCTTCTCCCCTTGGTGTTTTGTATTTGTGTTTGTAATTGTGTTGTAAACCTTTTACCATAACACAGTAGGTTAATGCTAGTGTTGTATTCTTGTCATCCCTTTTCTATAGAAGAGAAGCAGGTGGTGGTTGAATTTGGTGGGACTATATCACTAACACTGGATCCTGGGATCAACAGCCATAAAGTGAATGTCCAAACCATAGTCTGGATCTAGCAATACCTCAATGTTTACTGCGGCGCTCAATAGCTCCATAGCGAGCAACAGAAAAGTTGAAGATAACTGATTGGGTGAGTGATTAAGTCCTATTTTCGTAGGAAGATCCAGGATGGACTTCAAGATCTAATAATCTACAAAGATGAAGATCAACAAAGTAACTGACAACAGTGACTCGTCAGTTATACGTTTGAGAAGTATCATCTATGGCCTCATCATTCAACAAAATCAGTGAAACTATGGGACAATCCTTCTACAAGTTATTAAAACTAACAACAGTGAGTAATCTTCAACTGTTGGTTGGATTACCAAGTTAATATCCACAATGGATAAGTCTTCGAAAGAACATCTCACAGCTGCAAAAGTCAAACATAAGGTTCCAGCCATGCAACACCAAGTTCTAGCTATGAACACCAACTCAAACAAATGGGAAGAAGACATTGAACCAATACAACCAAGGTGCCAACTGAAAATCATACCTACACCAGATTACCTCAAGGTTCCCAAACCTGAACACATTAAAAAAAAGACCATATGAAAGCAGCTAGCGGAGTAAATGCCTCTACGCCTGCAACCACAGGAATCACCTGATGGCTTGCAACCCTGGATATGTGGTGGAGTCAATATTCTTCAGTTCCATGCCTGCAGCAGAATCCTGGAATTAATTCCAGATGAACCAAATGAATAACAAGCAGAATTGTATGTCTACACTGAAAGTAAATAATGAATCAGAACTCTGTGCTGGTCCCATGTCAGCCTAAATGCCAATAACGGTGGAATAAGTTATAGACTGATGACTAGGTGGGTGAAAAATCTGTGGGAACAAAATTGAGATTCGGATATTATAAGCCGAGACGCTGAAAGGTAGGCATCCTTTTCATCAGATATGGTGATATAGGGAAGAACCTTAGTCCAAGACCAAAGATGCATCTCCTGAAGGTATGACCAACCCAGGCCTCAATTTCACACTGACACCGAGCCGTTCGCAAAGAAGATTCTTGAATTCAGCTCCACGGAGGAGATATGTGGTGAATTTATTTCATAATAAGGATTATAATTGTTCCGCAACAAACTTCAGTGGACATTAAACATGACTGTGAGTATTTATTGCTGTCACGGATAAATATGGACATTAACTGCTTTGCACTGGAGAAGAATACCCATCCGCAATGCCTAAATGAACACTATAATTAATTAATTTAATTATTAGTATCAACTGTTTTCATGTGTGTGTTTTTTTTTCTTCTATGACATATAAAGAGTGGTTATTGAGGTATAACCAATGATGGTTAAGGTAAATAGTATTTTGACATCAACTCATTATTTTTAAATATGATAATTGTACATGGTGTCAGAAACAAATATATATGTTGGGTTTCTGCACCTAGACCACCAATGTGATTTTATCTAGGTACAATGAGTCAAGTTAGCAGAACCAATGTGTGGTTGTTATGTTGTTTGTGATAACATTGTTGTTATTTTTTTGGGGTCACTGGGTACTATGTTGTAATACTGCACATATTCCCATGCCTGTCTGAAAATGCATAGTGTTTATTACACCTATATATGTGTAACTGCAGATCTTGAGTTAATACCTGAACTGTTTGTCCAAAAGTGTTGTGTACATCAAGTAAATGTGGTGTCCAACAAGTGGTTGTTTATATGTTGTGAGCAATCAATATCCTTCTAGCACCTATAGATAATGTAAAGGGTGATGAAGTGGGAAGGGAAACCTACACACAGATGCCATTGTTTCAAGGATTGAGCTCTTTCTTCCTGGGATTTGTGGTAAATATCCCTGATCACCCTGCATTCTGACCAGTGACCAGAGAATCAATAATACCCCCTAGACATTTTAACGAATTATTCTCAGGAATTAAAATCCACATCCCACATGTGTGGGCAACGTCCGTGAATTTAAAACTCATGGTAAACATCACAAATGGTGTATTATTGTGGGTAGATGAATTCAGGGAAAACCTCTCGCAGGTAAACCAAGTCACTTCAGAATGTTATAGTGTTAGTAACAGACCTAATCACTCATTAGTATGAGCTGAGTCAAGTGTTATATGAACCCATAATGGCTCAGATAACTATAGGTTTTTTTTGGTACAAAACTGTTCACAGGTAATATCTTGATTCTGGCAGATGCATCAGGTAGTTTGTTGTTGGATATGAGATTTTTTTAAAACTCATATTTTATATCTTATTGATGGGAATCTCAGTAATGAACCTCCAGTAGTAAGGTCTCGGGGATGGTAAACTCACATAAGATAGGTAATTCAGTGAATGTTTAGAATTCATAGTCATTCCCATTTGATGTTTGAGGTATGGTTCTGCTACTCTGGTATTCTCTTTAAATGGTTTAAAAGTGGTGTACTCATGAACACACTACTATATTATGTATCCATAAGGTTTATGTTCCTACATATGAATCATGTGTTAATTAACTATTTTGTCATTGATTATCATTGTATTTTCATGCTTGATCTGCTTGTATAATTCATGTAATATTGAAAAGTTACCAAGGCAGCAGAGAGTGATAGACAATTTTATAGATAATTAGGACAGATAAGTTAAAATTCCAATAAATTTTTTTTTAAGGGAAAAATTTAATCAACAAATGATGATTCAGTAGGAAAGTAAATAATACCTGAGAGATGAATTAAACCAGGGGAAAATAGCAGTAACTAAAGTAAATGAACTAAGGTTAAGGCCTAAACCACCACTTGCAAAAATGTAGACATAGTTAATGGAAGGGAAGGAATATTGTAAGAATTTGCAGTATTTAGGGGCACCCTAATTTAATCCTTTTTTTCATATGACATAACATGTTCTACAACACCGGTAGTAAAGTAAAGTGAATAAATGATGGATACTTAGGAAGAAAAGCCATACCGACACTTATTCTACTCCACCGGTGATATGAGTAGTTATTAATAACTAACTCAGATGGCCCATATGTTAATGAGGGTCAAAACCAAAATATTCACCTGGTGATGTAAGTGAAACTGATCAACTCACTTACTGATCCAATAGAATATAAGGTATTTCTTTAAATTATCCACCCCGATTCCATTATTAATGGTAGCGGAAACAGACCGTATAGGCATGTAGGAGGTATAATTCAAGAATTAACTTAAGAAATTGGAATTTCAAATAAACTTCAGGAGATACCGGAAAAAATCTGTGCCAGTCTCTAGTCAGAGACTGAACATTTCAGAAATTGGCTCCTTAAACTTTGAAATTTACAGTTTAACTGATTCAGTGCCAAACAAAAATGTGGTCATACCCAAACAGAGATTCAAGGCAGAAAATTTAAACTAGGGGTATGCCACAATTTTGCTTTTAAAATGGTTAAAACTGTAGCAGATGCATTGTATTACATATCAAATTAAAGAGAATTGCACAGGGAACCTGACAGTGTTAATAATTAATTGATAGGTTACAAATATTATGACAATAATGAGAGTTTTAGTAATAACAATTGAAATTAAAGTGTTAAAAATTATGAAAAAAATTCACTTACCAAGTCTTTATTTTATATCCGAAGCCGCTAATCCAGTTAAATTTAGTGAATTATATTACACACACCAGTTGTCTTCAAGAATATCACAAGAACTGCTCCATAACATGAATAAAACGCAATGAAATCATAACATTATGAAGTACATCATTTTCACACAAAATGGAAAAGCCATCATATTCTTAGTAAAATTCACTGTTAGATTTTTTTTCAATATTATGACCGCCTTCTACATAATTATCTGAATACTGCACAGGTTCGTTTTAGAATCTATCACAAAGTCGTTTACATCACAATAACTATAATATAAAACTGTTTAAAACTGTGATTTTATTAAAATATATGAGGTCAAGAACCAGAAGATATGGTCACTTTGAATTTCGAAATATCAACAAACATTCTCCTAAAAGTTTACACGAAACCATGCCTGATCTGTGCACACGGAAGCACACGAAAGGAAATAAAATCTTTCGCTTTTGGAGTTTAAATAAGTGAGACACTAAAAAGGTGGACTGGATAGGAAACACAGATACATTAAACCACTATACATAAGAGGGGCATTAAAGTGGCATCTGGGTGGGAAATTTGGGTTACTTGGGCTATCAAGTGGCATCTGGCAGGCGATCAGTTAATTCTCATTAAGTGAAATGTTCACTATGAGAAATCCTCATCAAAAAGAGGAATGAAACAACTTTGTAGTTAGCGATTAGCTTACGTAAAGTTATTTCAATAATTGCCTAACTAACATTAATATTCTCATAAGGGAAGAATTAAAAAGGGCAATAAAGGGTACAATAGAGGCGCGGGACTCAATTGTATTTTCTTTAAACTAACCGAGTAACGAAATTCTAGATAATGCTCGAAGCCTACTAATAAGTAGGGGAATCAGAAATCAATCGCAAGACGAAACAGATTTCTACATCTCAGTTCTGACTAGGATTATATGCCAGCATTAAATATGTGAAAGCAGATCCAGACTAACCGAGATTAGCTTAAATAACTGATACGAATCAGTAAAAGCAACAATTAAATAAACAACTCTTGAAATAGATGCTGTTTATAAATAGGACGAACTCCTTGACGTGAAGACAGGGGAAACGCCTAAAACTTATACAGTGAACCCATGCTAGAAAAATGGAATATAGCTGTGTAAAAACCAAGCAAATTGGAGCAGATAGCTGAAGAATTGCTTGATATTTACTAGAGTAGGAATTTCAATCAGGAATCCAGCTAGTAAATTATATAACAGTTCAAAGATAGACCTTAGTCAATCTAAATAAATCCAGAGTTTCCACGTATTAAACGGATGAAAACAAAACTGGAGAGAAACATTAAGAGTACCTTACCTGTTATCTTGAGGACACAACTCAGGAGACGCCAGTATTAGAGGGATATACAGATGTAATAGTAATTTTACAAAAACTAGTAATCCACATCCATAACTGGAAAGTGAACCAGCAACTTGATTGTCTGGAAGACTATCAAAGGAATCACAAAAAGGGGCTTTTAACTTCTCACTGAACTGATTATATATGGTAGGAGACAATACGTCTGAACCTACATAACAATGTATGTTGCTAAGTTGAAAATAGTCTAAAACCTGGAGGGAGGCAGACGACGATCAATGTACGCCAAGCGACGCAAAATTGCTCGTAATTCAACACCAAAAGCAACAAATACAGAGTGAAACTCAAACACATCAGCTTAGAATTACTAATAAGGATTCTAGCGTAAAATAGATCTCGATTAGAAGGAATAGCAGAGAAAGTAAGCTAAGAATTACTTCATTTCTGATAGATTCATGTTCCCCGTAATATTCGGTTCAGAACGGAAATCTAGAAATGTTGGACCTTGTTTACATGTTAGACGAGATTCTCCGGGAAAACCCGCAAGAGAAAGGGACACCACTCTAATCAGTAGTTATCAAAACTGATCGGAAAATCCCATAACTCGACTAAATACCCAAACACATGATGTGTTGGATGAAAATGTATACAACAGGAACCATATTTAGCTTCCTTTAAATATCAGATCTATAGTTAAAACAAACGTCTAACTTACAGGGAGACGGGCGAGTTTAATATGCTATCAGTAGACGCAGAATTAACCGTCGGTTTTAACATAATCTCAAGATTGATAATCTAATGAGAGAGAAATCAAGCTTAATGATGATATCTCAATTGCTTCAAAAAGTCGCTTTGATGCAGACAGACCAGTACTGGAAAGTAACAAATTATCAGATAAACACTCATATTTCAAACAATAGCTGACAACAGTGGAGAGGGTGCTACACTCTTTCACTAAAAGAGAAATAATCCATTAGTGTTATGCCAGTTGTCGTGACTAGAAGAAAATGGGCGTGGCTCTGGTAGATTTTAATATAGGAAAGAAAGGTAGTAGTAAAGTAATAAGGGATGGATACTAGGGGAGTCAATGTAAAGACGGAAATTGTAGAGTACTACTCGACCATTTAATTTCTGAAAGAAATAAATGTCTTAAATTGGGGAGGCGTGTGGTATAATAAAACGTCCTTACCCTTTCTTATTTATGGACTCCCTTAAAAATAAACAAACCCTTACAATTACTGTTTAAGTAACTTACTTAATGTAGGAGAAAATAAAACAGCGATAGACTGACCGTGGCACAGCTAAATTTATTTTGGCTTGTTTTCTCTCCCGTATCTGGCCAATCCTGGCGAGGGGGAAAACAAAGACTGAAGCGGGCATTTCTAGTCAAGAGAACACACAAGAAAGTCGACCTTTCCCTTCGGGGAGAAGGTAGTTTGCCTTAAAAACATGATTCTATTCAAGCTATTGGTATGTTATCTACATTATTAAGATATATTTATGTATTACATAGACCAGTATGTTTAATTAAGAATTAGTTACAATTCTCTTAACCAGGCTGGATGATGTTTACCAAAGAAACACATGTGGGCGCCACGCTGTAAATTTTCCTAGGTCTTACCATTTCAAATTCGTATGTTAATATCTTTTATAGGCATTATGAACTTATATCTAACTAAATAGTGTTTATAATCTATGAATAGTATGTGTACTGTAGGACACATAGAGTATCAACTCTCATGTCAGAAACTCTTTTCAATTTAGGAAAGACTCCTGATTCATACTTCAGAGAAGAAAACTAGTTTCTGCCAATTTCATAGTCCTATGAACAATAATTTCTATGCAATGGAACTATATATCCCTATCGATGCTTAGAAATCTGCAAATAATTTATGTACTGTAGAGATTGGACTTTAAAGAAACATTTTCTCAATGTAGGAGCAGACTCTTGATTTCATACTGCACAAGTAGAGAACTGGTGTCTGCCACTTTCAAATATCCTATGTAGTGTAAATGCACTGGTAAGGATGTCTCTGAACTTGTTTTATCCATGCGGGGACATACAAATGATTACGCATATTCCTGACTCTTACTTAGTCAGGGGATAAAATATTTTGCCACATTATAATCTGTAACTTGGAAATATAGTGCTAAATTTTAGTACCATTCTTTTGTTAACAGATTAGTAACCACTCCATATGAGGGTGAACATATAATCATTTCATAAAATAGTGTTAGGGACAGGCCATGTTTGAATATAAATTCATGAACAATTAAACGCGTGATGTAAATGCATGTTCGGATAGGAGTCACTCCGCATCACCTCACTGTAGTAGGAACAGAAGCGAAGATTGATGTGAATAAATTGCTTGAATAATAGCAGTCCTTGACAAAATATATCACAGCGACTACTATCCTCATCTGCGGTACGCAGTGGGGGAAAACAATGTATGTTTTAAGTTATGGATTAACCCCTGAGAAAACCCAAAAACAAAGGCTCCCTGCATCAGCATTATGATTAATTATTATGTATGAGTATCATGTACTTAATATCAGAGAAATGTACATGTATGTCTTTTTCTGGTATGAGAATTTTCTTTGTTCTGATTGTTACTTTTTATTGTGGGAATATACATTTTAATGTTGCACCGTGGGATTAGAGGATGTTGATGTAAGAATACATATGTATGTCAGTACTTAAGAAGCCAATGGTGAATAGTCTTGACCTAGTGATGATTATAGTGCCGAAATGAAGACGCGGCATTAGAAACCACAGGGATTCTGTATAGGCTATTCTCTTCAAGTAATGAGAGAGACAATATCAACATGTTGGATGGACAGAATGACTTCACCCATCCAATAGTCCCAGTAACAACAGAACAAAATATAAGTGAGAAAATACCTTACTCACTATGAAGAGTCAGAATGGTTCTACTCAGCAATGAGGGACAGTGGAACATGGACACCCACTCCTTTCCCCTTCTCCCCTTGGTGTTTTGTATTTGTGTTTGTAATTGTGTTGTAAACCTTTTACCATAACACAGTAGGTTAATGCTAGTGTTGTATTCTTGTCATCCCTTTTCTATAGAAGAGAAGCAGGTGGTGGTTGAATTTGGTGGGACTATATCACTAACACTGGATCCTGGGTCAACAGCCATAAAGTGAATGTCCAAACCATAGTCTGGATCTAGCAATACCTCAATGTTTACTGCGGCGCTCAATAGCTCCATAGCGAGCAACAGAAAAGTTGAAGATAACTGATTGGGTGAGTGATTACGTCCTATTTTCGTAGGAAGATCCAGGATGGACTTCAAGATCTAATAATCTACAAAGATGAAGATCAACAAAGTAACTGACAACAGTGACTCGTCAGTTATACGTTTGAGAAGTATCATCTATGGCCTCATCATTCAACAAAATCAGTGAAACTATGGGACAATCCTTCTACAAGTTATTAAAACTAACAACAGTGAGTAATCTTCAACTGCTGGTTGGATTACCAAGTTAATATCCACAATGGATAAGTCTTCGAAAGAACATCTCACAGCTGCAAAAGTCAAACATAAGGTTCCAGCCATGCAACACCAAGTTCTAGCTATGAACACCAACTCAAACAAATGGGAAGAAGACATTGAACATACAACCAAGGTGCCAACTGAAAACCATACCTACACCAGATTACCTCAAGGTTCCCAAACCTGAACACATAAAAAAAAGACCATATGAAAGCAGCTAGCGGAGTAAATGCCTCTACGCCTGCAACCACAGGAATCACCTGATGGCTTGAAACCCTGAATATGTGGTGGAGTCAATATTCTTCAGTTCCATGCCTGCAGCAGAATCCTGGAATTAATTCCAGATGAACCAAATGAATAACAAGCAGAATTGTATGTCTACACTGAAAGTAAATAATGAATCAGAACTCTGTGCTGGTCCCATGTCAGCCTAAATGCCAATAACGGTGGAATAGGTTATAGACTGATGACTAGGTGGGTGAAAAATCTGTGGGAACAAAATTGAGATTCGGATATTATAAGCCGAGACGCTGAAAGGTAGGCATCCTTTTCATCAGATATGGTGATATAGGGAAGAACCTTAGTCCAAGACCAAAGATGCATCTCCTGAAGGTATGACCAACCCAGGCCTCAATTTCACACTGACACCGAGCCGTTCGCAAAGAAGATTCTTGAATTCAGCTCCACGGAGGAGATATGTGGTGAATTTATTTCATAATAAGGATTATAATTTGTTCCGCAACAAACTTCAGTGGACATTAAACATGACTGTGAGTATTTATTGCTGTCACGGATAAATATGGACATTAACTGCTTTGCACTGGAGAAGAATACCCATCCGCAATGCCTAAATGAACACTATAATTAATTAATTTAATTATTAGTATCAACTGTTTTCATGTGTGTTTTTTTTCTTCTATGACATATAAAGAGTGTTATTGAGGTATAACCAATGATGGTTAAGGTAAATAGTATTTTGACATCAACTCATTATTTTTAAATATGATAATTGTACATGGTGTCAGAAACAAATATATATGTTGGGTTTCTGCACCTAGACCAATGTGATTTTATCTAGGTACAATGAGTCAAGTTAGCAGAACCAATTTGTGGTTGTTATGTTGTTTGTGATAACATTGTTGTTGTTTTTTTTGGGGTCACTGGGTACTATGTTGTAATACTGCACATTATTCCCATGCCTGTCTGAAAATGCATAGTGTTTATTACACCTATATATATGTAACTGCAGATCTTGAGTTAATACCTGAACTGTTTGTCCAAAAGTGTTGTGTACATCAAGTAAATGTGGTGTCCAACAAGTGGTTGTTTATATGTTGTGAGCAATCAATATCCTTCTAGCACCATAGATAATGTAAAGGGTGATGAAGTGGGAAGGGAAACCTACACACAGATGCCATTGTTTCAAGGATTGAGCTCTTTCTTCCTGGGATTTGTGGTAAATATCCCTGATCACCCTGCATTCTTACCAGTGACCAGAGAATCAATAATACCCCCTAGACATTTTAACGAATTATTCTCAGGAATTAAAATCCACATCCCACAGTCGTCCTGTTGAGATTGCAACAGAAGCTTCCGTACAGCGGGTGGAGGAGATGATTCGAGGTGACAGGCGAGTAACGTCCGCCTTACAGCCCCGACTTAGCCCCTGGCGATTTCCACCTGTTTGGTCCACCTTGGCGGGAGACATTTCGCGAATGTACGCTGAAGTTGAATGTGAAGTGAAAACGTGGTTTAGAAAACAGAGTACTCAGTTCTATGCAGCCGGTTTGGGAGGACTGATAAAACGATGGGATAAATGCATCAATGTTGGTGGAGAATTATGTTGAGAAATAAAGAGACAATGTATGCATAAAATAAATTGGTTTCAAGTTGATTATCATATTTAGTTAGTTTTCTACAGCCGTTTGTGATTTACTTATTGACTTCCCCCCTCTCTCTGTCTCTCGCGCGCGTGTGCATGTGTGTGTGTGTGTGTGTGTGTGTGTGTGTTTTCTTTGACATCGCTTCAGATTTGGAGAGAGAACAATAGAGAAGTCTCCCTTAATGGGAAGCTCTTGACAGCCTTGTATTATGGCAGATATGTGTAACAGCGCACGAACTGTCTCTTGCTCTTGGAGATCGTCAAACAAGGAGAAGCATTATCGCCTACGCCAGTCAGGAAGACAGACGGGAGCGTTAGTGTAATTGACAGGAGCTACGATAATGTAATGTGCGCTGTCGGATGAGGGTTCGAGGCCTGTGTTCGTCGTCCGCTAACAGAGGCAATATGTAATATCCCTATCACATCACAGACATATTGCAGGCTCCTACTTCGGGTCTCGTTTCTGTTCCATTCATTCGGCGAGACACTTGATGCAGTTCTTATACATTTCAGTACGAGCGCATTCTGTAAAAAGCACAAAGAATTCATAATTTGTTCGTGCAGTCTTCCAACTAGGACTCATTTAGAGAAGTGGGTCAATGTGGTATACGTCTGGGTCACTGTGACAACAGTAGGTCGGTGAACTTGTTAGGTCTGTTTAGTCACCTCTCCTTGCTCCCAGGAAAACGCTAGTCAGAAAACGTGAAAGCACTGTTTATTAAGTTACCGTCCGCTGTACATTGTTTCAAGTGTTTATTTGGGACAATCTGCTATTGTGGCTACATCCCATCGCCTGGTTCTGGTCTCACTTACACGTCTGTAAGTTCTCAATATCGCTCAACTCACTTGACGCCCACGTATTATCCAATCAACTTCTCAGACGGGGATTTCCGTGGCGAAGTGGTCAAGCCGTTTGATTTGGGCTCCGAAGGTTGTGGGTTCGATTCCTGGCCGCGTACTTCGGCTCACGAGTGAAATTTTTCGGAGACTTCTTTGGGTCGTCGCTAGAGCTACGGAGTTCGTGCTTTGTGCGACGCTTTCCGTGCTGGGAAAGAGATCGAGCCATATGGGATAAAAACCAGGTGCAATGAAGTCGACTTTTAAGCGACTTTTTAAGCAACTTCTCAGTGAGGAGCGCAAGTATTTGTTATCACCAGGCTGTTGGGGCCCACATGGAAAGCAATGCATAGTGACACTGCTATGCACGTCATAGGAGGCGACCAAGAAGCCTTGGCCGGAGACTGGCTTACCTCATCATTAGATGGCTGTAGCTGCAATATCCAACGATTCATCGACAAATCTACAATGGGCTTGTCGTGAGTTGGTTGACGACCTATGTTCCATTAAGAGGTAAAAGACAGAAGAAGATCGCACCTCTGTATGTGATTTCTTTCTGTGTTCTAATCTTCTCTTATCCATCAACTGCCCATGAACCACAATTTAAAACAAAACAATATTAAAAAAACCAATAACACTAAATAAATAAATAAATATACACTTCATCTACAATTCGTGACAAATTGTTTTACCACATATTGCCTCCTCACGGCACATCTCTGACCGTAAGTAAAGGACTCTTTTCGGGTTCCCAGGCACACTGGGTGTCTGATGCTAGCCCGATGTTTCCATAGACCAATCGATATTTAACGGGTGATGTGATCAATATCGCACCGACCACCTTTACTTCCCACGATATGTCTCATAGCCAGGTCAGACTGAGGTTGATAGCAGAGCCCAGTTCAAATAACAGATTCAGCGCCAAACAAACAGTAGGTTGGGACCAAACCAAAATGGATGACAGAAAACGGGAAAATCGGGCCTGTCACATGTATGACTTATAAAATTGTTAATATGGTAGCAGACATGTATTATAACGCAATAACAACATTTCAGCGATATATAAGCCCATGGTTGATACAGGAAGTCACTTGAGACGATTAATCATCCCATGTCAATTAATCAGTTTTTTTAAAAAAGTGATCGGTCTTAATAGAGATTCGAACACGTGATCCCCGTGCCGAGAGTTAAACGTGCTACCGCAGCTCCGCATTTGTGGCTGTGATTTAGCAAAACCTACCTGATACATATGTAGAGGATATCAATGGAAACGAAACATCAATAACACTAGATATGCAGATGATACAGTATTGATTGCAGACAATGCGCAGGATCTGCAAGAATTAGTAGATGCGGTTGTTGTACACAGTGAGCAGCTGGGGTTAGAATTAAATTGTAAAAAGACACAGGTTATGGTCGTCACTAGGAAAAACGAAGTACCACAATGTAATATACAAGTAAATGGAAATATTCTTCAACAAGTGAATCGATACAATTATCTCGGAACAGTCATAACATCTGATGGGAGATGCCTTGAAGAGATTAGAACAAGAATCGCCATGGCGAAAGTAGCCTTTAGCAAGATGAAAAACATACTGACCAATAAAATGATGTCAATTGAAACGAGAAAAAGATTGATTGATTTATTGATTGATTGATTTAGGAATCGACATCACAGCATTCTGGGCATTCCCATAAGTGCTCCGTCCCCATCCTCAGCAGCCAGCGAAGAGTTCCAACACTAATAGTACCATTAGCAATATGATTATAAGTCCGTCTCGCCTTTCCTCTGAGCGTTGAGCGTCGGCCAGATCCCTTCGTCACTCCTCGTTGTCTCATTCTTGCCAGACCATGGTAATCCATTTGCTCCTCCGAGGTGTGCACGTGCTCCCACAAGGCCACAACCACGTCTGCCTTGTCATGTATCAATACTCCACCAATTTCTGCAGAGCCAGCCAATCTGTCCGCCTGTTCATTTCCCAGCACACCGGCATGCCCCGGAGAAAAGATCCAGGCGATGCTTGTCACCCGTGACCTCCGAAGCGAAGCAAGCCACTCCGCACGAAGTCTGCCCGTCCTCACCCTCGTCAGCATGCTTTCTGAGTCAGTTACAATCACGATGTGTGTGTGTGTCGTATTCTCCATCCAGCGGAGAGCCGCAGTGACTGCCTCCACTTCCATTCTTAAGCTGGATGTTGTGGTATCATATGCCAGGCTCTCCTGCCCCAAACATCGACCATTAGCTTTAGCTATGAACCCCAGCCACGTCTCTCACCTCTTGACACCGAACCATCTGTGTAGATAATCACATCACTCGAGTGAGCATTGTCCTGAATTAGTTGCTGGATTTCCACTTCCGTGGCCCCTGCTGGCCACTCCCTGCACTCCCGGCTTAATGTGATTATAACTCTGCACAAGTCTGACTGCTTCGCTGGCACTCTGACCCACTCCTCTCCACGCCTAATGTTCTCCAAGGGGCACACCTGCCTGATCGTATCCTCCGCCTGAGCCATCCATGATTTCCCTCTTATCAGTCGCTGACCCTTAACTGCGTCCAGCACCTCATGCAGTGGGTGGTCTGTGTCTGCAGCTACTCTGAGGTATGCCTTCGCCTGCATCACCTTGAGCCTACCAGCAACAGTCAGCAGACCAAGGATGTAACGCATACACACTACTGGGATGTCTCTACTGCATCCCAGAATGACCCGCATAGCTTCGTTCTGAATGCGCTCTAACTTCACCAGCTGACTCTCTGAGACAGTGAGCAGACCTAATCCATAAGAAAAAAAGAGTGTTGAGGGGATACATAGAGTCTGTTCTTTTGTATGGATGTGAAACTTGGACAATGTGCAGTCAAACTGAAAAACATCTGATGGCTGCATAAATGTGGTTTCTGAGGAAAATGCAAAGAATGCCATGGACAGATAGAAACACCAATTACCAAGTACTACAGGAGACAAATGAAACTCGTAAATTGATTAGAGAAATTATACGTAGACAGTCAAAATTTTTTGGACATGTTATGAGAAGAAATAGATTGGAGAGCTTGTTGACAACTGGCAAGATCGAAGGGAACAGACCAAGAGGAAGACCGAGAGGAAAATACCTGGATGGCTTGGCCACATGGCATGGACGAGAAAGGAACACTGAGCTGATCCACGACTCTGGTGATCGAGTGAAATGGCGAGTCATGGCCGCCCACGCTTTCTGGCATGGCAATGACTGATTGACCTGATACATCCTCAAAACACACAAAGCTGACAATAAGAAAAGTCCGATTGTTTTCTCTTGCTCTTATCCTATTCAGTGAATTTCAGAATTTGTTTTGTCAGATATCTCCCTTGTTCCATTAAAGATACCACACATGCCTTAATTTCCTTCATTTCCATTGACATAATTTGTTGTGATACTTATAGACTGTTCATATTAGATAGTTTACACCACTACCCCCTACTCTCGCCGTCTCGTGGTTCTAGAGTTCTGTTATGATCAACGCACAGATTTGTTAATTCTAGAGTTCTACCATAAGTCAACGCACAGATCAGTAAATGGGCACTCGTCATCTTTTTAGACTCGCTAAATTGGTTTTCAGATTAAACTCAACCTAGTTCAATGGAGAATATTGTGATCAGATCAGCGGCGTCGCCCATGGGCACGAAAGTGGGACCAAGCTATGTCTGTCTGTTTATTTGACACCGAGTATCTTATTGAGCAAAAATATGAAGGCCCCACCCCTCTATATTACCGACACTTCATATACATTAAGAACATTAATCATCATCATCATCATCATCTTCCACTTCTGCCGTCAAGCGTCGTGGGGAGGAATAATTTGCGTTCCAGCGCCCGGTGGGCGGCACTGGATAGTGTCATTCCGTGTGGTTGTACAATGTCTCTGATGTCGTCAATCCATTTTCTTCTTGGACGTCCTCGTGGTCTCGTCGCAGATGATCTTTGATGTAAGGCCAGTGATGGTAGTTGCTGATGTTGCATTCTAACAACATGGCCAAACCACTTGATCTTCTGTCTTTCAATAAATGTGGCACAAGGTGTTGATCCCACAGTCTGTCTGATAGTAACATTTCTTACTCGGTCTCGGATTGTTAAGTTGGCAGCTCTCCTCAGGCATCTCATTTCGCAGGTGTTGATTTTGCGAAGGTGTAATTTGGATAAAGTCCAGGTTTGAGATTGGTAGCATAGGGTTGGTGTGAATATGCTGTTTATTATCTGTCGTTTTGCGGACATGGGTATGTTTGGATGTTTCAGTAAGGGTGACAGTTGATATGTAAGTGCACTAGCTTTTTGACATCTGATTTCAATTTCTCTGTCTAATCTGCCATCTTCTGTGATCATACTTCCAAGGTATTTGAATTCTTTTACTTGTTTCAGAGGTGTGTTATTTATCTGAACATTAATAGAAGGGTCAATAGAGATATATACTTGTGCTTCATAGATTATACCGAGGCATTTGGTAAGGTAAATCATGAACTGATTAAAATGTTGAAAGAAATCAACATTGCTGGGAAAGATCTCAGAATAATAAAGAATATTTACTGCAATCATTTAGCAGCAATTAAAATAGAGAATAAAGAGGGAAATTATGAACAAATAAAGTACGATAGGGATGTGTTTTATCACCGGATCTCTTCTCTCTCTACAGCGAAGTAATAATTAGACAGATCAAAGAGAAGAAAGGAATACTAATCAGAGGTTACAATGTAAACAATTTAAGGTATGCAGATGATACAGTTTTGATGACGAAAATGCAAAATAAATATATAACAATTATTAGATATTGTAGTAACAGAGAGTACAAAGAAAGGACCTGTTTTTGTATATAAATAAAACAGTAACAATGATTATATCAAAGAATAACGTGGCTCCAAAATGTGAAATAACAATAGAAGGAAAAATGCTTAAACAAGAGAATACTTTTAAATACCTCGGGGGCAATTATCACACCAGATGGAAGATGTACATCACAGATTAAGAACAGAATAGGGTAAACAAAAGCTGCATTTCAGGCATTGAAAAGTATCTTATGCAATTAGTCACTATCATTGAATGTAAAAAGGAGAGTGCTGAAACTCTATATAAAACCTGTTTTACTGTATGGCAGTGAATCTTAGAATGTAAATGAACAAACTAGGAAGACCTTGGAAACAACAGAAGCGTCTGTGGTTCCTGAGGCGAATGTTGTGAATTCCTTGGACTGCCAGAGTAACTAATAACGACTGCCTGAAAGAGAGGAATAAAACTATAGCACTATATTCAACAATAAGAATGAGAAAAACAGCTTTCTTTGGTCATGTGATGAGAAGAAAGACACCGGAGAGCATCGTGACAACTGGAAAGATCAAGGGGAAGAGAAGCAGAGGCAGACCAAAAGAAATGATGCGGGATGGACTGAGACAGTGGCATGGAGGGATATCATCAGCAGAGTTGATTCAGAACACCAATGACCACGATCTGCGGAGAGACATGAACGCCTACATCAGCAGGCAGGACATTTGATATCTCGATGTTCAGATTCACGTGTAGGCGGATTGTACAAATTGTCCAGGGCTATTATGTCGACCCAGTCTAAAATGGCCGGTCTTTCTGGCTGAGGGGTTACACCACTTTCTCCGTAATCCCGTTTATCTACACAGGGTCTCGCAGCGAGGCGAGAATTGGAAGGGGTTCGACCCGCGCTAGTGACTTGTGGCATAATGAGCCGGCCGCTCAGAAAGCAATGGCAAACTACTGAGCGTAATCTTGCCAAGAAATCAACATACAGCTGAAAGATGCTGATGTTGACAGCGATGTCCTGTAAAGGATATGCCAAAAAAAAAAAAAAAGTCTAAAATGAGTAAAAGCGTCCGACGTGACATTGGACACATCACCCACTGATTGCCTATTTCTCTGTGAAATAATGGGGCTAGCACCATATGTCCATGCACTTTAGGCGTGTACAAGCGTCCTCTTTATTGTGTGACATCGAGATCCGTTGTGAGTGTGGAATATCCCAACCTGATGTTATCAAACTGTGTATTCCCTGCTCTTTAAAACCAGATATATCACTGTTGTTGATAAGCAAGGGCAGTTGATCAGACGTCATTCGCATAACCAGTTTACTTTATGTTAAGAAATCCTTCAACGCTGGGCAGAGCATTTCAGCAACGTCTTAAATGCAACCTCCTCCTTCAATAATGAAACCATCAACTACCTTCCTCATGTCTCCACTAATGATACTATTGATGACCTGCCAACCATATTGGAAGCAAACAAAGCCATCCAGCAAATTTCCAGCGGTAAAGGGACTGGTCCTGACTCCATCCCAGCAGAGATATATAAGGTAGACGGGCCGGTTCTAATTGAGCTGCTCCACCAAGTCTTTGCAAACATATAGATGAACGAGACCATGCCACAAGATTTCAAGGACGCGTCAATAGTCAAACCTTTACAAACGTAAAGGAAACCGCCAATCCTGTGACAACCACCGAGGCATCTCCTTGCTCTCAATTGCAGGGAAGATACTCGCGAGAATTCTTCTCAATCGCCTCACGGCCCATCTCGATCAAGGTCTTCTTCCTGAGAGTCAATGTGGTTTCAGAAAAGAACGAGGAACTGTTGATATGATTTTTGCTGCAAGGCAGCTGCAAGAGAAATGTCAGGAACAGAACTCCGAAATGTTCTCCAATTTCATTGATCTTACCAAGGCTTTCGATACAGTCAGCAGAGAAGGACTGTGGAAGATTATGGCGAAATATGGCTGTCCACGAAAGTTTGTCCAAATAGTGCAGCTATTTCATGGTGGTATGCAGGCAAGAGGTCAGGAAAATTGTGAACTGTCTGAACCCTTTCCTGTCACCAATGGAGTGAAGCAAGGATGTGTCCTGGCACCAACACTGTTCAGCGTCATGTTTTCAGCTATGCTGACGAATGCCTTCGAGAACAGCGACATTGGAATAGACATCAACTACCGCATGGATGGAAAGTTGTTCAATCTCAGAAGGCTGAAAGCTAAAACCAAAATTGACAGTGACACCGTCAGAGAGCTCCTGTTTGCTGATGATTGTGCTCTATATGCCAACTCAGAGGCAGGCATGCAACATAATGCTTCAGCTTCCTCACATGCCTGTGCCATCTTTGGGCTCAATATCAACTTGGAGAAGACTGTAGTTATGTACCAGCCAGCTCCAGGGAATAATCACACTGTGCCGAATATCAAAGTGAACGGTCATAGACTAAGTTTTCTGGGCACATTCACCTATCTTGGCAGCACCGTGTCACAAGCTGCCACAATTGATGATGAAGTAAATGCAAGAATCTCCAAGGCCAGTGTGGCCTTTGGCAGACTGTACAAGAATATAAGGGACAGAAATGAAATAGGCCTGCAAACAAAGCTAAAAATCTACAAAGCAGTTGTATTATCCACACTGCTATATGCTTGTGAAACCTGGACTGTTTATCAGCGACACGCTAGGAAATTAAACCATTTCCACACAGTCTGCCTCAGGAAGCTATTGAACATTAAATGGCAAGACAAGATCCCAGACACTGAAGTCCTATAGTCTATTTACTTTAGTCTGCCCAAATATAAAATTCCATATCTCAGTAACCAACTGAGGAAAAATGATGAGATTTAGCATATAACCTTATCATTGTGTCCACCCAACAAACAAATTTTTGTTCTGGAGATTGTACACCAGATTTCAATGTTTGTTTATATGTGGTATATAATTTACGGGTCAGAGATGAAGTGCACATTATTAAATGTATTACACTTTCATACGAAAACATTAGCGTTGAATAGTTAATTTTCACGTAGGACATGGGTTTGACCTTATGACAAGAGCCTCGCGTAGTAGAACGAGGCATTACTGTAAAACAAGTTTGTTAGCGAGAAATCACTAGTTTTTCACCAAAACATCAAAGACATGTCGCCGCTTTTCATGATTTAAGTTGCTTTTGGATCTATGAAAGACTTATTCCTTGGGTGGGTATAAATATAAAAGGGCAAAAACATTTTCATAACGATGTAACAGGCAGTTTTCAAAATAATTGATCGTGAATGAAGGCATTTATTTCTGGACAGACAATAGATCATCTATGCCCAGTATCCACACTCTACTAATGAAGAATCGGATTCGCTAGGCTGGTCATTTGACTCGCATGACAGATCACAGCCTCCCTAAACGAATTTGTTACGGTGAGCTACGTTATGGTAAACGCTCCCAAGATGACAAGAGGCAACGCTTCAAAGACACTCTGAAGATCTCACTAAAAGCTTTTGGAATTCATCATGACTCTTGGGAGACAGCCGCCAAAGACCGAAATTCGTGGCGTACATCATTACGCAAGAGTGCAGCATCTTGTGAAGCAACCAGGACTGCAAGAGCTGTGAAGAAAAGGCTGGACAGAAAAACCACTGCAGGAGATCCTCCTCCTGGAACGTCAAACATTCTTTGCCCACATTGTCAAAGAACATTTCGAGCCGAAATAGGCCTTATCAGCCATTTTAGAACTCACGGCTCCATACTTTCAACTCCACTGGATGAAATGGATGGTCATAATCATTCTTGATGGACAAACAACATGTTTGTTTATTCTATCTATTCTGTACATCATGTAATTATTCTAAATAAGTAGCGCAGTGTTTTTTGGTAATGTAATGAGACAAGGGGAACTGCAGAACATCCTGACAACTAGAAAGATCAGTGGTAGAAGAGGCACGGACAGACCGAGAGAAATGATGCTGGATGGACTTTGACGGCGGTGTGGAGGAATATCATCAATATAATTGATGCAGAAAACCATGGACTGAGATCTGTAAAGATGGTTGAATTCCTACTACAATTAGCAAGACAGCTGATCAGAATGATAATTCTTCTAATGTCAGTATATCTCATACATTCTACGGTTTGCCTGTCTGTTCTATGCATTCTGTAAATAATACATAATGTCAGTCAGTCAGTCAGTCAGTCAGTCAGTCAGTCAGCAGGCAGGCAGGCAGGCAGGCTGGCTGGCTGGCTGGCTGGCTGGCTGGCTGGCTGTCTGTCTGTGTCTGTCTGTTCTACCTGCCAGTCTTCCTGTGTCTCTCTGTGTATTTGTCTCAATTACAATTACACAAGCTGTAGGTAGGATACTCATTTTGAAATTTAGTCTTGCCGGCGCATGTTCGGCCTTCTCGTTTCCATTTCAAAATGGAAAAGTATGTTTAACATACGTTAGGTTCCTATTGAATTATGTCTATGCGTGAATTATCAGCATACCACTTCATTCTCCTCATGTATTCTATCACCCCTTAATTGGCTTATGGTAACCTCTAGTATGACATATGGTAACGTGTAGTATGGTATATTGTAACGTGTAGTATGGTATATTGTAACGTGTAGTATGACATATGGTAACGTGTAGTATGGTATATTGTAACGTGTAGTATGGTATATTGTAATGTGTAGTATGGTATATTGTAACGTGTAGTATGGCATATTGTAACGTGTAGTATGACATATTGTAACGTGTAGTATGACATATGGTAACGTGTAGTATGGTATATTGTAACGTGTAGTATGGCATATTGTAACGTGTAGTATGACATATGGTAACATGTAGCATGGCTTATTGTAACGTGTAGTATGGTATATTGTAACGTGTAGTATGGCATATGGTAACGTGTAGTATGTATGACATATGGTAACGTGTAGTATGGCATATGTTAACGTGTAGTATGGCTTATTGTAACGTGTAGTATGGTATATTGTAACGTGTAGTATGGCATATGTTAACGTGTAGTATGGCTTATTGTAACGTGTAGTATGGTATATTGTAACGTGTAGTATGGTATATTGTAACGTGTAGTATGGCATATGGTAAAGTGTAGTATGGTATATTGTAACGTGTAGTATGGCATATGTTAACGTGTAGTATGGTATATTGTAACGTGTAGTATGGTATATTGTAACGTGTAGTATGGCATATGGTAAAGTGTAGTATGGTATATTGTAACGTGTAGTATGGCATATGGTAAAGTGTAGTATGGTATATTGTAACGTGTAGTATGTATGACATATGGTAACGTGTAGTATGTATGACATATGTTAACGTGTAGTATGTATGACATATGGTAACGTGTAGTATGTATGACATATGGTAACGTGTAGTATGTATGACATATGGTAACGTGTAGTATGGTATATGGTAACGTGTAGTATGGTATACCGTAACGTGTAGTATGGCATATGTTAACGTGTAGTATGGCTTATTGTAACGTGTAGTATGGTATATTGTAACGTGTAGTATGGTATATTGTAACGTGTAGTATGGTATATTGTAACGTGTAGTATGGTATATTGTAACGTGTAGTATGGCTTATGGAAACGTGTAGTATGGCATATGTTAACGTGTAGTATGTATGGCATATGGTAACGTGTAGTATGGTATATTGTAACGAGTAGTATGTATGGCATATGGTAACGTGTAGTATGGTATATTGTAACGTGTAGTATGGTTTATTGTAACGTGTATTATGGTATATTGTAACGTGTAGTATGTATGACATATGGTAACGTGTAGTATGGCATATGTTAACGTGTAGTATGGCTTATTGTAACGTGTAGTATGGCATATGTTAACGTGTAGTATGGCTTATTGTAACGTGTAGTATGGTATATTGTAACGTGTAGTATGGCATATGGTAATGTGTAGTATAGCATATGTTAACGTGTAGTATGGCTTATTGTAACGTGTAGTATGGTATATTGTAACGTGTAGTATGGCATATGTTAACGTGTAGTATGGCTTATTGTAACGTGTAGTATGGTATATGGTAACGTGTAGTATGACATATGTTAACGTGTAGTATGACATATGGTAACGTGTAGTATGGCATATGTTAACGTGTAGTATGACATATGGTAACGTGTAGTATGGCATATGTTAACGTGTAGTATGGTATATTGTAACGTGTAGTATGTATGACATATGGTAACGTGTAGTAAGGCTTATTGTAACGTGTAGTATGGTATATTGTAACGTGTAGTATGGCATGTGTTAACGTGTAGTATGGTATATTGTAACGTGTAGTATGGTATATTGTAACGTGTAGTATGGCATATGGTAACGTGTAGTATGGCATATTGTAACGTGTAGTATGGTATATTGTAACGTGTAGTATGGTATATTGTAACGTGTAGTATGGCATATGGTAACGTGTAGTATGGCATATGGTAACGTGTAGTATGGCTTATTGTAACGTGTAGTATGGTATATTGTAACGTGTAGTATGGTATATTGTAACGTGTAGTATGGTATATGGTAACGTGTAGTATGGTATATTGTAACGTGTAGTATGGCATATGGTAACGTGTAGTATGGCATATGTTAACGTGTAGTATGGTATATTGTAACGTGTAGTATGGTATATTGTAACGTGTAGTATGGTATATTGTAACGTGTAGTATGGTATATTGTAACGTGTAGTATGGTATGCCGGTCTCTGTGGCTGAAGGGCTTGCGAACGCGGTTTGTGAGCCCGTATACCCGGATTCGAAACACGGCGGTGCTCGTATTTTCGAAAAAGGTATAGAGACCGGTCGTTCAGAAAGCAATGGCAAACTACTGAACGTAACACTTGCCTAGTACATCAACAGCAGCTGAAAATGCTGGTGTTGACTGCAACGTCCCGTAAGGGATACGCAACAAAGTTTAAAGTATGGTATATTGTAACGTGTAGTATGGTATATTGTAACGTATAGTATGGTATATGGTAACGTGTAGTATGACATATGTTAACGTGTAGTATGACATATGGTAGTATGGCACATACAAGTAACTAAAGGAATATTGTACACGTCTCAGGGAGCATTAAGCGTATGGTGCAAGACCCATATTTTTGTAGATCAATCGGCTCTTGGTGGATGATTTCCACAATGTCACGCCAGGTGGCTTGAAGTCCCAAGTGGTCAAGCCGTCTGACTCGGGCTCCCAAGGTTGTGGGTTCGATTTTGGGCCGCGAGTGCATTTTTTCGGAAACTCCTAAGGGTCGTCGCTGGAGCTACGGAATTCGTGCTTTGTGCGACGCTTTCCGCGCTGCGGAAAGAGACTGAGCCATACGGGATAAAACTCGGTGAAATGCAGTCGACCACTGTCGACTTTTAAGCAACTTTTCGGCCTTAAGTCCCAAGACATCTCCAGGCACACAATCGAAGCTGAGTCGAGCTGTCAGTTTAACAATTCCACCCCGATGAGCATTCGACCCGATGAGCACCGTGCGGGCCGGCGAGTGTCTAGCCGCGACGCCACTGTGGCTCCCATATGGCATATATAAGTACACAATAATGGCAATGCGTTCCCCTCCCTCCCCCCCCCCCCCCCCCTCAGAAAACAAAACAATAAAAACTAAACATGCTCGCAGAAAGACATTTTTCTACCTAACTAAGCATGATGCTTTCAAGTGTCTTTCATAAGAATCTATACGATGAATTCTAAACAAACCCATCAGAGAACTGATTCAATCAGGCTTTTATGCTTGAGATAATTAAGCAACCAGCGGCTGTTTTTCTCTTCGCTTGCACACGGGCGTACCTAATCTAAGGCAACAAAAAGCAGGTCTGCCCATCAACTCCCCTGTCGCCTGGCTGTTCAATAGCGTAGACCACGAAAGGAAACGTGTAGAACTGGTTGCTTTCTACGAGCAGACAAATCAATACAGTGGTTACTTAGACGCCCGAGGGAAACTTGCGTCGGGTGCTCATTAGTTTGCTTCGATGTAATACAGGAGATCGTTCTTCTTCTCAAACGCTTCCTTTTACGGGCTGATGAGAATTACAATAGAGTGAGGGGTGCTTCGGTTTATCTACATGTCACAATAATGCGATGTTGAAACACTTCTGTTATCTTATTTGTGTATTTATCAATGTATGTTCACAGTGTCCTGTCATATTATAATTAGAATCTCTATGTCAAGCTATGTACGAGTGTTAAGTGGTTATTACAACATAGAAAATAACATGGTTATATGCCCGTGTACTGACATAGTGGCATGGAGGAATATCATCAGCAGAGTTGACCCAAAATACCAATGACCAAGACCTGTGGAGAAACATCAACACCTACGCCAGTTGGCAGGGCGCCCGATGATGTCCATACATCTTACTGAGACGTTATGATGACACGATACTATTCTGAATTCCCATGATGCCCACTATGGGTCGCTTTTCCCAAAGACATTACCTATTTTCTGCTACACTAAATAAATGAAATAAAGACAACACTTGGCATAACTAATTCATTATCTCATCTCGTTCCTCTTGCAACTTGCTGTGTCGAGGTGAAGCATAAACAGCGGGAGAGTGTCCTTTTATTAGGCGTCGTGTATCGAGATTACCATGGACTCTGTTATTCCCTCTGTCCATCGCTTACACTGTGAGTCTCTTTTTGTGCTTCCATTTAGTCAGTATATCATTGCTTGTTGAGGTATACTGTTAGTTGGTAAACTACTTATTTGGTCTAACAATTTAACTTGCTGTTTTCTGACGAAATCTAGTGCTGCTATAACCCCCACTTTAGTCCTAATTTCTTCATTTCTGATCATCTTTCTTCTTGATACATTGAGTATTCTTCTCAGGAATATCATTTATCTTTTTCTGTCATTGTCCAGCTGTGGCATTGATAGCATAGAATTGATAGGAAGATTGTGTTGTAGAGTGCTTTATTTTTAAGTATCTGCTCTTACGTGTTTGTTCTTTTGTATTGGTGCCATTTGTCAAAATAGTTGGTTTGCCTTATGGCATCTATTTTCGATTCCTTCTTCTGATTTGCCTTTATGTCAAGTCTATTTTAGTAGTGTGTGAATTCGTAGTATGTCATTTCATTTCTCTATTGTAATTCTCATCTCATCTCATCATGTTCCTCTTGTACCTTGCGGTGTTGAGGTGAAGTATAAACTTCGTGAGATTGCCCGATTATGGGCTTCTTATATCGATATTCCCATGGACTCTGTTATTCCCTCCGTCCAACGTTTACGTGGTCGGCCTCTTCCTCTGTTTCCATCTGGTCTGTACATCATTGCTTGTTGTGGTATGGTGTTGACTGGTAACCTACTTGCATGGCCAAACCATTTGACTTGCTGCCTTCTAATAAAATCTAGTGCTGCTTTAACCCCCACTTTAGTCCTGATTTCTTCATTTCTGATCTTATCTCTTCTTGATACGTTGAGTATTCTTCTCAGGAACCTCATTCCTGTTGTTGTGATCTTTCTTTTCTCTTTTTCTGTCATTGTCCAAGTTTGGCATTGGTAGCATAGAGTTGGTAGGAAGATTGTGTGTAAAGTGCTTTCTTAGTAGTTATTGATACATGTTTGTTCTTTAGTATTGGTGCCATTTGTCCAATGAGTTGATTTGCCTTATTGCACCTATTTTCGATCTCGTCTTCTGATCTGCCATTTGATGATATTATACTTCCTAGGTACTTGAAACTCTTTACTTGTTTCAAGGGATGTTCGTTTAGGTGAATTGTTGTTGTTTGTTCTTCTTTAGTTATAGTCATTACTTCTGTTTTGCTTGTGCTAATTTTCATGTTATGTTCCCTACACATTTCGTTTAGACTATTCATGTGGTCTTGTAATTCAGCTTCTGATTTTGCTATTAGTGCTTGGTCGTCCGCAAACAGGAGTTCTCTAATGGTTAGATTTGCAGATGGTTCTTCTTCTGTGTTCTCGTCATGCGGTATTCTTGCTGGCTCTGCTTGGCTGGTTTCTTTACATATGTTGTCTATATATGTTATGAACAAGAGAGGTGACAGGATACAACCTTGTCGTACCCCAGATCTTATGGTGAAGGGTTCTGAGTCCAGTTGCTCTCACTATGCATTCACTGTTGTTGTATAAACTTCTACATAGGTTTGTTAGATTTGTTCTCACTCCATATTGTTTAAAGATTTCCCACAGCTTGTTTCTATTTACTCTATCGAATGCCTTTTCTTGGTCGACAAAGGCTAAGTAGAGTGTTTCGTAGAATTCGATTGATTTTTCTATAAGTTGTCTAAGAGCAAAAATGGCATCTGTGCATCCTTTGTTTTTTCTAAATCTAAGTTGCGTTTCGCTTAGCTGGGGTTCTAAAGTAGTTCGTAATCTTTTTTCAAGAATTTTGCAAAATATTTTCCCAGTATTACTCAACAGTGAAATGCCTCTGTATTGTGTGCAGTATCTTTTGCTGTCTGTGTTTTTCCAAATTGGGATAATTATGGACGTTTCCCCAGTCTCGTGGTGTCTGTTGTTCTACCTAAACATGGTTGAATAGTCTATGTAGCCAAACTGTTCCTACTTCTCTTGCTGCTTTAATTAGTTCATTTGGTATTTCATCCTGTCCCGGTGATTTGTTGGGCTAATCTGATGGCTTCTATAATTTCTTCTTTTAGTATGTCTGGTTCTAGTTCTTCGGTGACATCTGTGTAGGTCTCTTGAATTCCTGTGACATCTGATGGGATGTTGAGAAGTTGTTCGAAATACTACTTCCATCTTATTAGGATTTGTTTTTGTTCACTTATTGGTTCTTCATATTCGCTGTTAATTATTTCAGTTGGGTCAAAGGGTTCTCCTCTGGTTCGCATTGCACTTATCCTTTTGTAGAAGTTTCTAGTTGCCTCCTTGTAGTTTTTAGTTAGAGTTTCTCCATACTCCTCCCAGTCTTTTTGTTTTTCCTTCTTTACTATTCTATTCACATGTCTTCTCGCTATTCTATATTCTATGTAATCACATTCCTGTTTGCTCTTCAACCACTTTTTATATTTTTCCTGTTTGTCTTTTACAGCTTTCTATAATTCTGCGTTCCACCAACTTGTTATTTTCTTTATCCGTGTTTTGCGTTCTTTCGTGGTTCCATATGTTTTTCTTTTAATTTTGTTGTAATTCTATTGCTGTATAATAGGCAGATGGTGACGTTTGGTATGGCATATACAGATAAGCACATGATATTTTACGTCTGAAGGCGCATTTGGCACATGATGTTAGACTCATATTTGTTACAGATTAATCGCACAATGCGCACACTATCACGCCCGCTGTCTTTACTTTCCAAGATATTTCCTGATACCCATATGAGGATGGATTTCGCTGGCAGCCCAGCTCAGTTATATAGTTATATAATTCCGCCCCCAAGCGTATTCGAATCCATGACGATCGGACAGACAGGCGAGCCTATGACCATTACGCTACCACGATGCCCGTGTGGCATACATAAGCAATTAAAAAACAAACAACCAGGATGAGTTTATTCAGAAAATAAAAAAAATAATACAAGTTTGCTGGAAGAACACATTTTTATCTAATTGAGATATATATTTCATAATGTTCTGTTATATAACAAATTAGGATCTCCATTTCACGCTGAGTACTAGTGTTAGGTGGTAACTCATAACGTAGAAGTTATGGAAGTCTCTGTAGCGAAGTGGTCCAGCCGTTTGCCTCGTGCTCCGAAGGTTGTGGGTTCGTCTCCAGGCTGCGTCTTGTGGTTCACGAGTGCATTTTTCTCGGAGACTCCTGAGGGTCGTCGCTGGAGCTACGGAGTTAGTGCTTTGTGCCACGCTTTCGGCAGGTCGCCTTGGGGAAAGGGACCGAGCCATGTGGGATAAAACCTGGTGTAATGAAGTCGATCCTCTCGACTTTTAAGACTTTTTTTTAACATAGAAAATAACATGTCTATATGTTTATACACTGAGACGGTAGCGTTGACGGATATCATCAGCAGATTTCACCCAGAACACCAAGGACGAGGATCTGTTGAGAGACATCAAGGCCTACTCCAGTTGGCAGGATATCTAATGATGTCCATACACCTTGTGGAATGCTAAGAAGATGACAGAATGCTATTCTGATGTCCCTTGCTCGCCAAGATTCGTTGGTCCCACCAGCCATACCTACATTCTGCTTCTCTCCAGAAATGAAGCGAGGACAGCAAGCATAACTACGTTTCTGTTTGTTTAAGGAACAACTGTACTTCGACGAACGAGGTATCTTGTTGGTGTTGGTGCCCGATATAGCAAATGGGGCCAGGCCCTTTAGAATCTTGTGTATAGCGTGGAAGAACAAATGTACCATCATTGCATGGAAAGAACGGTGGGGCAGAGAGTGACCAGAGGATCTGGCCGACACTCAGTAGTCCGAAGAAACCAAAAAAGAACACACAATCACACTACAACGGTACCATTAGCATTGGAACTTTTCGCTGGTTGTTGAAGACGAGGACAGAACACATATGGGAATGTTCCTTTGATGTCAGTTGTTGACTCAACTCAAAAACTATTTGAACCTAGCCTACGACGTTAAAATATGTTGAGATAAACAACGCCATTTAATTAGCGAAGCGTGAACATCTCCATTCTGAGCAGGTAAGAAGGAATCAATGAAGAGGAAAACGATACGATAATCTGAAGTTATTGTTCGCGGTCAGAAATAGCGGAATGCGTTCGCATATAAAGCAGATAAAACGAATATTGATTTTGATTCTACTGTATTGAATCAATATAAACACAATCATGTACAGGAAACTGAAATACTTGGGCTATATTGAACGGCGCAGTGGGTTAGAAAGAAAATATATGATTCTTGGAGGAGGAAACAGGGGTCGATTAGCATGAAGGTAGGCACACGACATTCAAGACACCTCAGGCATAAAAATTAATGAGGCAGGGTAACTGGGAAAAGATCGAGAGTTTTCCAAGGGGCAGTGATGAGGACGATGTTATGCGGGGACTTGCTACCAGAACAAGTATTGAATCAATGTTTGAACATGTCTTTAAGGCAGGGGTATTTTCCTGAACATGTCAAACAAAAGACACGCCCCCGAGTAACCTGTAAGTTGTTTATTTTAATCACACGAGTGGGAGTAGGCGTGTCTGGGAGATTTTGGCTACCCGATTCTGTTTCAAAATAATTGGGTTCGCTCACATCATCATCATACCCTATGGAGGCCATCAAGGCTGAATGGGTAAGAGCGTTTAAACATCCTGTCTGCTGATGCCGAGGTAGCGGGTTCAACCCCATCACTGATCAGTTGGGCTAAAATGTTGACTTCTTGTCCTTGACTTGGGGCGAAATTACAAGTACCTCAGAAGTCGGAGTGGGTTCGCCTGATGGCAAGGGACTCTGGTAATAGGGAAAACTAATCCACAAGCAAAAATCAGTCCAGTGCACTAATATAGTGTATGGACTACGCTTGAGTTTAAAGCAGGCGAACGAAAAAACTCCCAAAAAAAAAAAAAAAAAATCACATGCCATGAACGTGGGTAATTTGGTTCGCAATCTCACACGATCAGTCAAAATTTAGGATAAGGCATACGGTGTGTGTTCTTGATCCCATTACGCCATATGACCAAGCCATCCAATTCTTCTTGCTCTTTCCCACAGTTTTCCAGTTGCCACTAAGCTGCCAAGTTTATTTCTTCTCATAATCTGCCCACAAAAATTTACTGTCTATGTTCTGATTTTTCTAACATATGGCTCCCAAATCCAGTAGTAATTTCACGATAACCATCTTTTAAGAATGACACTACACGTCCCGCTGATCTTTACGTAGTGAAACTGGTTATCTTGCCGTATCAGATAAGAGCGAAAGTTAACAGCCCCTTCGACAGGTGTCGTTGGCACATGGTACTCGTCCATAAAGTAAAACTAGAGTTGCTATTTCCGGTGCGTCAGCTGAACTAGTAAGTATCAATAACTTCAGCATCTTTTTGATGGGAAAGCGAGTTCTATATGTTCCATCTGTGCGCGTAAACAAGATTTCACGTGAAACTCGTCTGCTGTTCCATCCGGTCTCCCATTAGGCAAAGAAATTCTGAAGATGTTCTACAGGATTGTTATCTCTGAAAATGTTCAACAGGATTGTGCTCTCTGAAGATGTTCAACAGGATTGTGCTCTCTGAAGATGTTGTACATGATTGTGCTCTCTGAAGATGTTCTACAGGATTGTGCTCTCTGAAGATGTTGTACAGGATTGTTCTCTCTGAAGATGTTCAACAGGATTGTGCTCTCTGAAGATGTTGTACAGGATTGTTCTCTCTGAAGATGTTCAACAGGATTGTGCAATCTGAAGATGTTCTACAGGATTGTGCTCTCTGAAGATGTTCAACAGGATTGTGTTCTCTGAAGATGTTATACAGGATTGTGTTCTCTGAAGATGTTATACAGGATTGTGTTCTCTGGAACGAATTAAGAAAAAAGAAGAAAGAGACAGAGAAGATTAGAGGCGGAGGTGAGGGGGGGGGGAGAAGAAGAGGAAGAAGACGAAGAAGAAGAAGAAGAAGAAGAAGAAGAAGAAGAAGAAGAAGAAGAAGAAGAAGAAGAAGAAGAAGAAGAAGAAGAAGGAAAAAGAGGAAACCTGAAGAACGAACGAACGAACATACTTTATTTTCAAAGGGTTAAAACTGGGCACGCAGGCCCGTCTTACATTCGGCCCTTCCAATCACTCATTTTTTGTTCATCAATAGTGCATAAGAAAATACATTGTCAAATGAATTCTGTAAACGTAAACAATGCATATTACCATGTTATGAGACACATCCACCACCCACCCACACATCCCCCATTCACGCCAACTCCCCCACCCAAACACACACAACCCAGACACACATACATGCCTCCACCCATCCACCACATCGTCACACCTGCACATCTCCCCACCCACACACCTCCCACCCACCACACATCCCATCCACCCACACCCCAAGCGCACATACATTCCTCAACCTACACATCCCCCACCCACACAATCCACCCACCTACACACATCCACCCACCTACACACATCTCTCCACCCACTCACATATCCTCCACCCGTCCTATCACCTACCATCTATCACCCACCCACATATCCTCAAGAAGAAGAAAGAAGAAGACGAAGAAAAAGAGGGGAAAGAAAAGGATGGAGAAGAAGGAGAAGCGAAGAGAGGAGTGGGGGAAGAATAAAGAAAAAGTAGAACACCGAAGAAGAAAGAAGAAGGTGTCGAAGAAATGAAAGAAGAAGAAAGTAGAAGAATAAAGATGGAATCGAAGAAAAGGAGGAGGAGGAAGAAGAAGAAGAAGAAGAAGAAGAAGAAGAAGAAGAAGAAGAAGAAGAAGAAGAAGAAGAAGAAGAAGAAGAAGAAGAAGAAGAAGAAGAAGAAGAAGAAGAAGCAGCAGCAGCAGCAGCAGCAGCAGCAGATTTAAAAACAAAAGCAATTGCAAAAGCAGAAGCAGAAGCAGAAGCAGCAGCAGCAGCAGCAGCAGCAGAAGAAGAAGAAGAAGAAGAAGAAGAAGAAGAAGAAACATAAATAATAGTTAGACGTGGGAGGAGAATTAAATAAAGAGAAGGAGCAGAAGCAGAAAGTGATTGAGGAGTATAAGAAAACTATGGTTTTTGACCAGACAACAAATGCTATAAAAACACATACCCACGGGTACAAGCCTGTCTATCTTGGCTGACATCTGTCTGGGATAAGTAAACGTTTTACAAATGCACGCCGAAGTCGGACATGCAGATCTCAGAATTAGAGTGCTGAAGTTAAACAAGACTGACGCACTCACCTCGAAAGATAAACACAGTGAGTCGGTCGTTGTAATTTTCAACATAGCTATCGTTTGCCCATTGTCGTTTTTATAAAATGTTATTGGTTTCAAATATCGAGTGCATACGTTTGTGCTGGGGTATATAGTTTGTGCTTGTCGTTTTACTACAGGATCCTAACATACCTCTGAGTTTCATTGTTAATTCCGTCAATGCACCCACTCGCCGTTTACATTCTTCCGATTTGTCTTCCTCCCTATTAAAAGTCAGTCAGCATATGTAGCAATAGTAATCTCATTACTTTGATGATGTTGGTTTTTCCCCCTATGATCTCCATGTCATTGCAGCTTAAAGCTTCAGTTAGCATATTTCTATTAGCTATTAATCCCGAAGCTGAAAAACATGACTCGTGTACATACCAGTTACATAGAGGTAAAAAAAAAACAAATTTAACTATCTGTAAACTGAAGTGAGGCTGCTATACCTCTCAATCTTATATGAAAACAGGTGTTAAAACGCAAGAATACTGACTTCATTTCACCGTGTTTTATCCCATGTAGCTCTGTCTTTCACCACAGAAAACCGTCTTGCCTCAAGCGTCACACAGGCATGAAATTCGTAGCTCCTGCGACGACCCCCGGGTTTCTCCAAACGACTTCGGAAACGAATGACGGAGAATAAAAGCGAACCCATGCCTTCAGATCAAGAGCATGACCTCTTGGCCGCGGAGACCGCAGTAAACAAATGAGATTATAAATAATACCCAGCAGCAGTACACAGATAAGAGATCCTTAACTGCCTGCCGTACACAAAAAAACAACAACAGACTAACATACCCATCAGCTGTACCTACAAGGGGATTTCTATATAAAAGAGTCAGCCATACTTGTCAGCCGTACATACACGAGAGAATCTGACCCATCAGACATATATGGAAAACAGTCACAGCAATCAGTGGTATATAACAGAGAATCATACTTATCCGCCGGACATATAAAAGATTCATACCTATCATTCATAAATAGAAAAGAAAATCATACCTGCCAGTTGTATATAGAATAGAGAATCACACCTCTCTGTTTTGTAGAGAAGTGAAAATCATATCTATCAGCTGTATACATTAGAGAGACTAACCTAGGCATCAACCGTGAATAGAAGAGTGGATCATATCTTTCAGCCGTGTATAGATGAGAATATCATACCTATTATGCTAACTACAGCTATCAATGTTTATGTTGTCTTGTATGTCCTCTAATCTCGGCTTCTCTCTTCTATTTATGTGAGCGCCGTACAGTACTTGTTAATGTGCTTATGAACTATCGTACTCATTAGGCGTACATATACGAAAGACTAAGACGGCGGCCGTGTGTATTGTTGCGCACGTAAAAAATCTTTTACAGGACATCGCTGTCAACAGCAGCATCTTTCAGCTGTCTGTTGATTTCTTGGCAAGATTACGCTCAGTAGTTTGCCATTGCTTTCTGAGCGGCCGGCTCAGTTATCCTGCAAGTCACCAGCGGGGAGCGAACCGCTCCCAGTTCTTGCCCGCTACGAGACTCTGCGTGATAAACGGGATTACGGAGAAAGTGGTGTAACCCCTCGGCCAGAGAGACCGGCAAAAAATCCCTTGGCAGTTGGAAATCGAAAAAGAGTAGCCTAATGGCGCTGCCCGAGCACAATTTCTAGTTAAAAATCTACCCAAAGTATTTTCAGGATCCTCGCCGGTGATACGAAGTTCGTACACTGGGCTGAGATTCTCCGGACTCAGGCCTGAGTTAGGAGTAGAACTGAGCACTTATGGATTACACCCGTGTGCCGTGATGTTGTTCAGTCGACTAAACTAAACTAACACTTTTACCAGCCGTGCATAGAAGACAATCACACCTTTAAACCGTAGCTAGAACCTACTGTCGGTATATAAAGTACTAGGGTTAGCACGAAAAAATAAAAACAGACCTGAGGCGCTCGGTGGAATAGGTGGCCAATCTTTGCCTCCCGTAGCGAACGACGAGAACTGATATGGAACACTTATCTGACTGCGCTAATTCCATTATCAGGGTAACGTCCTACAATTATCCGAATGAGTTCTCTATCACTTCATTCAGTTGCACATAAGAGAGCGGATTATACCCAGTAGTCGTACACAGAAAAGAGTGACGTTCCTACCAACCGTAAAGGATGGTGAAACATGACCGGCCACGTTTATCGTCATGGCATATGATGATGAATAATAACTATCAGCCGTGTATAGAAGTAATAATTATTATTATCAACCGTATATGGAATTACAAAAAAATACAAAGAAAGATTTAAGGAAATATTCACTTCGCTGTCATCCGGGTATTTATCTCATTATCTTCTCATGGCTGTCTGCCAATTATGTTTGCTACATGTCACTAAGTTTTCAAGTTTAATCCTTCGCATTAAAAGTCTAAGCCTACTTTCTCTAATCAATTCATCTGTTTCTTGACGTATTTTTATTATTTTATTATTATGTTTATAATAGGTTTTCAGCCTTATTAGGTTTTCAGCCCGTTCATGGTATTCGTTGTAGGCTCCTCAGAAAAGACATTTGAACTGCCATTAGATGTTTCTCAGATTGTCTGCTGATTGTCCATGCTTCACATGCATACAACAATGTAAGTTTTATTAAGGACTTCAATACTGTTTTTCACGGCAATTGACAGCCTTTTATTGTTGAGCAAGCTTTCATCAAGCTACGTCCTGTGAAGGGCATGCAGCTAAATTAGAATATTATCTTTATTCGAATCTCTACATGACATCTTCCGTTAGATGGTATGACTGACCTAAGAATTTATACGCAGACGCCACAAACAAAATATTGCACAATTTTGTGCCAGGCGTATTTCGCTGAATCTCGTCACGTGCATACTGCAGAGTTATATATCATATGTAGTGAATAGATACATAGTTAAAATACACCTGACGAATTACAGGGAAACTTATCAGGCAAGAAAGCGTGCAATATTTTGTTTCTGGCATCCGTGCTTAAGTTTATTGACATTATTTGGAATGTTCTAAGATAGTTGCACAGACTCACCAGTTTGAGAATTGACCCATGTTACTTGGATGTCACGCTGTTGCATTTCTGTATTCTTGGCGAAGACCACAATTTCTGCTTTCTTATAATATAATACTAATTATAATTGCTCACTGTTTATAATAACATCATCCACTTAACGCATATAGATCATGTTCACTGTCTGCAATAAATACTGTTTCAGTTGCACATCGTGTCTTATTAACAGTTTGAAAATAAAATTCGTTCGTTCATCCGATATTGTGTCTCCGAAGATTATTCCTGGCAAATGTGTACATTTCTCAAATTTTCACTATATAGGGGGAAAAGGTATGGACACACTACTCATTCATGTTTCACACCTTTCTTGTTTGGCTGATATCGATATATTTCAAATTTTATGGTAGCATGTTTTTTCCCCAATATATATTCTTTAGAAGTCTAAGGTCTTCCCCATCAATTTGAAGATCTTGAAACATTCGTATTATGTCGACATGTTATAGATCTTTTGCATTTTCCGTCATCAATACTGTATTACGTGCATAGCGTAGATTGTTTATTTTATAACCTCTAACTCGTATTCCTGGCCTCTCTTTGATCTCTGTCAATGTTATTTCGCTATAAAGAGAATAGTGTCATTTCATAAAAAAACACCATTGTCTTAGTTCTCTTTTTCTGTCATTGTCCAGGTTTGGCATTGGTAGCATAGATTTGGTAGGAAGATTGTGTTGTAAAGTGCTTTCTTAGTAGTTATTGATACATGTTTGTTCTTTAGTATTGGTGCCATTTGTCCAATGAGTTGATTTGCCTTATTGCACCTAGTTTTGATCTCGTCTTCTGATCTGCCATTTGATGATATTATACTTCCTAGGTACTTGAAACTCTTTACTTGTTTCAAGGGATGTTCGTTTAGGTGAATTGTTGTTGTTTGTTTTCAGTAAGTATTATTTATTATTCTGAGATCTTTCTCGTCACTACTGATATCTTCCAACATATTTATCCTTTCGTAGTATTTTACTTCATCAGATACTTTACATTCATTGGGTTAGAAATGTTTCAAAAGAATCATTGGTATGTAATGATAACATACAACCCCACTCCCCCATTATACCACCTGATCTTTTGGGTAGTGAGAATTGAAACCTAGCCTTCTATAATAAGGGCAAAAAAGGAGAGGTATCTATGCAAGTAGGACACGTTAAAAATCTTACGGCAAATAGATTTATACAAAACAAGCTTATCGTATTCTGCTGCTTAGTTGTAGAACAATCTTCCGCCAGAAATCAAAGATACCACCAATCACTAAACATATAGTCGCATCCTGTTTGAACATTATCTCAGTACAGATTACATGCCCCCGTAAAAAAAAAGAAAAAATAATAAATATGATCTCAAAGGGCAACTGGTGTAATAAACATTCCCATATGTATGGTACGTTACAACTTCCTTAGACACTTATAATGGTGATGTTAAACATTTCCTTGGTGAGTCATGTATTATTGATTATTTTTCATGCGTTTTAATGCATATTGTACTGTTGTTGTCTGAGATTATCTTCATAAGTGATGTATGCACGAAATAACGTATGAGAGGACAGAGAGAAGAAGGACTGAATGTAAAACCTAATTATGCGTGCCTAATTCTTAACCCTTTAAAAATAAAGTTTGTCCGTTCGTTCGTTCGTTCTGTCCAAAGGGGGCAGGCCAGACGCAAATGCATGTCGAAGTCCGATTGATCTTAAAGATGCTTAACTATATGTGGCGCATATGTGGTGCATAAGTGATGTATGCACGAAATAACGTATGAGAGGACAGAGAGAAGAAGGACTGAATGTAAAACCTAATTATGCGTGCCTAATTCTTAACCCTTTAAAAATAAAGTTTGTCCGTTCGTTCGTTCGTTCTGTCCAAAGGGGGCAGGCCAGACGCAAATGCATGTCGAAGTCCGATTGATCTTAAAGATGCTTAACTATATGTGGCGCACTCCCTTGAAAGAGGAATGCAGTAGTAGCAGAAGCAACATAAGAAAAAGACGAAAAAGAAGAAGAGGAAGTAGTAGTAGTAGTAGTAGTAGTAGTAGAGTAGTAGTAGTAGTAGTAGTAGTAGTAGTAGTAGTAGTAGTAGTAGTAGTAGTAGTAGTAGTATTAGTAGTAGTAGTAGTAGTAGTAGTAGTAAAAGAAGAACAGATGCAAACATTTATTTTATAACCAGCGTTAAAAAATGCCGCTAACGTATGCTCTAAATTTGAAACATGAATAATGCAGCAGTACTTTTCAATTTATATGCGACCGTGTATAGAAGAAAGTAAGAAAACTTGCATTTTTCAGCAAAGTACGCCTGAGTTATTCAAGAAGGCACGTCTCAATTTAGTACTATTTCCCACAATTTCGACCCAGCATATGATTGGCCCAAGTAAGTGATACACGATCTGTTTTGTTCAAACAATTGGCTGTCTCGCTGGCGGCGGAATCGGTGAAGTGTCTTCATTTGGTATATCGAACGAAAGCATACACGAAATGTGAAGTTTTTGAGTTATGTAATATGTCAGGCTGCTCTTCTCTCTCTCTCTCTCTCTCTCTCTCTCTCTCTCTCTCTCTCTCTCTCTCTCTCTCTCTCTCTCTCTCTCTCTCTCTCTCCACATCTCTCTCTCCACATCTCTCTCTCTCCACATCTCTCTCTCTCTCTCTCTCTCTCTCCACATCTCTCTCTCTCTCTCCACATCTCTCTCCTAGTCTCTTACTCTCCTCCTTCCCACTGTTATTCACACATACACATACACACGTTTACACACACATACATATAAATATAAACACACACACACACACATATATATATATATATATATATATATATATATATATATATATATATATATATATATATATATATATATATATATATCATGTGCCATGCCGGTAAGCGTGGGAGGTCAAGTTTCGCCATCTTATGCAGTCACCACAGTCGCGAATTAGCTCGGTGTTCTTGTCCCTTCTCTGCCATGTGGTCAAGCCATCCTGATATTTACTTCTCTGCCATCCCCTTATTCTGTTCCCCTCAATCTTGCCATTTGTCACCACATTCTATAGTTTATTTATTCTCAGGACGTGCTTAAAACGTGCATATGTCTATGTCTAATATACCTAACCGGTTTGCAGTTTTCATCTGCCTCTTTTAGGACTTGCTCAGTGGTTTTTCGGTTCGTCCATGGTATTCTTTGTATTTCCTCAGAAACCACATTTCCACTGCCATTAGCTGTTTTTCAGCTTGTCTCCTCATTGTTCATGTTTCGCGTTTATACACAAGTATAGGTTCTATGTGGCACTTAAACACTTTTTCTTGTTGCAATTAACATCTTTTTATTGGTCAGTATGATTTCCACTTTGTAAAAGTCTACCATAGCGATTCTTGTTCTAATCTCTTCAAGGCACCTCCCATCAGATGTTATGACTGTTCCGAGATAGTTGTACCGAATCATTTGTTTAAGAATATTTCCATTTATCCTTCTACTACATTGTGGTATTTCTTTCTTTGTAGAGACGACCATAATCCTGTTCATTGTCTGCAATCAATACTGTATCATTCGCATATCTAATGTTATTTCGTTATGTCCCCGAATGTATTTTCTTCCCAACTCTTTGCATGATGATTCTTAGCCAAATCTTTGTGAAGTGGCTCATTATACTAATTGTTCGATGTTGATCAATCCCAAGGCTTCTGGTATCTTTAGGATTGCTATAAATATAGTTTTACATAATTTAGGAGGTATATCTCCAGTATGATATATTGTGTTCAGCAGTCTATACCATATTCTTTTAAGGCTTTGATAATTTATGTTGTCATTTTTTTTCTGGACTCGGGGCCTTGCCAGTTTTCAGATGGTTAAGAGCATTGCGAACCTTCATTCTCAGAATTGATGCTTCTTCATTACATTTGAGAATATGATACTGGTCTTCTCTTGTATCATTATAGAGGTCTTCCACATAACTGACCTTTCATTCGAAATCTAATCTTTTTCTATTATGACTTTGCCATCTTTTGTTTTTAGGCAATTCATTGATGTGTGTGTTATTTTCTTAGTTAATGACGGACAATTAGAGCATTGCTTTGCTGATCCGGCAATTCGACAGCTAGTCTTGTTCCAAATGTATTGGTGATACCATTCCTCTGGAGTAAACTAGACAGGCCGAGAGAGGGATCAGGCTGCGTGAACAACACATGGTCTCTACAATTCAGCCCAATCTTTGTGCTATAGATAGATATAACTTCATCCCCTGCCCAGCGACGTGGGTTGTAGTTATTATATTATTTTTGAAGCGCAATGTGGCAAGCTATCATCTGTCAAGACTGCAAGGTGCTAGTTTGAGAGTTCATTTGAAATCTGTTCCAATGGCTTTATTACAAAAGCATGAAAGAAACAATAACAGGTGTGGCAGAATTAAACAAAGCATTCATTTTGAATGAATTATGCACCATGGGTTGGTCAGAAGAAGTCGCCGTAGGCATTCAGGCAAGCATCCCATTGCTTAGGTAGGCGGTGAATGCCGTCCGCAAAAAAGGATTGTGGTTGCTCACTGAACCAAGTGTTTACCGTGTTCATTACGTCTGCACCTGTGTGAAATCGTTGCCCATTGAGAGCTTTTTTAGAGGTCCGAACAAATGAAAATCACATGGTGACAAATCAGGACTATAGGCTGGATGTTACAGAATTTCCCACTTCTTCCAAGCTAATGCTTCCTGCACAAACTTTGCGGACGAGCAACAAAATCACACTGCGAGAAAGCATGCCGTGTCGTTTATTCTTGATGGCTTTTTGCAGCTTGTCTAGTGTTTGCAAGTAGTGGGTAGAGTTGATGTTGACACCAGGTTCTTTAAAGTCGGCCAAAAATAGCCCTCTATGGTCAAAAAATGCGCTCCGCATAACCTTACCAACTGAAACCTGTAACTTGAAGTTTCTTGGCTTTTGGTTATCCAGCATGCTTCCATTGCATGCTCTCTCTTTTGCTGCTCGACTCAAAATGGTGACACCATGATTCATCGTCTGCCACTATGCGGATGAGAAATGCATCACACTCCACTCTGTAACGCAGCAAGTGGTTCAAATGGTTCAAACACCATTCCATGCGTTCCTCTCTTTGGAGGTCGGTCAACATCCGTGGTTCCCACTGTGAACACACCTTCCGATATTGCAGTTTCTTACGAACGACCTTTTGAATTGACACATCAAATTCTTTCGCTAGCGAACGTATGCTTCGACAACGGTTCATCTGTACTGCTGCATCAATTTTGGCGATGGTTTTTTTTTTCTGTTGCAACAATATGCGCTTGACCCGGCCGTCGAAAATCTGTCGTGAACTGACGTCCTATCCGAAACATTCGTGCCCAGTCTGTCACTGTTGTCTTCGACACGCATTTGTTACCGTATGTTTCGTGCATTCTTCGATGAATGTCCACTGGTCTACATCCTTCACATGAAAGAAACTAAATCACCACTCTTTGAGCTTCTCTGGACGGATTTTGGATCAACCCGGCCATTTTCTCAACGGTCAGAAACAGAACCTATGCATCATGGGACGGTAAGCACTTGCTCTTTTATTAACTGGTCTGTACTTATCACATGACTATGACATGATCATGTTCAACATACGCAATTACACGCGGTGCGGCACAAACGGATTTATATATATATATAGTTGAGTTGAGTTAGTTGTGTGACGGCTTATTCCATGCTCAGTCTTCGTAGACTTTGATGGATAGGACATTTAGGAGGATGGATGGTGGTAGAAATTGACTGCAGATAAGTCACACACCGAGCATGCGAGACGTACCGAAATGTATGCGTATGTATGCATGCGAAATGTATCAATTATGTCCAGCTTACACACATCTTTGTATCGCAGTAGAGGCCGACCCTGAGATCTCTTACCCACTTGTAATTCACCAAAAATGATGTCCTTTGGTATTCTACCATCATCCATTCTCTTAACGTATCCTATCCATATAAGTCTACGAAGACTGAGCATGGAACAAACCGTCACACAACCTGATCTTTCCAATATTTCAGTATTTGTGATTTTGTCTTGCATTTAATACCAAGTATTCTTCGCAGACACCGCATATGTTTAAACGTTTCTCCTTGGTGTGAGTAAGTTGACCAGGCTTCACTGCCATAAAAAAGAGTACTAAGGACACCGGCTTGATAGACCAATGCTACCTTTAGGCGTAGTGGAAGGTACCTTTACTTACTTGACTACTCACCCAGTATAAGCTAACAACCATCCTCCTATTTACTGCGTAGACAGATTTATTTCAGAGGAGATAAGCTGCAGCTTGTCTAAACTGCTTATCTTCCCTCTATGCACACTTAAAATATTCTTGTTCTGCGCTAGTTGTCTCATTTAAGAAATGCAGCTTAGTAATCGACCTATTTAACCTACTCTGTGCGGTTTCCAACATCCGAGCCACTTCTAACGGGGATATGCGAGCAAAACCCTCAGCTGTTTATTATTATTGTTTAGTTTACCCAGAATTACGGATATCGTGCTATCACAGATAAACATCAAATGTTTAAATATGAATAGGTTAAAATGTTAACTTAGGGTTTTTACCCAGAATTAAAGATATCGTGCTATCACAGATAAAAATCAAATGTTTAAATTTGAATAGGTTACAATTTTAACTACAACTGGAAACGAAAAATTTATCACGCGCTTGTCAAATTTCCGAACGCTATCATCGGCTTAAAACGATAAATGATTGTCAGCAATACATTATTATTTCCCTTGCCCTTCCAATATTACTTGTGTATGTATATCCGAGTATCGCTTCTCGGCCTTTTGTCTAAGATCAAGGGCTAGATTTATCTGCACTTCATCTGGCCAGGGTGCAGAGGTGGTCATCCAAACTGCAAACTCTAATCACCAAATCACTGACCATTAACACTGACAGACGGGCCTTAGTGGACCACAATGGGCCACAAGGCATATACTGGGACTAAGAGGCCTGTAAAAAAATCGGTGTAAATCGGGAACTGCTTTAGCCAAATGACTAGAAGCTCTTGTAACGTCATGGGGTCGAATTAGCATCGAGCGTATTTAAATAAAAATGATCTAAGCTTCCAGGGGTCAACTCTATATACAACTGGAAATAAAAGCGATCGACGTGATACTTACCACATCAGCCACTTGTGCTGATTGGCCTATAGAACTATGGGTTTAGCACCATATACCCAAATTGCCATATGGTGTAAAAAAGGGTCCTTTACTTTTCTTAAATCCTGTTTTGTAAGTGTAAATCAACACCGCTTCTTACATTGTGATGTGTGGTGATTTAGGTTTCATCCTTTCAATTGAAAATAAATGTTCAGTGTGTGTTTATGTTTGAGTGTAACTTACCATTATTTTATAGTTCACTGTAACGTTATTTAGCGGAGACGTGTTAGTCGTAACGAATGATTGTTGAATCTGAGTAACGAATTTGAAGTATGGGGATTTACTACATAACTGTAGCGAAAGACGATTCACAATCCCGCCGTATCCATTCGAAATCAGCTGCAGATGATTTGGAAATAGACCGTCTTGTGTTGATTTTAAACAATTGTATGAGCATCGGTTGTTCAATAAGCAATGATAAACTACAGAACATAAACTGTCCTAGTAAATTACAAGCAGTCAAAAAATGCTGGGGTTGAATATGATATTCTGTAAAAGGACATGCCACTAACTAAAATTATGCTTACTGGTTCGGAATGAACTAAGAATTAGAAGAGAATTAGAATAGGTAAGAATACACTACATTTGCCAAGAAGAACGGTACAGAGATCACACAGTAGCTCACACCACGAATCACCCCCTTATTGGAACACTCTCACAGAAGCTCTTTCCAGTGATCTAATTCACCCAAGCAATGCGGCGTTTAGAAACTTTACAACAGAAACAAGCATCCGACCCTGCCCGTTCAATAACAAACATTCATCTAAATCGAAAAACGTTTGCGTTTCCCAGAAGCAAACATTTCAGTCTGCGAGAAAAGTATATCTCGTCTCTCGGCCTAGTTTGTCCAGTTTGGGAGTCACAGAGCAAACAAACGCGACTTTATTCCAGGAGAAGTCAAGATTTATGCACTGGGTAGTAGGAAATTATAGCACCAATGTATCTACGGGTATAAGCTGGATTTGATTCAGGCGTAGAAGGGTGTTTATTCAGAGACTTGTCTGAGACAAGATGTGAGGGACTTGTTACTTTGCTAAATGCACTGACTTTTACCGAGCGGCGGCCATGTTTCGTAGCAGGAGAAATCGATTGCGTCAGCAATGACGCAGGGCGTGCGTTCTGGAATACCTTATAAATATATTATATACTTATAGTTTAATGTGTCATATATAACATTTGTTTTGGAATACCTTATACATATATTATATACATATATTATATACATATATTTTAATGTGTCATATATAACGATCGTATCCGCTCTGTGGCCAAGAGGTTACGGGCGCAATTCGTAATCCCACATACTGCGTTCGAAACACAGCTGCGGGCGATTTGGCAGCAGACCGCATAGTGTTGTTTTTCAGAAAATGGTATGAGTGCCGGTCGTGCAGAAAGCAATGGCAAACTCAGTCAATCAATCATAGTGCCATGCCGGAAAGCGTGGGCGGTCATAACTCGCCATTTCACTCGATCACCAGAGTCGTGGATCAGCTCAGTGTTCCTGTCTCGTCCATGCCACGTGGCCAAGCCATCCAGGTATTTTCCTCTCGGTCTTCCTCTTGGTCTGTTCCCCTCGAACATGCCAGTTGTCAATAAGTTCTCCAATACATTTCTTCTCATAACATGTCCAAAAAATTTTGACTGTCTTCGTCTAATTTCTCTAATCAGTCTACGATTTTCATTTGTCTCCTGTAGTACTTGGTCATTGGTTTTTCTTCTGTCCATGGTACTCTTTGTACCAAGTTTCCAAGTTTCACATCCATACAAAAGAACAGGCTCTATGTACCCCTTCAACACTCTTTTTCTCGTTTCAATTGACATCTTTTTATTGGTTAGAATATTTTTCATCTTGCTAAAGGCTACTTTCGCCATGGCGATTCTTGTTCTAATCTCTTCAAGGCATCTCCCATCAAATGTTATGACTGTTCCGAGATAATTGTATCGATTCACTTGTTGAAGAACATTCCCATTTACTTGTATATTACATTGTGGTACTTCATTCTTCCTAAGGACGACCATAACCTGTGTCTTCTTACAATTTAATTCCAACCCCAGCTGCTCACTGTGTACAACAACCGCGTCTACTAATTGTTGCAGATGCTGTGCATTGTCTGTAATCAATACTGTATCATCTGCATATCTAATGTTATTGATGTTTCTTCCTCCAATGCTGATTCCATTTATATCTTCTACATTTCTGAAAATATTTTCACTGTGTGGGAAAAAAAGATCAATCACACACCCACCCACCCCCATTCCCTATCAATCCACGTGTCCCCCCCCCCCACACACACACATCCACCACCCAAGCACACACATACCTACAGGCACATACATTCCACCATCCAGCCACCCATCCCCCAACCCACACAACCCACACACACCCCCACATACACCATCTCCCCACCCACACACACATCTTCCACCCACCACACATCCCTCCATACACATCCCCAATCCACCCACACACAAACCCAGGCACACATGCATGCATCACCCATCCATCACCCACCCACACATCCCTCGACCTTCACACATCTCCCCACCCATACGCACACATCCTCCATCCATCCCATAACCTACCAACACTCACCCACCCACATACCCTCCACCACCCACCCCCAACCACTCAGCCAAACACACATCCCCCTACCACATATCCAACACCCACACACACATATTCCCGCCAACTTCCATATCCCGCACCTACCCACACACACATCCCGCACCCACCCACACATCCCCCACTTACACACACCCCCCACCCAAACAATCGCCCCCACCCACACATCCCGCACACACACACATCCCCCACTCACCCCCAACCTACACACACACTCACCCTCCCACACATCCTTCACCCACCCACTCGCCAACCACCACCCCCCTCCCCTATCTCCAATCCACAATCACATATCCCTTAACTGCACATCTCACCACTCATACACTCACACACACACACATCCCAACACCCATACACACATACCCATCCATAGAGAGAGAGAGAGAGAGAGAGAGAGAGAGAGAGAGAGAGAGAGAGAGAGAGAGAGAGAGAGAGAGAGAGAGAAACAGAGATACAGGTGGGATGATTAGTGCATGTGTATACTAAGACATGGGCCTCAGATACAATCACCAACAAAAACAGGATAATTGATCTCCGACCAGTATGGCTATGGGATCGACCCAAACACACACAAATGGGTACCAAACAGTTGTCTTAATTGTTTGGGAAGAAAAGGGAGACAGATAAAGCATCCAGCATCCCAACCTCTAGAATATATTAATGCGGAACATTTCACATCCCAACAGCAGTTATATGTGCTACTGGACTACCTTTACATGTCTGTGTGCTTAAAGTAGTGGATGTCGCGATAGCACTGCGGCTAGTACGCTTGCCTGCCGGTTCGGTTGTCATATAGTCGAGTCCCCATCGAGGCTCATTTGAAAAATTGTTATGGGCTCCCAAGTCGATCAAGCTTGAAATAGACACCCAAGTCGATCCAGCCGAAATGTTATGGGCTACCAAGTCGATCCAGTCTGAAATGTTATGGGCTTCCAAGTCGATCCAGCCTGAAATGTTATGGGCTTCCAAGTCGATCCAGCCTAAATATTATCGGCTTCCAAGTCGATCCAGCCTGAAATGTTATGGGCTTCCAAGTCGATCCAACCTGAAATGTTATGGGCTTCCAAGTCGATCCAGCCTGAAATATTATGGGCTTCCATGTCGATCCAGCCTGAAATATTATGATCTCTCAAGTCGATCCAGCCTGAAATAGACCCCCAAGTCGATCCAGCCTGAAATGTTATGGGCTCCCAAGTCGATCCAGCCTGAAATGTTATGGGCTTCCAAGTCGACCCAGCCTGAAATATTATGGGCTCTCAAGTCGATCCAGCCTGAAATGTTATGGGCTGACAAGTCGATCCAACCTGAAATGTTATGGGCGTTCAAGTCGATCCAGCCTGAAATATTATGGGCTTCCAAGTCGATCCAGCCTGAAATATTATGGTCTCTCAAGTCGATCCAGCCTGAAATAGACCCCCAAGTCGATCCAGCCTGAAATGTTATGGGCTCCCAAGTCGATCCAGCCTGAAATGTTATGGGCTGACAAGTCGATCCAGCCTGAAATATTATGGGTTCTCAAGTCGATCCAGCCTGAAATGTTATGGGCTGACAAGTCGATCCAGCCTGAAATGTTATGGGCTCCCAGGTCGATCCAGCCTGAAATGTTATGGGCTGACAAGTCGATCCAGCCAGAAATATTATGGGCTCTCAAGTCGATCCAGCCTGAAATAGACCCCCAAGTCGATCCAGCCTGAAATGTTATGGGCTGACAAGTCGATCAAGCCTGAAATGTTATGGGCTGACAAGTTGATCCAGCCTGAAATGTTATATGCTCCCAGGTCGATCCAGCCTGAAATGTTATGGGCTGACAAGTCGATCCAGCCTGAAATATTATGGGCTCTCAAGCCGATCCAGCCTGAAATAGACCCCCAAGTCGATCCAGCCTGAAATGTTATGGGCTGACAAATCGATCCAGCCTGAAATGTTATGGGCTGACAAGTCGATCCAGCCTGAAATGTTATGGGCTGACAAGTCGATCCAGTCTGAAATGACTATCAGGGAATCTCATGGGAAGTAAAAGCGGTCTACATGATATTGACCTCTTCACTGACCGAGTGCCGAGCCAATATGCCTCAGACATGTACCGGAGAAGGGAGATAGATAGATAGATGGATAGATGGATAGGTATATGGACAGATGGATAGATATATGGATAGATGGATGGATGGATAGATGCATGGATGGATGGATAGATGGATAGATGGATGGATGGATATATTATATATGCCGGCTTCCTGTCCTAGAGTTTAGCAACTTTTCTCCGTAATCTCGTATACTCTCGTAAGTAACGTGACGACGGTGAGAATCAGCAGTGGTTCGAATCGCGTCGATAACTTACGGGGTATGTGAGCCGGCCGCTCAGAAAGCAATGGCAAACTACTGAGCGTAATCTTGCCAAAGAAATCAACAATCAGCTGAATGATGCTGATGTTGACAGCGATGTCCTGTTAAGGATATGCAAAACATTTTATGCTGACAACACCGTCTTGATAGCAACAAGTCAGAAGGATCTATATGAAATGATAGATGTAGAAAATTGTAGAAGGTTGTTGAAAGTGAAAAAAAAAAATGGGCGTAAGTTTGAATAATAGAAAGATGGAACTCATGGTGAAATCAAAGAAACAGATTGTGCCTAAATGTGCAATTAAAGTACAGGACGTTATTTTGGGGCAAGTGTAGAAATTCCGATATATAGACACATCAATAACATAAGATGGAAGATGCATCACTGAGAAAAAGAACATAATATGCCAAGCAAAAACTGCATTCTATCAAATGAAGAACATTGTATGCAATAATTCATTGTCCTAGAAAGTTAGAAAAAGAGTTCTTGCATGTTACATAGAAACAGTTTTAACATACGGCTGCGAATTCTGGACAATTAGTAAACAGGCGAAATAAAATCCCTGAATTGGAGATGTGGTTGTATAGAAGAATGCTGAAAATTAATTGGACAGCCAAACAGATCAATAATGATGTTTTAAAGGACGCTGAGTGACAAAGACAACTTATTACAAACATTACACAGAGGCAGTCATCGTTTTTTTGGCCACGTTATGAGAAGACACATGTTGTGACAACCGGAAATATTTGCGGAAAGAGAGATAGAGGAAGACAGCATGAGAAGATTCTTGAGAAGTCTTGTGTCATGGAACGAAAGGGAGTCAACACACGAAATTAACCATGACATCGGAGATCGTAATTTGAGGAGAGGCATGATCGTCCAAGCCAGCCGGCAAGGCCCGGATGATGATGACATATAGATTGTTTTAATTTTGTCTTTCCGTAATATACCATTTAAGAAAATATATTTATATATATAAATATATGTGATAGCGCCAAACCGATGCACCTTGGTGTCTACAATAAACCGATGCACCTTAGTTTGGTCTATCAAAGCCGTTTTTGTCCTGGCCACCACCGGAACTCGGCTTAACAAAGGAATCGGAAGTCAGTTTTGTTTTAGCAGTCCTTTGTGCTGATGAGAGATGCGGGCAGCATGGCCTTCAGTTCAGTGCTGTTCTGGTGTGGGAACAATTCCCTGAGTTGATCTGTGTCAACTAATGTTGTGACAAAACTGTAAGTTTTAACTGATTAAGTTTAAAATGTTTAATTTAATATTTGTTAAATCGCAGCACACGCCATGTTACAGGCTTGAAAAGCGTTCACGTGGGAAAACCGATGTGTGTGAACAAAGCTGTTAGGCAGAGTGGTAGGAACAAAGAAATATAAATAGATAATGTAGATGAGTATTACTAAAGTGAGCTGTTCTACAGATCAATGTAACGTCCCTGAGGTTTTAGGAATATAACATTTAATTCATAGAGATGTCAGCAATCAGACAATGGTGATGTGAAATATGTAGAATAGGTCATTGATGGTGGTGAAGTACCATAGAGACTGATGTCATGTCATGCCAGCCATGCTGGCACAAGATTATTTTGTTGGGAATTATTTTACATGGTTATCCTATGGCATTAATGTGTTACTGTCTAAATAGATATGTGGGAGATTCACCAAAATATACAATGTGTGGGGTCATAAATTATTTTATAGTAAAAGACTGAAATAATGCCACATGGTGCCATGCAGGCCATGTTGGCATGGAAGGGAGTAAGTGCTTGTGAGGTTGCTAGAAATGAAGGTTACTTAACAACAGAGTGGTGAGAATCATATGTGTATGTGTATACAGCAGCAATATATGTTTACAGGATTATTCTGTGACAATGGTGAGCATCACATTGGATGTTTGGTCAAGTGTTGGGTATGAACACTCCAAAGCAACATGAGTAGGGGAAAATAACCATAATATATGTGTAATATTTATAACATGTGTAAAGCAGGGAAAAGTACTTACATGTTATATGTGGCAATGATGGGTTAATGGTTAAGCTAAGCAGTTAGAACATGTAGGTAATAAATAGAAGTGTAGGAAATAGTGTGTTGAATTGTAGGGACGCCATGCAGATTGATAGCCACTAGGCGTAGGAAATAATGCATCTTAATACGCGGGGTGCGTATCAGCAATCATAGTGTAATCGTAACTGCGAATGAAGTGTGGCTTTACTGAGGGAGAACAGGCAGGTGCATCTGGAACTGATATTGGTAAATGGGTTTCTCATTTAGCATTGAAGTCTGGTGTCACATCTGTTACCAGAATGCAGTAGTGTTTGTGCTAGTGTATCAAACTGGGAGTTTTATGTGTATTAAAACTGGGTGTTTGTTGTACCAGGGGAAGGGTGTGATTTATTGCTACGTACCACCTTCGCAAAGATATATGCACTTGCTATGCGACACGAAGCGTAAGAGAAGAAAATTTATAACCGGTGTATCGTAGGAAGAATGATGGGAAATAGAGGGCATAACTGCACATTTGCTGTCCACTCACAGATAAAAGTACACTGGTGTAGTTGGCATTAGTGTGTAATAATAATGACATAAATATATATAGTACACTGTTTATTATATTAGAACTATTGTTCTGTATCCTGCCATGGACATTGTTGTTCTTGGATCCTGCCTCATATGAATGAGGCACTGTGGCCACTATTTGGTGTACTTTCACTTAGTAATATTGTGTGTTTATTTTATGAGCTATCTTAGGGGCATCAGAGAGTCCCTAAATGAGTTCCTGTGTAATAAATGTTTATCTTTATCTTTAACTTTCTGTGAATGTTGTGATTCTTCTATGTGTAAGGTTACATTGTCACATTCTACAGATATGGTGTTTCCACATTGTATGTATGTCTGTTGCTTTTCATAGTTAGACATGTTTTGCTTGCTGGTTGTTAGTTTGTAATGCTAATCAGATGCTGTAACTTGCACAGTATCATATTAGTGCTGGTACTCTTCATGCAAACTGGGACATTGTTGAGGTAGTTGTCCAGTGAAGTCCCTATGTTGAGGTAACTTAGGGTCTGATGGTGGCAGAGTTCATAATGTTGTGTATTGTTGCATAGGAGTAAAGTGTACTATCAGATGTGGAGCACAGGAGTTCAACCTGTCAATATATGTTTTATATTAGGGAAAAGAGTACGGTGTGTTAGCAAAACAGTTGCCGGTGTGCGTAACAGTGGATAGGGAATTGTTGAGCATTAGGCTGAGAATATAGTAGGTAGTGTTTAGTTGTGACAATATCTTGGGTTGAACATTGATAGTGTTCCATGAACTTGTGGTTTATAGGGAATATTGTGTTGTCTGGTGTTACCGGTGACATGGTACAAATTAATGTATAAAATATTCTAGAAGGTGTAGACAGGGAACTGATTATGGGTTCCTTGGCAAATGTAGCCACTTTGGTAGGTAGGAATGACAGCCTAATTTACCAGAACAAAGATGTCATTCTTATGCCTGTTAACTGAATCAATGCTGATATGTTGTTTGTGTGCAATGTCTGTTATATGTTAACCAAATGTGTTGAGATGTTGTGGCTGTTTGCAACGGCTGATGTATGTACTCTGTTGTTTGTAGCTATGTGTTTACAGCTGGACAAATGAGATCAATCTTCCACGGCTTGTGTATGTAGGAGCTGTGTGGTGTAGTTACATTGAAGCTGAGAAGGTGGAGCAGATTGACATTGTTGCATTAGGTGGTCCATTCTAGCAATATCAAGTGTAATCTCATGATAGCAGTGGCACAACTGGAGAAGATAATAAAGTGGGTGATCTGATGATG
>JACEFZ010005811.1:0-57500 GCA_014155875.1 Cepaea nemoralis | reverse complement strand
ATTCTAGCTATACTATTCTCAGATTGTCTCAATGTATGTCCTAGCCATCTTTGGAGTTTTTTCTTCTCCACTTCATTCACGGGTTTTCTCTAGTTTCTTCTCTTTATGAACTCCACATGGGTGATTTGGTCATAACATTTTAGTCCTATTTAGCGCAGGCACCAATTAATGTACGAATATGCTTCTTTGTATTGCTTTGAACAGTAGAAAACATTCCCTGCTGGCTTGCTAGGCCAGTAGCAGGTTTAGGACAAAAATCTGACCAAGGGGAGTCATTCTCCCAGAAAATTTTAAAATTTCGTTTTGTGGCACTTAAGTTCACCATTTCCCCTTCTGTAGTGATTGCTCGCCGGTCTCCCTGGCCTAGAAGTTATCGACTTTCTCCACAATTCCGTATACTCTCGTGAGTAACGTGACGACGGCGAGAATCGGTAGCTGTTCTAACCGCGTCGGTAACTTACGGCGTTTGTGAGCTGGTCGCTCAGAAAGCAATGGCAAACTACTGAGCGTAATCTTGCCAAGAAATCAACAATCAGCTGAAAGATGCTGTGTTGTTGACAGCGATGTCCTGTAAAGGATATGCGAACGAAAAAAAGAAAAAAAGTGTTTGCTCAATATTTATCATTCTTCATTACTAGCATGCATACATGTCTGCATCATAAAAAGTTTGAACTATCAAACTATGGGACAAAATGGGTTAAAGTAACAACTGACGTAGAGCGAATATGTAATATGTGGCCGGGACAGAAGATGTTCTGATAATATGAAGAAACTAATGTGGCAGGGGATATTAAAAGATACGACGTCTTGGTTGAGTTGGTTGAGGGATTATGGCCCAGTCATATAAACGTTGGACGGAGGGAATAGCAGAGTCCATGGGAATATCGATATATGAAGCCCATAATCGGGCATTCTCATGATGTTTATACTTCACCTCGACACCGCAAGGTACAAGAGGAACATGATGAGATGAGATGAGATATATATGGGACTTAAGAATAGGTTGGCCAATAGCAGGCATATTAATGTGTTCTTAAATCTGGATGTTGAAGGCTAAGTCAATCAACACAGCCACACATTAGACACTTTGCTTTGCCCTAATTTGAGAAAGAAAAAGTTGCTAGGAGCGAAAATGGTCACGTCATTTCATAGTATAGTGATGCACTATATAGAAAATCTACAGAATTTTGGCCCCGTTATAAGAAGATTTTGAAGAATTGTTAATTGCATATCCTATACAGGAGGTCGTAGTCAACACTAGCATTTTTAAATACTGTTTGTGATCTCTAGGAAAGTTCAGTAGTTTGCCATTGCTTTCTGAATTACCAGCACCCTTACCATTTCTTAAGAAACCAACGTAAAACGGCCTGCTGCCAAATCGGCCGGAACTGTTTCAGCACCGTATGCAGGATTACGAACTGCGTCAGTAAATCCTTCGCCCCGGAGACGGCTATTAGAAGTGAGGCATTGGAAAACTTCGTGGCAACTGGAACGAACAGCGGTTGAAGAGGAGAACAGCCGAAGAGAGCCTGGATGGCCTAAGTCAGTGGCCTGGATGAAGATCACAAACAGAACTGACCCAGAATACAACACCCACGGACCGCACTATGTGGAGATTATGAATGCCAGCACTATTTGTTTGCCACACGATAATAATGGGAGAATATAACACTACTCAGTGATATTTGATTTGGGATTTCGTTACTTTTTAAGAATGAGCACAAGGAAATCAGAAAAGTTGAGCTCAAGACGGGAAGTAGCAAATGAGTTTCAAATAAGAAGATAAGAGACGGACAGATCAGCATGACCTGCGGTTTATCAACGGATAAATCAAAACGGAAAAAGCAGTCTTTCTAGATCCGTTATAGCCACACTTGTGATCTGGCCAGGAATGACATTATCATCATAATAATAATGCATTACCCGCAACCCAATTAAGTCCGAACTTGGCTTATTTGATTATAGTTCTTCCTAATTCGACAGAACCGGTCATTTAAAAATACTCGTATAAAATCATAAATAGTTCGCTTTCTAGGAAAAACCCAACCATATTTCAGTATTTATTCAGTAATGTGCAACAGTAATTAACAATGCTTGCATGGAAGAGGCTAATGAAAGTAAAACATTATAGATAATTAAAAGAAAGGACACATATTTTTCCTTTGATAATATAATGAGAAGAGGTGCATTCGTGAGCATCGTGACACTAGATAGACAAGCTGTAAAAAGAGGCAGCGGCATGGCGAGAATTAATAATATTGATCCCCAATAGTTAGTCGCGGTTCAAACTTCACGGCAACGGGTCACCCCCATAATGCCCCGTTCCTATGCCAGTAAATATGACACAATATGCTCCTCACTGCCCAATGTGAAAAGTGGAACAGACAGGAGTCTCGGCAAGCCAACAGCCCGTACAGGTACACTGTGCATAATGCCGCCGCTAGAATGCCAACAAAAAAGTCTTCCACGAAAACTACAGTTCATCATCGATGGAATCGGCAGTCACCAGAAAGACTTCATTGACCCGGGTTTTATCCCACAATGCTCGGTATTTTTCTGTAGGGCAACACGCCGAAAACCCCACAATGCACGAACTCCGTAGTTCCAGCGACGACTCCCAGGAGTCTCCTGAAGAATCAGTTATCAGTTATCAGTTGGGGTATCTTCATTGCACTCCGGACATTTCTATGGGTGCTCAGATCCTCCCCCCCCCCCCAGCATATGCATCAGCGTCCGGTGGCTAATAGTGCCAGTTCTGTGTTGGTTGACGAGGCGCTTTGTTTTCCCGATGTACCTCTCGCGTCTGGCTGTGCCGATTCTTACTCCCAGGTCTTTCATCCTGGACAGCGATGTGGAATCACTGACGTCAAAGTCCTCTGTTCTCGCCATATCTTTGAGGACGTTAATAACATCGGCACGATCCATGGGCTGGCCATCTACAGGGGGTGCAGAGCCAGCCAGTTTGTCAGCTCGTTCATTTCCCTCGACTCCCTCATGTCCCGGGACGAAAATGAAGGTGACTTTACGGACAACAGACTTCTGCAGCAACTCAGTCCACTGTCTACGTACAGATCCAGCTTCGACCTTCTGAATCATGCTCATTGAATCACTTAGTACACACACGTTGGTATAATGCTGTGATTCCAGCCATATGAAAGCCTGTGTAACTGCCATCACCTCCATCGCCATGCTGCTCGTGGTCATAGAGTGGGCACCACTGGATTCTTGAACGGTTCGGCCCGCTGAACGGGCTGTAAATGCCCACGCACTTCTCTGCTGCTTTACAACAGATCCATCTGTATAGATGAGCACTTCGGGGCTATCTGAGTGTTCATAGATGAGCGCGTTAACCTCTGCATTGACAGCGGCAGGGTTCTGCTCTCTGCACTGTCTGTCGAGTGTGATAATGCAGGAGAAAGTGCACTTAAAAGCTGGAGGCACCGGCACTCATTCCTTGCCGGGGTTGATATTGGTAAGACTGCAGACTTGTCTGACGACATCTTCCGCCCGACCCATCCATGATTTGCCCTTCTTTAGCCTGTCACCCTTTTCTCTGAATATAGTTATATATATGAAGAATACACTCATGAACCAAAAAGGCAGACCAGTCAATTCAGCGACAATCGGTCATTTTTCCAAACATGTAGTTCACTGTGCAAACAACAGCGGACAGATGTAAAATCAGTCCACACAAATCTCACAGCTCACAATGTCGCGCCACGCACTCACTTAGTAGCAGTGCGACGGAACCATGTACTACCAGTCGAACATGAGAAAAATGCGAACGCAACCCCTAGCCACAAGCATAAACACGCCAAAACACTTAATGGTTCAATGCCTAACCGCCATGTTGGGGACAGGAAGTCATTTGATCCCCAATGCCAAGGACAAAGATATGTGGAGTCACTTGTTCGTGATTACCACAGAAGGTTAAATTTCCGATCGCAGTACGCAAGGAACCATGTTAACATAAGTCATAATAAGAAATCAATGGTTCTTGAAAAAAAAAATACTCTGCACTATGTTGGGATTCAAACCCGGCAGCGTCAGAGCTTTAGAAGGACATGATAACCTCTCAGACAAACTTCTCTGGTACATAATTTAGATGTGGTTGACTGTATTCATGCATCGTTTTAATTGCCCTGTTTGTCCCATCGATCTGATAGTGTGTGTCACCTGTAACAAGAATATTTGGATTGATTCAGAGGCAATCTTCACCGTACTATAAGACTAGCATTTGTGCCATCGTCGTCTCCCTCTTCTTCAGATTATACCAGAGGTCTGCAGCTCAGGGCATGAATTCAACAGCGCCGATAAGAATGCCATATAGGTACAACATACCATGTACTGTCATACAACTGTCAAAACTGTCATTTACTGCCAATATAGTACCTTGCGGTGTATGGCAGAGGGGTCTATGAGCCTGAGGAATAAAGGCCGCCTGGCTAGTGCAGTCGCCGCGAACTGTGCAGGTTAGGATTTTATTTTTGCCCCCGACAGAAAAAAATCCCACACCTTACCGAAGGATCGAACTCGGGTCTCCCGAAGGAGAGTCCGGCGTTCTAGCCACTCGATCAGCTGCTATGTGTGTGTATTCTGGATTCACTGGCATTACACTCTCTCATCCGAAAGAGCAAAATATGCATTATTAGCTGAAAGCAGTATTCAGTTTGGGAATACAATTATTTATTTCAAATCTTTTCCGTTCCACTGCAACTATATATATATACGATAAATAATTCATTTACGAAATTATGTGCCAAACAAAACGTAGGTTTGGAACAAAAAAAATGAATGACGGAAAATGGGAAGTAGAGTTTTGTCATAGTTATTACTTAAAGGTTGTTAATATGGTAACAGACATGTTGTATTATAATACAATGATCACAATTCAGCGATATATTAGCCCGTGGTAGATACGGGAAGTAGCTTAAAACTATTAATCAGCCCACGGCACTTAATCAGTTAAAAGAACAGCTATAAAAATAACATGACAGGTGTGCCATTATATTTAACTACAATGCTCTTTTCTGACACCTTCAAATACCACGACACAATGGATTCTGGATTCAACTTCTAAACTAAATATTACCTTCAAATACTACGACATTATGGATTCTGGATTCACTTTCTACACTAAATATTACATTCAAATACTACGACACAATTGATTCTGGATTCAACTTCTAAACTAAATATTATCTTCAAATACTACGACATTATGGATTCTGGATTCAACTTCTAAACCAGTGATTCTGAAACGGTGGGGAATTTTCGGGTTTGGGGGGATGGGGGGGGGGGGGGGGGGGGGGGATTAAGATTATTTCAAGATCGCGTTATTCAAGAACCGATTACTTGATATTGCTTTTCCCTCCATACTTTACAGTTCTTTACCTTTCGCCCTTCTGAAATTCGTGTTATAACGTAAGTAGACCAGCACATCACGTTTTATGTAGACGTATAGACTTGTTCTCGTATGTGTTATTACATGTAGCTTCCATTTTTACGTATACTGTGTAGGGGTTGGGGGAATGTATAGAGAGGAAATAAGAAAAAGGGGGGGGGCGGGGCAAATGACATTCTGAACATATGGTGAAGGGATGCATGGGCCAAAAACAGGTTGAGAACCACTGTTCTAAATTAAATATTAAGAATCTTAAAATATGAAAGACAGACTTCCGCTTTAATGCTATGCTATGTTTCTGCTGAAGAGGCTTTAGCCATTACGAGGCCTTCATCTCAACGTTATCCTCGAATACCCATGAGCCTCTTGTTTGATGTAGCAAAGTAAATGAACCTTTTCCCCACCCAAAGCTCATTGTGCGTATGTTGCTCCACCCATATTATCATGTGGTCTACGTCACACTGACCGCCTCGACTTCCAAAAACATTTATTGACACACATTTTAGATTGGGTCGCCCTGAGAGCCCGGATCAGTTTGAAACATCTCGAAAATAGCCCTGCACGGATCGAACCCTTGATCTCCAGGACGGCAGCGAGCTTCTAGCCACTACGCCACCGCGGTTCCCTCCATTAACATGGCATCTCGTGGTTCACGTGTTTTAAGTGACCCATTGCAAGAACGATGTATCCTAGATTCTGCTGATCTTCGTCACTCAAGCAGGCAAAACTAATAACCATGTCAGTTAAAATATAGTTAGTTGCATATCCTTTAAACGACGTCGCAGTCAAGACCAGCATTTGTGTGCTGTTGTGATCTCATGTCAAATGTACATTCAGTAGTTTGAAATTATGGTCGTGACAAGAACACTGAGCGGATCCACGAATCTGGTGATCGAGTGAAATGGCGAGTTATGACCGCCCACGCTTACCGGCTTGGCACATGATGGATGGATGGAGTTTTCCATTGCTTTCAGAACTACCAGCGCCCATACCATTTCGTTTAAAAAAAACCAACACAGAGCTTTCTGCTGCCAAATCGCCCGCAGCTGTGTTTCGAAAACGGGTATGCGAGATTACGTACTACGTCCGTAACGTCTTCGCCACGAAGAAGGCACCATGTCAGTACGGAAACCTTCATAGGTCAGTTTCGCAGGTTTGTAATGTTGCTACGCAGGTGCCTATTCCGCATCAACATTATGATTTTGAACCATTGAGATTTTAACGCCGACATAATTTACAAGGGACTTCCTAGCCCTCCCCTCCCCTCTTGTCCGTGAAGGTTAGGCTTAATTCATCATCCAGAAATCATAGTGAAGGGAGGTGGGGAGTTGCAAGCTCACAAAGGCATGACACAATGCTAGTTCCTGTCACGAAAGCGTTGAACACATTGCTTTCGACCTGATTGAAGTCTCATAGCTTTCCAGTATGAAACAGACGCCATGACACTAAACCACCTCTCCCACCTAAACATCACGACTCTATACTACCCAACCACTAAAACATTATGATTCTAAATCACCCCAACATCCTGACGCCATTACTGTAAAAAGCTCTACCTCAAAGAGGCATGGCTTTAAACCGCCCTAATTCCGAAGACCTGATCATGACCTACAAGATGTCATAACTCTAAATCATCCTGATTTTAACTACAACATGGCTCTAAATCACTTCGACCTCCAAAACGTCGTGATTCTAAACCACTTCGACCTCCAAAACGTCGTGATTCTAAACCACTTCGACCTTCAAGACGGCAGTGCTGTAAACTATTTCAACCTCCAATATGAGTGTTGTAAATTAGAGTAAGTGGTGGAGAAAGGGAGAATAGGATTATTGAAGAGAGAGATAATAGAACTGGTGGGTTAAGAACAGAAGTGGTGGAGTAAGCACAAATAGAAGTGACGGAGTAAGCAAGAATAGAAGTGGTGGAGTAAGTACGAATAGAAGCGGTGGAGTAAGCAAGAATAAAAGTGGTGGAGTAAGATTAGAAGTAGTGGAGTAAGTAAGAATAGAAGTGATGGAGTAAGAATAGAAGTGGCGGAGTAAGAATAGAAGTGGTGGAGTAAGAATAGAAGTGGTGGAGTAAAAATAGAAGTGGTGGGGCAAGCGTGAATAGAAGTGATGGAGAAAGGTAGCATAGAACTGGTGGAGAAAATGATAACTAAACTGGTGCAGACAGTGAGAATTGAACTGAGTGTAAAATTAATAACTGAACTGGGAGTAAAAGTGAGAGTTGAACTGGGGGTAAAAGTGAGAGTTGAATTGGGGGTAAAAGTGAGAGTTGAACTGGGGATAAAAGTGAGAGCTGAACTGGGGGTAAAAGTGAGAGTTTAACTGGGAGTAAAGGGGAGAGTTGAACTGGGAGTAAAAGTGAGAGTTGAACTGGGGGAGAAAGTGACATTAAAACACACATAAAAGTAAAGATTATAAGTGATAGTGAAAGTGAAATTAGAAAGATGGAGAAGGACACGAATGAAGAAATTCAGGGTAACAGTTATTTCTAGCCTGATTCTTAGCTGGGTGTTAAGTTTGTATTTCTTCTCGATTCGCCCAACATATTTTATTTGTCGACCCTTGATTCCGGTTTGTAATTCTCTTTTCACATTATGAACTGTCATTCTCAGCTGTGCCCATATCATTATAATCTCCGCGAATCTTGCAAAGCTTCCTCTTCATGTTCTATTTTGCCTTTCCCACATTTTTCGTGTCCTATATTTTCTATAACTAGGCACACTTATCTGTGTCGCTTTTCCTACGTGCTTGTCGTATACGTATGATATTTACCTTTAAAATCTTACCGAATCAATCCTGCCCCAGTTCATCTTGTCCCCGTCGGTTGTCTCCCCTCGTATGTATCGATAAATATCATGTTCCCTGAACAACTGTTATTGCCTACCCGTCATGTATTACCTCCCTTAGTTTCCAGGACCGACACAAAACTGCCAGGCTGCGCTCTGTGTTCAATAAGTCGATTTTATTACTACATCTTCATGTTTTCGGAGCCGGTTAAGTGAAGCAAGATGCAAGGGTAGGGGAGGGGAGTCGTCTATTTCTGAAGCATGAATGTGCTAATCTTCGTTCGGGTATCGATCGGCTGGGTTCATAAGCTGAACCGTTTAGTACTGGGAGTCGATGTATTGCAAGCTGATTAAGTCCTCCTGTTAGAAGTTGTCCCGTCCCTCCCTCCAAGAAATACATTAATTTAATCAACTGTCGAATCAGCGATAATAAATCGTGTTCTGTTAGAGACTTTCGTTGATAAAGATATTAAAGAGATCGGCAACAACTGTTGGGTATTGTAGTATTAGTTAAAAAGTAGCTGCATATCCTTTACAGGACGTCGCAGTCAACCCCAACATTGTTGGATGTTTGTGATTTCTTGGCAAGTTTACGTTCAGTAGTTTGTCATTGTTTTCGGAAAGACCGGCACTGATACTGATACCATTGTATTAAACCCAACACAAGGCGGTCTGCTGCCAAATCGCCTGCAGTTGTCGTTTCGAACGCGGTACGTGGGATTACGAATTGTGTCCGCAACGCCTTTGCCACAGAGGCGTAGTAATAGACAGAGCAAACACAGACTTCGTGAACATCTAGAAAACAGTAACAATGGTTATATCAAAGCGAAAGATAACATCAAACCGTAATATTACAGCAACAGGACAATTTACTTTACCAAGTCATTAAATTCAAATATTTAATTGCAATCACAACATGAGATAGCCCATCTGTCCTGTCTCCACCTTACAGTGGTGGAGGGGTTTGTGCATCCCAACGACAACAAGACCTAATCCGACGGTAGTACAGCTACTGGTGACATGGTTAATATCACACTATATGTGGGGTAATGAAATAATATAAGATTAGAAATTGGGGATTATGCGAAACGAAATAAAATGGAGCAAGCGAAAGGGCTTCTAAACACTGAGAAACAGTGCTGTTGTCAGGTCAGGTCAGACGTGTAGAGGTCGTTGGAGAAACTGGGACTGAAACAAAATACTGAAGCATCGATAACACATGAAATCCGTTCAAAATAAAGAGGATAATTAAGTCAGCATATTTAAACAGTAGCAAAATCAGAGCTACTTAAACCAGAAAGCATGATAAATACAAAGAAGCTAATAATTAAAACCAGAAGCTTATAATGGCCGACAGAAAGCTAACAGGAGAGGAAGAAGTAGCAGCAGTGAAAGGAAACCTCAGTAAACTTTACAGCATTGAAAGGGAAATAAAAGTTAGTTGCATATCCTTCACCGGACCTAGCAGTTCACCCCAGAATTTGTTGGCTGTTCGTTATTCCTGGACATGTTTACGTTCAGGAGGAGTGTGTCATTGGTTTCTGAATGACGGGCACCCATAACATTTCTTTAAAAAACAACGCAAGGCCATCTGCTGCCAAATCGCCCGAACCTGTGTTTCAAACGCAGTATGCGGGATTACGAACAGCGTCCGTAACGTATTCACCACGGGAAATAGCAGGGTCATATTATCAACCAAGTGGACTTACACAAGAACAGTTGTGGGAAAGTTGTCACCAATGTCGAATAAACAGGTGCTGAACAGTGAATACATATCTGAACAGAGAGAACATTTATAAATTGTTGCCAGCGAAGGATACCAGGACTAACATGCTATAACAGAATCACTTATGTGGAGTTTATGGAGAAACACTAACAAATTCCAACGAATCAAGATTTGAGGAAACAGTGTCGCATGGGTCGGACGCACAGAGAGAAACTTTATTAATGGTAATGCTCCATTGGGGGATAGTAGGATAGAGGAAGTAGCAGATTGTGGTCTTACACACAACTGGATCCTCGCCGGTGCCATGCTAATGTAGTCTGCTGAGATTCTCAGTGTGTGATCTAAGGAGAGAGACTGCAGCATTTATGGGAGATGTCGGTGTGCAATGAAAGTGATGTTAAACACACACACACACGCACGCACGCACGCGCACGTTCGCACGCACACACACACACAACACACACACACACACACACACACACACACAAACAAGCACTATTAATTATCCTCAAGACAGAACTAGTACAAAACATTCAAAGTACCGAAAGGAATAATTTTATTGCCAATGTTTCTTTATATAAGTCCATAACTTTCTTTCGCAATGTTAAACGATATATCATTTCCTCATATCCGCACACACTTCAGATGTTAGTCTTACAATGAAATTTCTTTAAATGCTGGAGTTTTGTCTGTTTAATCTACGTAAGTTATAAATAATGAAACACGTTTTATTCATCAGTTCCATTAATCGATTGAAAGTAACATATATAAACGAGTCACATATGTTCTTTGTCTGAGCATACTCCACAACAACGATTTGAAGAACGCACATTTTCTAGCAAGAGAGTATTTACGAAACAACATTTCAAAGGTGTACCTTGAGAACTTGTAAAGTTTTTCTACTGCAGCAGCAGTAGCAGCAGCAGCAGCAGTAGCAGCAGTAGCAGCAGCAGTAAGTAGCAGTAGCAGCAGCAGCAGCAGCACAGCATCATCATCATCATCATCATCAATATCATCATCATGTTTTTACACGAACACTAAAGCATCCAATCATATGTATGCAGGGAAGCAGAGGTGTTTATAAGGCACCAGGGCCGAGTTATATACTGGCCAAGACTTCATAACGCGTCCTCGTCGAGCGTCCTGGGCAACAGGTCCCTTCGGGGTCCTGGCTAAAGTCAGTAGGATCGCCGATTCCTCCGAAGTCGGAGAGTGTCTGCCTGTACGGCGAGTAACCACCAGTCTGCACACCAATAAGCCAGACATGGGACAACGGATACTCACGCAAACCTCAGGTCCTGTACGACATCACACTGATGTTGGACAACAGGATGCCTTCATCCGACATACAGGGACTTTGCGTTGGAGCTCAAGCCAATGAACACAAGCAAGAAAGCATATGTATGCAATTGTCTGCAATCTTAGACCAATCATGGCTTAGAATGCCGATTTGCTAAAGGAAGACATATACATCATAAGAAAAAAAAAAGGGGGGGGGGGGGGAGAACGAAACTACATATATATATTGTAGTTGGTTACTCACGTTGTCGTTGGTAAACTCGTCATCGTGCAAGAATTCTCTTCCGATTCAAAAGGTTTTAATCCAGTGTCATCATCTGTGAAAGAAAAGAAAAACAAATGATAATTTTATTGAATGCAATATTGAACATAAATTGTCGTTTTATATTCTCTTAATCTCATCTCGGCCCTCTGGAAAGACTGTTGATATTTAAAAACTATGCCTTTGCTGCTGCACCAATGATCAGCTATAAAACCACCCGGATACCTACTCTACGTGTTAAAGAATCAGTCTCCGTACACCAAATCAAGCTTGCATTCAGTTCCAGTTTGAGTGCCAAGGAACTTGCATATGTACAGCGGAAAGACAATTAGCAAATCTAGTAGCCAGCGTGCCAGGAAAAGAGAATTAATGTCTTCAATCCCTATGCAGTCGAAAGGTTATAAAACGCCGATTTTAATGATTTCTCAACACCTCATTAAATATGGGCATTGCGTGCACAAAGAATAAGCGTTTCGTATACTGTTACTGACATCCATCCATCATGTGCCATGCCGATAAGCGTGGGCGGTCATGTTCTGTCATCTCACTTGATCACCAGAGTCGTGGATCAGCTCCGTGTTCCTGTCTCGACCATGCCACATGGCCAAGCCATCCAGGTATTTACTTCTCGGTCTTCCCCTTGGTCTCTTCCCTTCGATCTTGCCAGTCGTCACCAAGTTTTCCAAGTCATTTCTTCTCATAACATGCCCCAAAAATGTTGACTCTACATCTAATGACTCTAATCGGTTTCCGATCTTCATTTGTTTCTTAAGGACTTGTTCATTGGTTTTTCTGTCTAAGATACTGACAAACAATAAACACTTGCTCAAATAAAGTGAGGCGTTAGCAATAAGGCGGTTCCAGTCGGTTTTGTGCAAACAGAAAAAGTTCGTCTTAAATTAGAAATGACCGTGGAGATAACAAATCTTCCACACTCGGACAGTACCCGGGACTTGATGTTTTAATTATTTCAGCTGAAGTTTTATTCACCTATTCACTTAATATGATATATAACCCTGCAGTATACACCTGACAAGATGCAGCAATATATACCAGGGCAATAAATCGTGCAACATATTGTTTGTGGCTTCTGTGTTTAAAATATTAATCTGTTGCCACTTCCCCTAACTCATGATGTTTATTTCCTGGGTGTTTGTCTTATGTTCACGTTTCTGTAGGTCGACGCTTTCCTCTTCTTCCAGAGCCCATGCCTTCATGGCTCTTCTTTTCTTCGAAACAAAAACAAGCAAACAGTAATGGAAGTAAACTATGACTTTAATTTTCTTCCTGTTTTCTTTATCTCCCTGTGGAGCACAGGCTTTGAGTTATAGATGTACTGTTCGTCTGCCAGGATTTATTGTCGAGATTCCTTCCTACGGTAGAGTAGAGCAAGCATCGAAAAAAATACGAAATACAGGACTGATGACATTAACTCTGGATAAACTCATTCAAAAACCACATTTTCACAAGTTCAGTTTAAGGAGTGAATTTGGAGTTATAAATGGTACAATAATTTGAATCTTGCTCCTTCAGATCTGAACATTCATTCTGCATATCCGTACACAGGTTACTAGAAGTTATGTGTAGACATACTAACATAGAATAAGAGCAAAATATCTGACTTAAAATAAGGACGGCACGATCAATAGAATGCACAAATTATTGCCTGACATATTTCGCTGCATCTCGTCTAATGCTTACTTTGAATTGTTTGCTGACGTTCTGGCCATAGGCTCTCTCTCTCTCTCTCTCTCTCTCTCTCTCTCTCTCTCTCTCTCTCTCTCTCTCTCTCTCTCTCTCTCTCTCTCTCTCTTTTCTGTGTGTGTGTGTGTTTTTTTTTTTTTTAAACGACACATTAAACGCATTGTCTCTATCGGTTACATGATCGGCTACCACAAAATAGATGACTGTTAAAGTTTGCTGAGGCCATTGCCGTTCATATAACCAAGGCAACTTTATGTAAATAACAAAACATGCTAATCAGTTTTAAATTAATGTGCTAGCCGTGGTAGACAGTTTAAATTATTGTGGGAATATGCATGTTGCACATTTCAGCTTGAAAGATTTATCGCGATGCTTTAGTTCACTTTGTGTGATTTCTTCAGTACTCACATGACGAGATGCGGCGAAATAAAACCAGTAATAAATGTAGTTTGGGTCTTTATTATTCGCGTCCACGTCGGGATAAGATTTGAAGTCATCTGGTCTCGTCAAGTCTACGTAGCGAAGTGCTTATACTGTCTGCCTCTGGCCCCGTACGCTGTGGTTTGATTCCGAGCTACGTCGTTCTGTTCACGAGTGAAATTTTCTCGGATAATTCTGGAGGTCGTTGCTGGAGCTACGGAGTTTGTGCTTTGTGCAGCGCTTCCGACAGACCCCCCCCCCCCTACCTCCCCCCTAAAGGAAGAGACTGCCACATGGGATAAAACTAGGTGCAATGAAGTAGATAAAACCTCGCGATGTTTAAAACTCTTAATCTGGTCTTGTAGAGTCTCAACTACTGGAGTCAGTGTAAGTAGAGCTGGGTACATTTGGAGACATTTGAAGACGCTCTTTTGGCTGTCTTTGAACTCAAGGGTAGTCCATACACACTACTTCTAGTAGTGCTGGACTGATTTTTATTTGCGAATTAGATTTCCCTACTACCAGTTTCCCACGCCATCTGGCGAACCCACTACGACTTCAATCTAAGTCCCCACGTCAAGGACGAGAAGTTAACATTTTAGTCCAACTAACCGGTGTAAGGGTTGAATCCGTTACCTCGGCATCAGGACACTGGAAGTTTATAAGCGAGCGCTCTTATATTTTCGGCCATTTTGACCAGAGTTTAGAGCCATTCAAGTAACAAGCGCTATACTTGCTGTTTACTAAGATACTAAGAATAAACATGCTAGGGTAGTAAGCCACTTACGCGTGGTGAAGACAGCAAGCAGTCGAAGACCTCAACTACACACCTACACAACCATAATGACAGCCCGAGGATCCACAGATTGGGTTGTGAGACAGAAGAATGGGATATGATTAATGCGAGTAGTGTAGGGGAAGAAATGTAGCTCAGAACAAATAAGGAAAATACGATGACTTAAAACTAATAATTCGAGAAAGGAAAGAATGCGGTAGCAAAGAAAAGGCACCCGATGGGTACATAAATACAGTTAAGCTTCTGTTAAATCGTAACCAAATAATATTAATTAAGAAAATGAAAGCTAAGGAAAAATATGAAGGAAGGAAATACGTGCATTAAAAATAGTATAATGTAATAAGAAAAGACAGAAGGAAGGAAGTAGGAAAAACACAAAGAGAAGATCAAATTGCTGAATAACCAGAAGAGTAGGTAATTAAGCTGAGAATATAAGCAGACGAAATGAAGATATTCAGAAGTGAGTAGAGGAAGAATGAAGTGATTAGGACAGACAGACAGACAGACAGACAGACAGACAGACAGACAGACAGACAGAAGGAAGGAAGTGATAGCTCATGTTGGGAGGTCAGTACATGAGACAGGCAGGCAAGCAGGCAGACAGACAGGCAGACAGACAGTCAGACAATTAGTGGAATAAAGATATAAGAATCGAAGAGTGAAAAGATGAAGCAAGAAAGAAACATGCCTCCATTTTCAGTTCTACTGACAAATGTGATAATACATCCATCCAAGGAGACAGCCGCGCAGTTATACAGATTATGCTGCCCATCCTGCACCCATCCTGAAACAGAAGTTGATTCACATGCAACAAACACACAGACAAACTCTAAAGCCGCAGCATATTAACACAACATTCAAACATTGTGAATGTCTCAGAACGTATTTATGAATTAACTTCAGCATGAATCAATATTGTATCACAGAACGTACAGTTGTCCAGAACTGAACTATCGAGCTCACATTCGCCCGGGTACTTTTGTCCGGATTCGTTGTCCTTTCATGTGCCTGGTCGAGAAACAACCTGCTTGGGTAATTTGGTCCTGTTGCATGTCGTTATTATTTAATAACATCTAGGATTGTATGCACGTCAATGGGAAGTATTTTCACCAGGAAATAATGCTCTTTGGTGCAAACTTAACTCACGAATTGTCAAAGCATGGGCACAAATATGAAGGTGAAAGAGAGATGAAAAGCTTAAACTTTGGTGCAAATTTAACACACGAATTGTCATGGCATGGGCACAAATATGAAGGTGAAAGAGAGGAACGATAAAGAACAATCTTGATATCTTATTTTCGTCTTTTGTTCGCTCGAAATTGATGCTGTTTTTTGTATAAGCTTCACTGGGGTTTGTTTTTTTAGATCATTCAGTGGCTCATAAAGTATCTTCCACTGTTGTTTCTCTAGGCTGGAAGGTTTGCCTGGATATGTCGTGTGGAGGAAGTGCAAGAATATATCATCCGCTGTCTGGGAAGTGGCACTGATGGGAAATCCACAGGTACACTGATTTGGCAATCTTTAAATGTCCTATACATGTTGCACACAATAATGATTTGCTCTTGTCTGTTCATAGAATGGTAATTGCCTTGTGCTGATGTTGGCGGCTTTCTGATTGATTTCATGATTCTTTTCTCTTGGTCGTTTATGAATGGTGTATCAGGTTGCTCATCTGTACTAACTAATTATGATTAATTATAACGCTTTAATACATGTTGAATATTTTTGTAGTATGCAGAATGCCACATGGCAAGATCAAGCGAAATATGTCAGGCAATAAATTGTGTAATATATTGTTATCGTCTTTATTATTTCAATTCACTAATCGATTGTTAACTCTTGAAGGGCAGTATTTGGGGCCAATATTTGGTCCTTCATGTTGGGAGGTCACTATTTAGAGCTGATGTTTGGTAGCCTTCACATTTAGAGGTGACTATTAAGAGCTGATATTTGGTAGCCTTTGGAGGTCAGTACATGGACCAGATATTTAAAACATGTATGTTGGGAGATCAGTACATGGGACGTATGTGTGATAGCTCATGTTGAGAGGTCAGTATATGGGACGTATGTGTGATAGCTCATGTTGGGAGGTCAGTACATGGGACGTATGTGTGATAGCTCATGTTGGGAGGTCAGTACATGGGACGTATGTGTGATAGCTCATGTTGGGAGGTCAGTACATGGGACGTATGTGTGATAGCTCATGTTGGGAGGTCAGTACATGAGACGTATGTGTGATAGCTCATGTTGAGAGGTCAGTACATGGGACGTATGTGTGATAGCTGATGTTGGGAGGTCAGTACATGGGACGTATGTGTGATAGCTCATGTTGAGAGGTCATACATGGGACGTATGTGTGATAGCTCATGTTGGGAGGTAAGTACATGGGACGTATGTGTGATAGCTCATGTTGAGAGGTCAGTACATGAGACGTATGTGTGATAGCTCATGTTGAGAGGTCAGTACATGGGACGTATGTGTGATAGCTCATGTTGGGAGGTCAGTACATGGGACGTATGTGTGATAGCTCATGTTGAGAGGCAAGTACATGGGAAGTATGTGTGATAGCTCATGTTGGGAGGTCAGTACATGGGACGTATGTGTGATAGCTTATGTTGAGAGGTCATACATGGGACGTATGTGTGATAGCTCATGTTGGGAGGTCAGTACATGGGACGTATGTGTGATAGCTCATGTTGAGAGGTCAGTACATGGGACGTATGTGTGATAGCTCATGTTAAGAGGTCAGTACATGGGACGTATGTGTGATAGCTCATGTTGGGAGGTCAGTACATGGGACGTATGTGTGATAGCTCATGTTGAGAGGCCAGTACATGGGACGTATGTGTGATAGCTCATGTTGGGAGGTCAGTACATGGGACGTATGTGTGATAGCTCATGTTGGGAGGTCAGTACATGGGACGTATGTGTGATAGCTCATGTTGGGAGGTCAGTACATGGGACGTATGTGTGATAGCTCATGTTGAGAGGTCAGTACATGGGACGTATGTGTGATAGCTCATGTTGGGAGGTCAGTACATGGGACGTATGTGTGATAGCTGATGTTGGGAGGTCAGTACATGGGGCGTATGTGTGATAGCTCATGTTGGGAGGTCAGTACATGGGACGTATGTGTGATAGCTCATGTTGGGAGGTCAGTACATGGGACGTATGTGTGATAGCTCATGTTGAGAGGCCAGTACATGGGACGTATGTGTGATAGCTCATGTTGAGAGGTCAGTACATGGGACGTATGTGTGATAGCTGATGTTGGGAGGTCAGTACATGGGACGTATGTGTGTTAGCTCATGTTGGGAGGTCAGTACATGGGACGTATGTGTGATAGCTTATGTTGAGAGGTCAGTACATGGGACGTATGTGTGATAGCTCATGTTGGGAGGTCAGTACATGGGACATATATTTGATAACCCTCATGTTGGGAGGTGTACATGGGACATTTATTTGGTTATAACTACGATTAAAGTAAGTTGCATGTCCATTACAGGACATCGCAATTAACCCCAGCATTGTTTCGCTTTTTGTGAGTACCTAGACAATGACATGTACATTAACTTTCCATTGTTTTCTGGAAGACCGACACTCATACAATCACAATCAATACAAGATTGTGTTGATTGTGATTGTATGAGTGTCGGTTTAAACCGTCTGCAGATGATTTGCAATCCTCCCCTTGGTATGGTGAGGATGTGTGAAACGTTTCCACTGCCAACGATGTTTAACTGAGTCAGAGCCAAATGTGATCTCTCATTTGGACAGTAGGACGATATATCGCCATACTAGGGTCATCGTTTTATTTGTTTTGTTTCGTGGTGCCTTCCAAAATTTTAATGCTCAGTGATCGAAAATGTACATTATAATACTAGCTTATTTGATTATGTACTATGTTTGGTTCAAACTTACTCTTTTTTTTTTTGGCATTGAATCAGTTAATACCAACAAGCGGCAAATGTCCCGTGACAAACATAAGACATCGTATTTTGTTCTATAAGAATTAATAATTGCGATAAATAGCTTCTTGCTTGGCTCGGTATGTATCAAGCATCCCACGTAACGCTCATTGGGTTGTTTGTAATTAGACAATTGAATGTGCTGGCTGTTGTTTGGCTTTCCTTGTATACAGAAGTCACAAGAACAGGGCATTTTTTCCTACGCGAGTGTGTGAGTTGAGTGAGTGAGTGAGTGAGTTAGAGATTGAGTGAGTGAGTGAGTGTGTGAGTTGAGTGAGTGAGTGAGGAGTGAGTTAGAGATTGAGTGAGTGTGTGAGTTGAGTGAGTGAGTGAGTGAGTGAGTGAGTTAGAGATTGAGTGAGTGAGTGTGTGAGTTGAGTGAGTGAGTGAGTGAGTTAGAGATTGAGTGAGTGAGTGAGTGTGTGAGTTGAGTGAGTGAGTCAGTGAGTCAGTGAGTGTGTGAGTTGAGTGAGTGAGTAAGTGTGTGAGTTGAGTGAGTGAGTGAGTGAGTGAGTGAGTAAGTGAGTTAGAAATTGAGTGAGTCAGTGAGTTAACTAGTTATTGTGTAAATTAGTTAGTTATTGTGTGAGTTAACTAGTTAGGAAGTTACTTTATGAGTGAGTAAGTGAGTTAGTTAGTTAGTTAATGAGTGAGTTAGCTAGGTACTTACTTAGTGAATGAGTGCGTGAATGAGTGAGTGAATTAGTGAGTTAGTAAGTGACTTAGGTTTCTGCCATATGACTAGGTCTCTTTCCGCAGGGCGGTCTGCCGAAAGCATCGCACAAAGCACAAACTCTGTAGCTCCAGCGACGACCCCCAGGAGTCTCCGAGAAAATGAACTTGTGAACCGAAAGACGCAGTCTGGAATCGAACCCACAACCTTCGGAGTGCGAGGCAGATGGCTTTACCACTTCACCACAGAGATTCCCGAGAGGCGCAGTCTAGGAAAGCATCATTCAGAGTTAAGTGAGAAGCACCATCCTTGCCACAGACCTCTCTGACCTAATGACCTAATTTGACCTAATTTTTAAGACTTAAAAAAAAGTTATTCAGTTAGTTATTGTGTGAGTTAACTTGTTAGTTACTTACTTAGTGAGTGGGTTAGCTAATTAATGAGTGAATTAGCTAGCTAGTTACGTAATGTGTGAGTGAGTGTGTGAATTAGTGAGTGAGTGAGTTAAATAGTTATCAGTCCACAGATCATCCTCAATGCACATCGAACAATTAATCCATAAGTGTTCAGACCCCCTCCTCTGTATCCCCCTCAGCTTGGAGAGGTTCATAACACAAGTTCTGTGCTGGCTGACTATTCTTGTTTGGCTTCCAGCGTGGCGCTGTAGTCTAGCTTAACCCAGTTTGACTTGGTGTTCTTCCAGGCTGGTCATAGTTGCAGAATCATACCCACCTCCCAAGTCATTTACACGTCCTGCCTCGCTGAGGGGTTTCAGGATGTTAGTTTGGTCCATTGCTAGTCCACGCCCGACAGCAGCCACGCCTTCAAGCCTATCTGCTAGTTGGTTTTCTCCTACACCGGCGTGTCCTGGCACACAAATGAAACATATATTAATTTCCACTTCTACTGGGGCATTGAGTATGTGGTTGTATTCCCACATTATTATAGGTCAATATCTCACCGGGCGCATTTAGAGGTCCCATTTTAAGATCGGTCGACCTGGAAGCTCAAGTAAATTGTAAAACAATCGCCTATTTGGGGATTCAAACACTTAACCACAGGGTGGGCAGGCAAGCATGCTAGCCACTGCGGAATGTGGCTAACTGTCATGATAGGCAGGAAGTAATGGAATTGTGTTGCAATGTTTCGCAAAGATGAAGCTGGGAAGTAGGGATTAGGAGTCTCTCAGTTAGGATTTCTCGAAAAGGCAAAATAGCTTTCAGCCTCTACTGTATAACTGCTTTGTTAATCTTATATATAAAAGGCGATCTCCGTCTGTCTGTAAGTCCGTATGTCCTTTATGCGTTCGCGAACGGCCCATCCGATTGAGATGAAATTTTCTACACGTCTTCCTTTCATTCCAGCACAGCCCACTGTGATATATTTTTAGTGTGAAATCGACTGCTTACCCAATATTATTTAATTTTCCATTTTTCATTGTAATTTCTATACAGCGAGGGGACTTAACTCTGTAAATGTTATTTCAAGGGGCATAACTTTTCTGTATAACTTATAGTCATATTGTTGCATCGTTTTCAAAGATTTATAAACTCTTTGTCTATAGTTATATACCGGCATATGAGTTATAATAAATAATGATACAATCTTTAAGGCATTTTCAAAGTTTTCTTAAAAATAATGCATAATGCATAACATTGTAACTCATCTTTTTATGCTTAAAGAATAAATAAATAATAGTTACCTTATCTCTATCAAGTTTGAAGATTTTATATTTCTTTACACTGTCGCCAACTCTAAGAAGACATGGAACAACTTCAGCCATTATTAAATCTACAGGCATATGCGTTATATTCCTCCTCCTCCTCCTCCTCTCCCCTCCTAAACCTCCTACCCTCTTCCTCTTCCCCTCCCCCTCCTCCTCTCTCCCTCCTCCATCATCCTCTTCCATCTTTCTCCTCCTCCTCCCTTCCTCCCTCTTCCTCTCCTTCCTCCTCCTCTTTCCTCCTCCTCCCTCTTCCTCCCTCTTCCTCCTCTTGCCTCCTCGCCCTCCTCCCTCCTCCTAATCACTCCTCTTCCTTCCTCCTCCTTCTCCTCCTCTATCCTCCTACTCCCCTCCTCCTCATCGCCTCCTCCTCCCTCCTCCTCCTCCTACGTCCTCCCCTCCTCCCTCCTCCTTCCTCTTCCTCCTCTCTCTTCCTCCAGCTCCTCCTCCCTCTCTCCTCTCCTCCTCCCTCCTCCTCATCCTTCTCCTCCTCCCCTCCCTCTATCCCTCTCTCCTCCTCCTCCCTCCCCTCTACCGCCCCTCCTCCTCCCTCCACATCCTCCTCCTCCTCCCTACTTTCTCCTCCTCCCTCCTCATCCTCCCTCTCCCCTCCTTCTCCTCCTCCTCCTTCTCCCTCTTCCTCCTCCCTCCTCCTCCCTCCTCCTCCCTCCTCCTTCTCCCTCCGCCTCCTCCCTCCTCCTCTCTCCTCCTTCTCTCTCCTCCTCCCTCCTCCTCCATCTCCCTCCTCCTCCCTCTCCTCCCTCCTCCTCCCTCCCCTCCCCCTTATCCTCCTGCGTTCTTCTCCTCCCTCCGTCTCCCTCCTCCTCCTTCTCCTTCCTCCTCCCCCTCCCTCCTCCTCCCTCTTCCTCCTCCCCCTCCTCCTCCCCTCCTCCTAACACCTCCTCCTCCATCCTCCTGCCTCCTCCTCCCCCCTCATCTACCTACTTCCTCCTACCTCCTCCTCCCTCCTCCTCCTCTCTCCTCCTCCCTACTACTCCTCCTCCTTCCTCCTCCCTCCTCTTCCCTCCTCCTCCTCTCTCCGCCTATCTCTTCCTCCCTCCTACTCCTCCCTCCTCCTCCCTCCTCCACCTCCCTCTTCCTCCTCCCAGCTCCTACTCCTCCTTTTTCTTCTTCTTCTGCTGCTGCTGCCGCTGCTCCATTTACCCAAGTTAATTGTTGGGGAAGATGTAAAGATCTTTCAAGTGCTCTTTCTAATGCTTTTTGTAAGTTGGTCTTCGTTTATCTAAGGTTGTTCTAACTGCAACCAATAAATGATTAGACAGACAGACAGACAGACAGACAGACAGACAGTCGGGAACGGGAACTTATATGACTACTTATATGAATTAAATGAGATGCTCCCCATCAGGGGCTGGGCGAAGCCGGGCCGGATCAGACAGACAGACAGATAGTCAGACAGACAGACAGATAGATAGTCGGGAACGGGAACGTGAGCTTATATGACTACTTATATGAATTAAATGAGATGCTCCACACCAGGAGCTGGGCGATGCCGGGCCGGGTCAGACAGACAGACAGACAGACAGACAGACAGACAGACAGACAGACAGACAGACAGACAGATAGTCGGTAACGGGAACGGGAACTTATATGACTATTTATATGAATTAAATGAGATGCTCCCCACCAAGGTCTGGGCGAAGCCGGGCCGGGTTAGCTAGTACTCAATAAAGCTTTAGCTGATTAAATCGTAATTCAGCGACAATAATAATAATAATAATAATAATAATAATAATAATAATAATAATACAAAAACAATTTAGAAGGATGATATGACGTTCAGTAGATGAAAAAAGAAAGAAAAAAAAAGGACAGGGAAGCAGGGGTAAGCACGAGAGGAAACAGTAAAAGTAAAAGGAGGAAGGGGTTGAGCAAGAAGTAAAAGAAGAAAGAAGACGAGGAGGAAGTAAACAAAAAAACAACGAGAGGATGGAAGTAACAGGTGGTGGTGTGGAGAGGGAGGAGAAAGAGGAGGATGTGAAGGAAGAATAAAGAAACAATAGGAAAAAGAAAGAAGAAAGAAGAAGAAGAAAGAAGAAGAAGTGATACTCTTAGGTTTGCGTTACGACTGAGAGTGAGTATTCCGTGGAATGTTTGGCTCATATACTGGAAGAATTATCTTTACGGGAAATAATCGTTAGGAAATTGTTTGTATTTGTCACTGAATGCATCAGACAGGTTGGCAGAACATACACAATAAGCATTAATTCTAAACATATTGCTTTTACACCAATGGAATAATGTTTATGTTTATGATTTCCTTGTAAACAGAGCTGTGTTCCAAATCTCTCTCTCTCTCTCTCTCTCTCTCTCTCTCTCTCTCTCTCTCTCTCTCTCTCTCTCTCTCTCTCTCTCTCACTCTCACTCTGTCTCTCTCTCACTCTGTGTCTGTCTCTTTCTCTCACTCTATGTCTGTCTCTCCCTCTCTCACTCTTTTTCACTCTTAATCTCAATCTCTCTCTCTCTCTCTCTCTCTCTCTCTCTTTCTCTCACGCTCCATTATTCTCTCTATCCCTCCTTCCCTCTTTTTCTTACATTATATATAACCTGTAGAATTCCACGAAATCTTGAAAAGATAATTACCGGTTTCCTCTTGTCTTCCACATTCACACGGGGTATGTTACCCGCGAGTTTAAAAACAATTTCCGACTGTCATGATAAGAGTGTTCTGCTCTGTCTGTACATCTGCAAAGTTATGGCTGGCTGGCTGTTTGTCCGTACTTGATAATTTCTGGCTAACAGATCTATTCTAACTTAAGGTAAAGGTAGCCCCATTGCAGAAACTGTAGTGGTAATATGAAGTTTTAGACCTCATTCTAGGTCACAGCATGAAAAGCTATGGTGGCAGGTTTCCTCCGTCTTCCCTTCCGATCCCATACAATTTCCCCAGCAAATATTCTGACAACAGTCTGATATTCATTTTGAATCTGGGTCGAAAACAAAGTTGTAGTGTTTGGAAACAAGAATTCTGGCAGTGCTAGGTATTGCACCTGGGTCAATATCTGGGCAGATAAGCACAAAGGACACAATACCACTACGGTTTCAGCATCATCGTAATCACGTGCCATGTTGATGCTCGTGGGTGCTCTTGTTTGCCACTTCGCGCCATCATCAGAGCATGGGATCAGGTTTGTGTTTGCATCGAGATTATGGTATATGGCCTAACTATTCAGGTACTTTTCACTTTGTCTTGCTCTTTGCTCTTTTCCCCTCATGCTTATCAGTTGTTACTAAGTTTAATAGTTTATTTCTCTCCTGAAACACGCAAACAGTCGTGACTGTCTTCGTCTAATTCTTCTAATAAATTCTGGGTGACTAATTTAACACTGAACGATGCACTCAACCCGGGATTTGAACCAGTTACCTGAAAAGAATGATACAAACAGATTTATTTGGTCATGTGGTGAGAAGAGAGGCTTGGAGTACATCGTAACAACTGGAGAGATCACGGGGAAAAGAGGCAGGAACAGACAAAGAAATGATGCTGTACGGACTCAGGCAGTGGCATGGAGGAATATCGACAGAGTTGATCCAGAACACCAAAAACCGAGATCTGTGGAGAAACATGAACGCCTACGCCAGCTGGCAAGGCACTTTATGATGACGATGATGATCTCCAAATGAAATCATAATCTCACTGAAAAAAGTAATGGTATGCTCTCGCACTTCTAGCATGCCGAATACACATTCAACTTCAGGTAAACGATGTCGTCATTGGAGATGCCATGCGTGAATTTTGGTGTGCATTTATATTTTAGTCTTTCTGTTGTGTAGCCTTGTCTTCCTATTTCTACTTATTTCGCATGTTTTCCAAGGGTGTCAATCAAAATTTCTGTATTTATGTACAATGTTTAAAGCAGCAGCATTAATGTTGGTATTGTATAAGGCACCTGTCGTTTTCTGGTCTGAACGCTTAGCTCCAGCATATTCAGCTGTTGAAGCTTGTAATATCTAGGTTTGGTAGCCTAGTGGCTAGGGTAGAACCTCAACACACATGAGTCAATGCTTTTATATGAGTGGCTGGCCCCTTGCTATCTTGACAGACGATAGTTTGTAAATTGGAGTCCATGAGTCGGTGCACCTTACTGTCTTGACAGACGATAGTTTATAAAATGGAGTTATACCTCTCCATAGCACACAGCATATATCATACATATATTGCTGGTCTCCATGGCCTAGGAGTTAAACGAATTTCTCCATAATCCCGTTTATCCACGTAGGGTAAAGCGGCGCGCGAGCATTGGAAGTGGTTCTCGCCGCGTTGGTAACTAACGGGATAAGCGAGCCGGCCGCTCAGAAAACAATGGCAAACTACTGAGAGTAATCTTGCCAAGATATCAACGACAGCGGTAAAATGCTGGTATTGACAGCGATGTCCTGTAAAGGATATGCGAAAAAAAATACATATAATAGGAACATGGAGATTATTAAAGGGTTAAAGTCTCTGGAGTATTTATGCTCGTGGCTACCATTTGCATTCGCATTTTCCTCATGCTGGACTGGAAGTGTATGGTTCCGCCGCTCTGCTACTGAGTTGAATGCGTGGTGACTGAATTTCGTGCTAAATGTCTGCAGTTGTTTGGAGCGTGAACTGCATGTTAGGAGTAATGACGGCCGGCATTGTCTCAGAACTGAGTGATTTTGCCTTATGCAAAAATGTGTGGTTAATGGTGTTCTATAGTGTGTTTACTTTTGTCTGCCCCAATATAAAATGCCATATCTCAGTAACCAACTGAAGGAAAATGATGAGATTTAGCATATAACCTTATCATTATGTCCACCCAACAAAACAATTTTTGTTCTGGAGATTTTACAGCAGATTTCAAAGTTTGTTTATATGCGGTATATAATTTACGGGTCAGAGATGAAGTTCATAATTTTAAATGTATTACAGCGTAGCCAGACAATCAGCGTTCAATGTTGAATATTTTACGTTTTTCACGGGATTGGCCTTATGCCAAGAACCCCGCGCAGTTTAAACTGGGACTGTTCAGAGGTGTCGTCAAACTGTGGGTTATTTCATGAATCCTGATTATTATTATTATTATTATTATTATTATTATTATTATTATTATTTAAATCTTACCACTTATCGCTAACATTGAAATGTGTGAATATTTTTCAATGGGATTGAATGCGAAATTGTGTATACACTTCAAAGCATCGCTATGAAGTTGTACACATATTTTTGTATAGAAGCTGATCGCAGGAAACTGTTTTATACTATTACAAATTCCGAAAAAAGAACAGTGCATGCATTGGGTTTGAGTAAACGGTCATTTCGTCGATGGGTGCAAGAATCTGGAATTAAATCACCACGCAATAACCAAACGGTAGGTAGAAAGGTTATTGTAGACAGCTTTGAACAAAATGTCATAAGGCGAGCTATTATAAAAATGCTTTAAAAAGTCGCTTAAAAGTCGACAGGGTCGACTTCATTGCACCGGGTTCTATCCCATATGGCTCGGTCTCTTTCCGCAGCGCGGAAAGCATCGCACAAAGCACGAACTCCGCAGCTCTAGCGACGACCCACAGAAGTCTCCGAAAAATTTAACTCGTGAACCGAAGGATGCGGCCCGGAATCGAACCCACAACCTTTGGAGCCCGAGTCAAAAGGCTTGACCACTTCGCCACGGAGACTCCTAAAATTATAAAAATTTTGGATTTTATATCCAGGATTATCCAGCATTATAAAAATACTGGATGCCAAAGAAACAGAGACTGTAAGAAAACTTAAGGTTTGGTTGAGAAAGAACAATAACATAGAGCTAAAACAACTTTGTGGAAAATTATAAGGACATCATCTTCACTTTTAGAAAGTACAAGGGAGGTAGAAATATTCTTTGCGAGCAACCGCATTTAGGAGCAATGAGAAGCAGATACCTACGTGAAATAAGGGAAATGCGCAAAGAAAATTATGGCATAGTGTATTTGGATGAAATGTGGATCAATGCGCACCACACAAGTGATAAGGAATGGCAATCAGTGGATGGACAGATAAAGCGATATGTGCCCAGTAGTATAGGACAGCTTTTGGTCATGGCCCATGCTGGTAATACGCATAATGGCTTACAACAGAATGCTGGGCTCGTGTTCGTATCAAAGCATACAGACAATAGGGATTATCATAATAAGATGAATGGTAATGTATTTAGAGATTGGCTCGAGAATACTGTGCTTCCATCCCTAGATAGACCGTCGTGTCCAATTATGGACAATGCATGATATCAATGTTGTTGCCCAAGAAGACAAAATACCTACAGCATCGAGCACAAAGGGAGCAATAAAGATATGGCTCCGAATGGAAAACATACCATTTCCAGAAAGGTATTTCTAGCTAGAATTGTTGTCCCTTGTAAAACAGACGCCAAAAAAGCAAGAAATATCAAATCGACAAGTTGATAGAAGAGCATCGTCATGGTTGCTTGAGACTTCCGCCGTACCACTCTCATTTTAACCCTATAGAACTTGTGTGGGCTAAAATTAAAGGACAGGTGGCAGCTGACAATACTATATTCAAATTGTCTGACGTCAAGATACTAATCCAGTCCGCGCTATTAAATATTGATAAAAGTTACTGGGAAAATGTGAGGACCATGTGTTGAAAGAGGAAGAGGACTATTGGAGAAAGGATGGATTGAATTTTATGCAACCGAGAGCAGTCATCAACCTACTGGAATCGTCCGACACAGATTAAGGTCTGAGCAGATCGCAGACCTTAATCCGCGTGCACGCTTACTGGGATATTTTGCTCCAACCATTCAGACGAATTGCAGGCCCTAAACATTACAGCATCAGCACAATGTCAATGGCAACAGTTTGTATTCCACAGTGATGAATTTTCAATTCCGCAAGCCCTCAGCGGTGACAAACAACTGGTATTGAAAACACACACACACACACACACTAAGCGCATTGAATACCAACAGAAGAGTAATATTGCGGTGGAAACTGACATATTGTAGCATAACAAGAAACGTGAGAGCAAACACGTTGTCAAATTAGGGGACAAAACACGTGCATACGAATCAATCTATAAACTACATTGAAAAGAGGACCAACATCTTGGTCGTTAAGAAGAAAGCCCACTACAGAGACACTGACAACTATTTTCATAGTGCAAAACAGGTAATCATGTTCCGTCTCTGAACAGTAAACAGCAGAGTAGACAATCTTTCACGAAGACTCAAAGCGGGTCTGTCACCCATGTGTACGTGTGAACAAACTACACAGACAGCTGAACAGATCCTTAAAAATGGACACATGATGACTAAATTGCGGTATCATTTCTGGTCACTCCATACGCACATTAACGCACAGCTATTTGGAAGCTTTCACGAACTCAATATAAAAAGCTAAATGCATCCTAGTAACATGAATACTTGTGTACAATTATTAACCAGCAGCTGAAGAAACAAGAAGGAAATGAAAAATAAGGTAAGAAATATATTCCTTCTACTTTCCTGTCAATTTACACATTATTTACCCCATGCCTCTGTAAATTCTCTGTCTTTACTAATATTACACATTGCACCCCTCTCGGGAGTCTCCGTGGTGAAGTGGTCAAGCCGTCTGACTCGGGCTCCGAAGGTTGTATGTTCGATTCCTTCATTTCACGAGTGCATTTTTTCGGAGACTTCCGAGGGTCGTCGCTGGAGCTACGGAGTTCGTGCTTTGTGCGACGCTTTCCGCCCTGCGGAAAGAGACTGAGCCATATGGGATAAAAACCCGGTGCAATGCATGTCGACCCTGTCGACTTTTAAGCTACTTTTTTTATTGCACCCACTCCCATACGAATCTGGCTAAGCCTTGTACTTGTGTCCTTACCAGAAATAACGTGGTTTACTGTAAGACTAGTTTGTTAGCTTGAATTCACTACATTTCCCCCAAAACATCAAAGAAATGTCGCCGCTTTCGATCATTTAAGTTGCTTTTGGACCTATCAAAGACATATTCCTTGGGTGGGGGTAAATATAAGACGGCAGGAAAAATTTCATAACGATGAAACAGACAGTTTTCAAAATAATTGATCGTGAATGACGGCATTCATTTCTGGACATACTATAGTGACTTCAGCTTCCATCGACGATGAACTTTATTTTTCGTGGAAGACTTTTGTGTTAGCATTCTAGCGGCGGCATTATGTACAGTGAAATGCTTTTACATCTGTCTGCAGTTGTTTGTAGCGTGAACTGCATGTTTTGAAAAATGGCGGCTGGCTTTGTCGCAGAATTGACTGGTTTGCCTTATGCAGTGGTGTGTGGCTGCTGGTTTTCTAGTGACTGCCTCTTCCATCGAAGATGAACTGTGTTTTGCGTGGTGGACTTTTGTGTTGACATTCTGGCGGCGGCATTATGCACAGTGTACCAGTGCGGCTGTTAGTTTGTCGAGATTCCTGTCTGGTCCACTTTTCACATGGGGCAGTGAGGAGCATTTTGTGTGATATTCACAGGCACAGGAACGGATCCTAATGGGGACGACCCGTTGCTGTAAAGTTGGAACGGTGAGTGACTAACCAGCCAACCAACCAACCAACCAACCAACCAACCAACCACAATCAACCAACCAACCAACCAACCAACCAACTAACTAACTAACTAACTAACTAACTAACTAACTAACTAACACATCACACAGCTTGGGCTGAATTTAGAGACCATGCGTTACCCATGCAGCATGATCCCTCTCTCGGCCTACCTATTTTGAACCAGAGAAAATGTAACACCAATATCTCTGGAACAAGACAAAGTGCCGAAGCTGCCGGATCAGCAAAGCAATGCTCTAACTGTCGGAGCTCTGATCCTAGACGAGCTGTCGACCAAGATTTATGGCATGGTCTGCTCCACCATGGCGTTTCAAATGTAGGTTGCATTTTCTTGCACTAAGGTACGGCTTGTATTCATCGTTGTTTAAATATAATGTAAGACACAATAGACGACTAAATATACTACACATCCCAAAGCCTAGGATAGACTTATACAAAACAAGCTTAGCGTACTACGCTGCTCAGCTGTGGAACAATCTTCCACAAGAAATCAAAGACATCACCAATCCGTATAAATATAATTGCTAATTATTCGAACATTATCTCAGTACAGATTACCTTCTCCCTTAATAATAATAATAATAATAATAATAATAATAATAATAATAATAATAACAACAATAAAACCCTAGTATAACAGCCAGCCCCCTTTTGGTAGACCATTTTGTTCCCCATAGCTAATAACAACTGCAACATCATTCATTAATGTTAGTGAGTCTTATAGTAGCATTTCCATTTCTTCCATGCCTTTATAATGTATATCTTTTATATTGTTGTTGTTCTCAGTTAGCCTCGAATGACGTGTGGATGAAATAATGTGTGAAAGAGTGTGATAGGAGCTCAGAATGTTAAGACGGGCCTGCTTGTCCAATTCTGACCGCTTTGAATATAAAGTTCGTTCGTTCGTTCGTTCGTTCCCAAATGCGCTCTTCCACCCGAAACCGTTGACACAATATGGGGTGTCGTGTTTGGTGAGCTCCGCCCAGCATTCGGCGCTAACAGAAAGCAGGTAGTATTATCTACTGTTAAATTGTATTTCAGCCATATATGACCAAGACCTGGCATTGAGTTTTGTATAAGGAAGATATATATATCTATATCTATATATATATATATATATATATATATATATATATATATATATATATATATATATATATATATATATATATATAACCCCTCCTCTACAAAACGAGAAACCAGCTGTAGTGCCAAAGCTAGCACGCATGCCTGCCAGCTGGGTGGTCATGTGTTGGAATATTTTAAAAAAATAAATGACCTCTGCTCTCAGGTAAAATGAGTGCCAGGAAATGCTCTGACAAGGTAAAGGCTGCCGGAGTGATTTTGACCACGTGACTAACCGAATGTCGAATGGTCTAACGATACAAAACTAATACTGTAAACTCAATACATCTCAAGGAATGGGAAAGGAATCTTGGCTTTGTAGGAATATTTTTGTAAATATAAATATTGCATATGATAGAAATGTTTAGAAACCCTGCCTGCAAACTGCGCGTCAGCCATCATCGTAAACATCCTGTCTGTCACAAAACCATCACAGGAGAGCCAACACACACAAATAAACACCGTACTGATAGGCTTGTTGTGTAGCTGTCACACACAAGACACATTCAACTATTGAAATGTCAGGAGCAAGTGCAGAAACAATACCTCCAGTAAAGACAACATCAATTAGTTAATGATGTGACAGTTTAGCCTTTTAGAAAAACAGACCACCGGATTTTCACTGCATTTTAGACAGACTCCCACATAATTTGAAAAATGGGCAACTTTATATTTTCCCTTGCTATTTCTTCGTACTCACTTTGGGATTATTATCCCTTATTTTCATGTTTGTGCTGTTTCCGGCATTGTGATTGTTATAACTTATGCGTCTTGTCAATCGATAAAGTGAGGGATTAAGTGGAAGCTCCTGGGATGTGGTTTTATAGAAGAATATTGAGAATACCGTAGGTAGAATAAAAGACCAATACAGACATTTTGGGAAAAAAAAAATTAACTCACAAAGAGGTCACTCGCGTCATGAGTTCAAATTCATGTCATGAGAAGAGGAAAGATGGAGTATGTAGGCTGGAGGGGAATAGAGGCAGGTGTAGACCAAGAGAGAAGTTGCTGGACAGTTTGACATCCTCATCATCATGTGCCATGCCGCTAACCGTGGGCGGTCATGTTTTGCCATCTCATTCGGTTATCAGAATCGTGGATCAGCTCAATGTTCTTGTCCCGACCATACAACGTGGCCAAGCCATCCAGGTATTTACATCTCTGCCCTCCCCTTATTCTCTTCCCCTCAGTCTTGCCAGTTGTCACCAAGTTCTCCAATTTATTTCTTCTCAGAACGTGACCTAAAAATTGTGACTGTCTACATCTAATTTCTCTAATCAGTTTACAGTTTTCATTTGTTTCTTGTAGGGCTTGGTCATCATGGAATAGAGAAACGTCGATGTAAGAAATGATTTGCAGCACAAGACACAGAAGTCTTGTGGGCAGACATGATCACCAAATGGCGGGGACTGTAAACGAAAGTTACTCAAAAGATCTATATGTTATGGTGTTTACTTCCTGGTGCCATGTGCCGAATAGACCCTGAAAAGAGTTAAGAGGCAAAGAAGTAAGAAGACGAGTCATATTCACTACAGAATTAAAGAGTTAACAAGATAAGACCGAGTAATGATTACAGAAAGTGCCACAACGTAGAACTAAGACCATAAATATTAATCAGTTACGTGATAAAGAAAACACCACGTGACTAAGTCAACTTGTGGACAAAGCTGTCGAGTTACGGTAGTCTGGCTGAGAAGAATGCTTAAAGAAACATCGCTGTTCCCAGTGAAAGAAGTCAACATGCCTGCTACAGAATTACAACGTAAGCTGAAACAGAAACGATCAAGTTATGATGGTTAACACAGCGTCGGACAGCGTCCCGCCATTTTTAAGTTGGCAATTCAGTATTTAATGACAATGTATACTAAATAAATAGGATGGGTCAGTAACACTCTGGACGATTAGTAAGACACGAGAATCATTGACCGTGTGTCACAGTGGTCCCGCATGTTTGCGAAAACATTTATTTATGCCATCCGACAGAATGAGATCGACATAAAATTGGCAGTGCGAGATGACTTGTGTACCACAATGTGTTCAATAAAAGATGTGGAAAACTAAGGACGCCGGTGTCAGATGTTCATTTGTTTATTGTGGTACTTAGTCACACAGTGTGCCTCTACTTACAACGAGACGAAATAAGTATACGGCACCTAGTTCTGCCTGGCCAGGGCTGGAGAATATGCGCGTCACTGACCAAACAATGAAACCAGCGAGATTTCGACATTTGGTACTAAAATCAAGGTGACTCCCTGGTAGAGTGGGAGTGTGTCCAGGTTGAATCCCCTCTTCAGTGAGAAACCTCATTAAAGTTTAACATTACTGTGTACATCCACTTCTACTCTTGAATGTGGATTCCGCATAAACAATTACCCGAACAGTTCTATCAATGGTGTTCTGTGTGATATGCTTCAAGTGTTGTCATTGGTCTCCCAGCAACTTGTGGCCTCAGCTGTACCGTGAACTTCATGAGTGTCTTCTTCCTCTCACATGCTTGTTGTAAGCTTATAAAGGTTATATCAACATTATTGACGCCGTCAAACTATGCAATTTGAGGCTGCCCCTTTTGTTTTCTACACTGGAGAAAACCTTGGAGTATTGTATGGTTGCGGCTCTGTAGCGAAATAGTTCCAGACTCAATTCCTAATCCACCATACCGCGTTCGAAACATAGCTACGGGTGATTTGTCAGCAGACTGCTTTACGTTGGTTTTCATACAATGGTATGAGTATATTTCGTTTAAAAAAAAACAATAGGAAACTACTGAATGAAACTTGCCTATAAATCACAAACAGGCAAAAATGATAGAGCTGACTGTGACGTCATGTAAAGGATATGCAACTTTTATTTTAATGGTTGCAAGCTGCATATTTTCTTTATATATATATTTTTTTAAAAAATATGTTTAAAATATTCTGAAACCTGTGGATATATTGCGACTAACTAACATCCACGTGTAAGGGTGAGTTCATGGGCGGAGTGGAAAACAGCCATTCTTTCGACTTATTGTTTTCTTCAGAAAATACTCAATCCGTTGTCAACGAGAGCCTTCCCCAAAATTAAAAAAAAATGGATGTTGTTCTCGGGTCAACTTATCCCTGATTGTTAGCTGATTACAGTTCCGTGGTGTATGAACTATCCGTGACCTACAGTCAGGATAAAACAGACCTTCTTCTTTGTCAAGATCATCACGGTTGTGTATTATTGCTTTGGTGACCATTCATCATTTCTCCAGTTCGTCCTTCTACATATGCAAGTGTCTGTTCTGAAATCTAAACTACTTTAATCTTCCAGCATTCCGCCGAATACCTGTCTGTCCTTTACTTGCCTTGCTCTGGATGAGAAGAGACAGTGGGCTTACGGGGGGGGGGGGGGGGGGGGAGTCACGTGACTTGAAGGCTTGATACAGGACATGAGAGGACTGGCGGACGAACACAGATGATATGGAGTGATCATTCGCGACAGCCACGTAAAACTATAAAAACAGGAGATTTCAAGCAGCTAAATACTTGTCCGTATTGCAATTATGATAGCCCATTTTGATAACTTAATCATTTGAAATTTGTGTTTTCCAATTCCCGGCTAAAATGAAATTATCCTTAACATCACAAAGAACAGTAAAGCCAACTATTACTTTTCATCCAGCATTAAAATGAATAAAGACACAGCTATTACTTTACCTGCCCTATTAATTGTCCTGAAGTCTTCTAATCCCAATGCATCTATCAGTTTATATAGTTAATTCTGACTTACTGCTATTAATGCGGTGTCATCCGCATAACGTAAGTTATTTATATTATACTACCAACCGCGATCCCTGGCATACTTTCTATAGATCTCATTATATTACAATATTACATAATTAAATTTGAAATGGCGTGAACACGGTCGGACGAGGGTTTGATGTCAACTCTCGTCGTTGGCTACAAGAAGGAAAGATTAGCCACCTAATCCTGCGTGCACTCAGGCCTACAACATTGTGATGGTCCTATCACTTGACATATGCATAGTAGGTTCTGCTATAGGATTTTACAGAAAACTACATAACACTATTATTTCCTAATGTGATTTATGTATTTATGTGTTTATGTTGGTTTGTTATTTGTTTTTGTTTGCTGACGAATGCGTGTCAATGGAACGTCCACATTTTCTTGTGATAGTGCTATTGTAAAGCAGATCTTTCGTGTTTGTGTGATATGTAAACATGTAGCACTCAATGTCGGTCTCTGGACATGTATCATTCTGTGAGGCTCCCTTAGAATGTAGCACTCAATGTCGGTCCCTGGACATGTATCACCCTGTCAGGCTCCCTTAGAATGTGGCACTCAATGTCGGTCCCTGGGCATGTATCATCCTGTGAGACTCCCTTAGAATGTAGCACTCAATGTCGGTCCCTGGACATGTATCACCCTGTGAGGCTCCCTTAGAATGTAGCACTCAATGTCGGTCCCTGGACATGTATCACCCTGTCAGGCTCCCTTAGAATGTGGCACTCAATGTCGGTCCCTGGGCATGTATCATCCTGTGAGGCTCCCTTAGAATGTAGCACTCAATGTCGGTCCCTGGACATGTATCACCCTGTGAGGCTCCCTTAGAATGTAGCACTCAATGTCGGTCCCTGGACATGTATCATCCTGTGAGGCTCCCTTAGAATGTAGCACTCAATGTCGGTCCCTAGACATGTGTCACCCTATGAGGCTCCCTTAGAATGTAGCAGCCAATGTCGGTCCCTGGACATGTATCACCAGGGAGGCTCCCTTAGAATGTAGCACTCAATGTCGGTCCCTAGACATGTGTCACCATATGAGGCTCCCTTAGAATGTAGCAGTCAATGTCGGTCCCTGGACATGTATCACCAGGGAGGCTCCCTTAGAATGTAGCACTCAATGTCGGTCCCTGGACATGTATCACCCTGTGAGGCTCCCTTAGAATGTAGCACTCAATGTCGGTCCCTGGACATGTATCATCCTGTGAGGCTCCCTTAGAATGTAGCAGTCAATGTCGGTCCCTAGACATGTGTCACCCTATGAGGCTCCCTTAGAATGTAGCAGTCAATGTCGGTCCCTGGACATGTATCACCCTGTGAGGCTCCCTTAGAATGTAGCACTCAATGTCGGTCCCTGGACATGTATCATCCTGTGAGGCTCCCTTAGAATGTAGCAGTCAATGTCGGTCCCTAGACATGTGTCACCCTATGAGGCTCCCTTAGAATGTAGCACCTAATGTCGGTCCCTGGATATGTGTCACCCTGTGAGGCTCCCTTAGAATGTAGCACTCAATGTCGGTCCCTGGACATGTATCATCCTGTGAGGCTCCCTTAGAATGTAGCAGTCAATGTCGGTCCCTAGACATGTGTCACCCTATGAGGCTCCCTTAGAATGTAGCAGTCAATGTCGGTCCCTGGACATGTATCACCCTGTGAGGCTCCCTTAGAATGTAGCACCTAATGTCGGGCCCTGGATATGTATCACCCTGTGAGGCTCCCTTAGAATGTAGCACCCAATGTCGGTCCCTTGAAATTTTTCTGTGCTTTTCTGGAAATGTAGCACATTAAAACGCGGAAGGATTATATATCTCCACGTGTGACTTTCCATTTGCACTGAAGGACGATATATCATCATAATATGGTCACCGTGTTGCTTATTTCTGGTTCGTGGCATGCTCCTCAAATTCAATGCTCTTTAAACAAAAATTTACATTATAATACTTGTTCATTTGATTGTGCACCATGTTAGGTCCCAACCTACTGTGTGTTCGGCACTGAATCAGTTAATTTGGTTCTATGGAATTACATACCAATGCTTTTGGAGACGCATGGCCTTCTTTGAGAACCTTTGCTCTACTTTTTAGCGTTGATGATGCACAACGGTGAACGAGTCATTAACACTTCACTACTAGATCACACGTCGACAACAGAACCTGTCTCGACAATAATTGTTGAATGATTGGATGACGTTATTTATTTAAGACGTGGGTGACGCATGTAATAGCCCATCCTCACAATTTCGAATTTTAATTGTTATGCCGTATCTGTCAGGTTATTTAGTCCGAACACTGGTTTGAAGTACTTCACACATGCCCGTGCAAATATTGCTTCCTGTTTGCCCATAAACTGCATTATTTGAGAACTAGTGAGGTTGTTTTCCCCTGACTTCCACTCCAGCATACGAATCAAATTACATTATAAATTGCATTGTATATAAGGAAAATGATAGACCTACTTTGCTTGATCGATTCATTATTTGGATTAAACTTGCTGATATCGAGGTAAGGGGTTCAACCCCTGCACCGGACAGTAGGACTAAAATGTTGATCTATCGTCCTTGACTTGGGGATGTAAATTACAAGTACCTCTGAAATCGGAGTAGGTCCGCCTGATGACGAGGGACTCTGTTAATAGGGAAAGCTAATACACACGCAAAATTCAGCCCAGCACTACTAGAAGTAGTGTCTATGGACTACGCTTGAGTTCAAAGCGAGCGAGTACAAAAGCAAATTTAAAAAAAAAACAAACTTACAGTAGACCCATAAATACGCATTATTTGTCAAACAAGTGTGAAGATTGCTTGCAATGGCTGAGCTCATTGAAGTTGTCTGTCCCTGCGTTGTCCTAACATGGCTGATACATTCCAACACTTAAAAGCCTGAGACGTTGCTGTTTCTCCTTCCTTCTTCTTCATTCTTCTTTCCTCTTCTTTCTTCTTCATCCCCCTCCTTCCTTGTACTTTCGCATCCTTCTTTCTACTTCCTCCTCCCTTCTCCTTTCTCCTCCTTCCACCATTTCCCTCTCCTTCTACCATTTTCCTCCTCTTCTTTCCCCTTCTTCGTTCTCCTTCCGCCTTTCTTCTCCCGCCTTCTTCCTTCTTCTTCCCCATTCCTTCCTCCCCGTCCTTCCTTTCTTCCTCCTCCTTCTTCTTCCTTCTTCCTTCTGCTTCCTCCTTTTTCCTCCTTCCTCCTCATTCCTACTTCATGCTCGTTCCTTCTTCTTCGTCCTTCCTCCTCCTTCCATCAACTTCCTCCTTCCTCCAACTTCCTCCTTTCTCCTCGTTCCCCCTCCTTCTTCCTTCTTCTTCCTCCTCCTTCCTCCTACTCCTCCCTCTCATCCTTTCTCCTCATCCTTCTTGCTACTTGTCCTTCCTCCACCTTCATCCACTTCATCTTCTCCTCCTCCTTCTTCTTCTTCTTCTTCTTCTTCTTCTTCTTCTTCTTCTTCTTCTTCTTCTTCTTCTTCTTCTTCTTCTTCTTCTTCTTCTTCTTCTTCTTCTTCTTCTTCTCCTCCTTTTCCTTCCCCTTCCCCTTCCCCGTCTCCGTCTCCTTCTCTTTCTCCTTCTCCTTCTCCTTCTTCTGTCTGTTATTCCCCCACTGGGATTTAATCTCTCAACCACACAACGCAAACTGTCTTATCTTTTGCTATCCCCTGCAGCTTCCTTCACGACCTTCCAATATTATCCGTCTCTGTCTGTAATTCTCTCCTTTCTGTGATTTTAGGTCTTCCGATATCTCGTTTGACTTATAGGTTCGGTTCCATATTTGACTTATAGTTTCGGTTCCAGCGAGAAGAGTGTCCAGCTATACTATCCTCATATTTTCTTTGTGTGTGTCCAATCGAGCGCCTGCGTCTTTTCTGCGGCTCTTGGATCACTTGAATGTGTTTTCTCCATGAGCTATACATTGGTGATTATATTATACAATTTTATTCTCACTATTCTGCACAGCCACCAATTAATGGATGCTTGTAGTTTATTTGTAATTCCTTTAGTTTTTTTTTTTCTCCACGTTTATGACCCATACAGCACTACCGATGTAACATTGGAGTTAAATGTCTAAGTTTGGTGCCAAATTTACTGGCCGTTGACCTCCACAATGTCCTAGTGCCGTGAGAGCTGATCTTGCTTTTTGTATTTTAGTTTGAATATCTCTGTCTGTTCTCCCATTTAAGTCTACAATGTTTCCCAAGTTGGTGTGTGATTCCGCCTCATAAAGTCAGGTTATATCATAGGAGATCGGGCTGTGTTTTGCTTATTTTAATCTCATTATTGTTGTTTATCTTATGTGCATTTTTATACCTAATTGTTGTGAACTCTTATCAAGTGTGATTACTTTATCCTGCATTTGATTACGTGTGTGTATGTGTGTGTGTGTGTGTGTGTGTGTGAGAGAGAGAGAGAGAGAGAGAGAGTGTGTGTGTGCGTGTGTGTGTGTGTGCTTGTGTGTGAGAAGGTGCAGTGGCGTCGATGTCCAAATTATCAGGTTGCTCTTTTATAGTCCACTGAATTCCGCTCTTGCGGTAGTTATTTTTCTTCATAACCCAATAGTCTATACCTAGTATAAAATTGAAAGCCAGTTAATCAGCTCTCCGGGCTGCATCCATCCAGCGGGAATCAATATCGTTGTAGATGCAACTGTATAACTCTGCTGACTTCCCTTTATATATTCATATCTATCATTTTGCACACCTTTGGCCACATATTTCTTATTTGGCACTTTAAACAGCTGAATTGGACTCAACGTTTGTAGAAAAAGGAGCACTTTTCAAAACCGAACTGAACTCAATTTGTGTGTCTTATTGATGACGAAGGAGTTGCGTTTTAATATTACTGTATAATTTCTTGTTTTTCATTAGATTTGTATTGTTCCGTTTCTGGTGAATATCTGTACTCGAAACGTCCTTTGTTGTGTCCAAGAACACGTATTTTTAGTTTATTACCGTATTTTACGGACTATAAGACGCTACAGACTATAAGAAGCACCTTAAGTTTTAAGCAATTAAAAAAAAACACCACCATTTTTACCATTTTTATATTAATTTCGAGTATCAGACGCACCTAATTTTGGAGGCAATTTATTGAAGAAAAAAGTGCGTCTTATACTCCGTAATATACGGTATTTCCTTATTATATATTTTTTTGGATTTTCTCTTTTTTGAGATTTTCACTCTATGATTTATGTTCCCCATTGTGGAGCCCGTTGTAAGGTATGTACACTGTGTCCGTGTTTAGTATGTCTCATCTTTTCGCAGGAACTACACATGCCAAACTGTTTGTATTTCCTATACCAAGTAGTTTGAGACGCGCCCATATGTTTTTAGGCATGCATTTGGTAGTCACGCATTATCTCTACTTTACCTATAGCTAATGTCTTCACTTGTACCTTAAATGCACGCATTACTTGAGGCATCGATTACTTCCGTATTTCCTCTTCTGTACTTAAATTATTCAATAGTCTAAAATATGCAGGGCCTTTCCTTAGTTTCACTCAAGTAAACATGTCCGCATTTGATTTTATGGTCAGGCTGTAGAAAATATAGAGCATTATGTTGAAATAGTTAACGTTTGTCATGCCGAGGTAGAACATACTGTGTAATGTGGCGAACCACGTTAATGTACATTAGTTTATGCACATATAGGATAGTGCCGAAAATATTAGCTATTGAATTGTTAAGGTTATGATAGCTTATAGCTCTGAGTGAGCTTAGGCAAGCTAGGAAGGATGTGCAAAAGGCTGCCAGGCAGTGTGCAAATGATTATTGGATCAAGTTATGTGAGTCCATTCAAATCGCAAGTGATAAGGGAGACATAAGAAGCATGTATGAAGGAATAAAGAAAGCCTGCGGTCCAGTGATAAAAAGAAGTGCACCATTGAAAACCTTGACTGGAGAAATCATCACTGATAAGAAACAGCAGATGGACAGATGGGTAGAGCACTATTTGGAGCTTTACTCAAGTGAGACCAAACTAGCGGATGATGCCCTCAACGCCATAGAGGCTCTACCAACTCTTGACCACCTGGACACACTTCCCACCATAACAGAAGTTAAGTGTGCTATAAATGAACTTGCATCTGGCAAGGCTCCAGGTAAGGATGGGATTCCAATAGAGGTTATCAGGAGTGGGCAAGACACACTCACTATACAGATCCACCAGCTAATAGAGCTATGCTGGCGTGAAGGACAAGTCCCACAGGATTTCAAAGATTCAAGCATCATAACACTGTACAAGAACAAGGGCGATCGGAGCGACTGCAACAACTATAGGCGTATCTCACTTCTGTGTATTGTTGGAAAAGTATTTGCCAGAATTGTTCTGCGCAGACTTCAAGTCCTAGGAGATCAAGTCTACCCCGAATCACAGTGTGGCTTTCGACAGAACCGGTCTACCACTGATATGATATTCTCATTGCGACAAATGCAAGAAAAATGCCGTGAACAGAATCAACCACTGTTTATTGCCTTCATCGATCTCACAAAGGCATTTGATTTGGTCAGTCGTGAGGGTCTGTTCAAGGCACTAAAGAAGATTGGCTGCCCACCAACTCTTCTGTCCATTGTGGAATCGTTCCACACAGGCATGAAGGGTATTATCAAGTTTGATGGTGCAACTTCTGAAGAATTTGAAATCAAGAGTGGAGTTAAGCAAGGTTGTGTACTAGCTCCCACCCTCTTTGGAATATACTTTTCACTTCTACTGAAATATGCATTTCATGATCAGGATGGTGGTATATACATTCACTCACGCTCAGATGGCGGCCTCTACAATGCTCAGAGATTGAAGGCTAAGACCAAAATTAGGAGGGTACTGATCAGAGAGTTGCTTTTTGCAGATGATGCTGCAGTTACGACCCACTCTGAGGAAGAATTGCAATGTCTACTATCTGCATTCTCCAATGCTTGTTCTGAATTTGGTTTAACAATTAGCAAAAAGAAGACACAGATTATGTCACAAGGTGCACATGGGGTACCATCAATCTTTATTGACGACGCCGAACTAGAGATAGTAGACCATTTTACATATCTAGGATCAGTGGTAAATAGCAAATTATCCCTAGATCAGGAAATCAACATCCGGATTGGTAAGGCAGCAACAACAATGAACAGGTTAAGAAAAAGAGTCTGGGAGAACAGGAAGCTTACTGCCAAAACAAAAGTCCTTGTCTATCAAGCCTGTGTCCTTAGTACTCTTCTCTATGGCAGTGAAACCTGGACAACTTACTCACACCAAGAGAACAACTTAAACAGCTTTCATATGCGGTGTCTGCGAAGAATTCTTGGTATTAAGTGGCAAGACAAAATCACAAATACTGAAGTATTGGAAAGATCAGGTTGTGTGACAGTTTATTCCATGCTCAGTCTTCGTAGACTTAGATGGATAGGACATCTTAGGAGGATGGATGATGGTAGAATACCAAAGGATATCTTTTTTGGTGAATTACAGATGGGTAAGAGATCTCAGGGTCGGCCTCTACTACGATACAAAGATGTGTGTAAGCGGGACATGATTGATACAGGCATTGATAATGCACATTGGGAGCAAGTCGCCGCTGAACGTGTTGCATGGAGGGCAAATATCAGAAATTGAATAAAGTCAAAGGAGAAAATTATTGCAGAAAAGTCACACACCAAGCGTTTGAGACGTAAGATGGTGCATGATGGTGGAAATGACCACGTGTTCACATGCACCCACTGTGAACGGACATTTACAGCGCAAATTGGCCTTATCAGTCACACTCGCTACCGCCATAGTTAAAAGTTATTATGCCTTTTTAAAGCACAAACTATCGTCTGTCAAGACGGCAAGGTGCCAATGAATGAATGAATCATAGCTTTAACAATAATCACCGCTAAGGACATCATTATTGGACATTTAAGATAATCCCGTTAATATTGTGAATGAAGTGATAGTCTTCACCGGTCGTTTCCTAGAAGCGTGAGAGGTATCAGGCTTTTATTGGCGCATCACAGCTTATCGTTTCTATAACAAAAATATCTAGCATCTGTTTTCTGAGGTTGTGGTCAATCCTAGAGTCAAAATTTGCAAATCAAATAGGACCCTAATTTTGGAATGTTTATTGGCGTTCGCTTGCTTTAAACTCGAGCATTGCCCACGTGCTACTCTTCTAGTGCACCGGACTACTGATGTTTGCGTGTGGATTAGCTTTTCTTATTACTGTTACCCGTGTCTTTCGCCATCAGGCGAACCCACTCCGACTTCTGAGTTAATTGTAGTTTACGTCTTCAAGTCAAGGACGAGAAGTCAACATTTTAGTCCAACTGACCGGTGTAGGGGTTGAACTTGCTAGCTCGGCATCAGGGCAATGCACTGGAAGTTTATGAGCAAGTGCGCACTCTAGTTATTCACAGATGTATCTACTATATCAGAGTTTTCTATCAGAAAAGGACATATATAGGGAGAAGAGAATCTTTTCACAGGGTCATAATGAGTGCGACGTTCTGTAAAGGACCTGCTACACCATAGTGTCTTAAATAAAACTGGGTCATTGTCTCTACCTGCCTCATGCCCAAAGACACAGGTGACGCGCAATTACAATGACTCATACCTATTCATGATGATGTCACAGTCTAACGGACCAAAGTTATTTAACGGATTGAACATTCACAAAGCCTTGACCAATCCTGTAATCTAATCCATTATTTCCGTTGCTAGGTGTGTGGCTGTCAATTGTAACCAGTAGTATGTGAGCCGCGTGAAGCAGCTGCTTGAATATTAAATCAGTGTGAGCAATGAGGGGTGCGGGAACTTGGACAACGAATGAACCGTGTGAGGGAGAAAACTAAATTTTTGGAACTGTGGATATATAGATGAATAAGAGATATATAGTGGCAGGAGAAGAGACCAAAGGTTATATAGATGAATAAGAGACATATAGTGGTAGAAGAAGAGACCACACAATGATATATTGTAAAAACACAGTTAAGAGGCCCGTATGGCTCTTAAACTTACGGTGTGTTAATGCCGAGATAGTAGGTTAAACCCTTTCACCGGTGAGTTGTATTAAAATGTTGACTTTTCGTCCATGATTTGGGGACGTAAATTACAAGTACCTCAGAAGTCGAGTGTGTTCACCTGATGGCGAGGGACACTGGTAATAGGGAAAGCTAATCCACACACACAAATCAGTACTAGAAGTAATAGCACGTGTATGGAGTACACTTGAGTCCAAACCGAGAGAACAAGAAAAAATATATTGTAATAACTGGGATTGAATAAATAACCACTGAATGAGATAAAGATTTGACGATTAAAGTAATTCGGAGGTAAAAGAGACGCGGCAAAATGTCATACGGCGTACCTTGGGTACATTACAAATTCCTGGCCAGTTCGACACATTACAAATTCCTGGCCAGTTGGCCACATTACAAATTCCTGGCCAGTTGGCCACATTACAAATTCCTGGCCAGTTGGGCACATTACAAATTCCTGGTCAGTTGGACACATTACAAATTCCTGGTCAGTTGGACACATTACAAATTCCTGGCCAGTTGGACACATTACAAATTCCTGGCCAGTTGGGCACATTACAAATTCCTGGCCAGTTGGGCACATTACAAATCTCTGGCCAGTTGGGCACATTACAAATTCAAGTCCAGTTGGGCACATAACACAAATCTCTGGCCAGTTGAGCACATTACAAATCCCTGGCCACTTGGACACATTACAAATCCTTGGCCAGTTGGGCATCAGAAAGGAGAGGGGGAATGTGTCCCTGCAAAGCATACAGTTAATTTGATGTTACAGGACGTCGCAATAAACCCCATCATTCTCTGGCTGACTGTGATTTACCAGGCGATATTTACGTTCAGTAGTTTGCCATTGCAGATCCGTGCCTAGGTTAAATTTCAAAATGATGAAGCCTACCCATAGAAGAATATGTCTAACACGTGTGATTCTGGGACATGTGGGTCCTCGACAGCGCTGCGTCGTTAGAGCACAGGTCCACGAAACTCCTTGTCTGATCAATGGCAGAGGACTGGGGCACCCATTGAGATATCCACGCACAGTGAATGTGATCCTCTACCAACAAACCAAACACGCGCATACAAACACACACTCACAAAATACACACTCACAAAACACACACACACACACAAACACACACACGCACGCACGCACACACACGCACGTACGCACGCACGCATACACACACACACACACACACACACACACAGAGTTAATGATTAAACGATAGGGAAACAGGAGCTGCAGCAGCAATCTACTGTGGGTAAGTGAAGTGTTAGGAGCATAATATTTTAGTAGTCCTGATAGCACTAAGAAATAGGTGGCTAGTTTTTTCCTCTTCTAGCGAATGATGAGAGTTGAATACCTGTGTCCGACCGCCATATTATGCTAGTGCGGGTGTATCACTTAACTGTCACATAATTCTCTCCCAGAAAGGGGAGGTTAGAATTATATATATTAACGTTCCTTTTATTTTACCTATTTTTTAGTGCTTTCAGTCTGAGAAAGAGCGTCCATGCCCAGTATCCACACTCTACTAATGAAGAATCAAATTCACTGGGCTAGTCACTTGAGTCGCATGGCAGATCACAGGCTCCCTAAACGAATCTTTACGGCGAGCTGCGTTGTGGTCAATGCTCCCAAGGCGACCAGAGAAAACGCTTTAAAGACACTCTGAAGATCTCACTAAAAGCTTTTGGAATTCATCACGACACTTGGGAGACTGCTGCCAAAGACCGAAATTCGTGGCGTACATCATTAAGCAAGGGTGTAGTCACTTGTGAAGGAAACAGGACTGCAAGAGCTGTGAAAAATAAAGAGACCGAAAAAAAAAGTACTGCAGGAGACCCTACTCCTGGAACGTCAAAAATTCTTTCCACACATTGTCAAGGAACATTTCGAGCCAAAACAGGCCTTACCAGCCATCTTAGAACTAACGGCTCCATACTTTCAACCCCAATGGATGAAATGAATGAACAGAAAGCCAGCCAGCCAGCCAGCCAGCCAGCCAGCCAGCCAGACAGACAGACAGACAGACAGACAGACAGACAGACAGCCAGACAGACAGACAGGGATATGGACAGAAAGACAGTCTAATACAGATATAGATCATGGATAAGCCAGCTGGGTAAAGAAGAAGACAATGGTTTCTTGATAAGATACTCTGTACAGAGTTTGCATTCACTGCTGTTATTCTGTGTGTGATGTGTTATGCATTGAAAATATGCACCCTGTATTTGATGTCCAAATTATGGTCTTAGCTATCTTCATTTCGTGTTTACCCATCACGTAACTGGAGGTGGTCATGCAGCATGCATTTGCTGTTAATGTCTGTCTGCCCGCAAGCCCTGGCTATGCCTCAAAGAGAGAGAGAGAGAGAGAGAGAGAGAGAGAGAGAGAGAGAGAGAGAGAGAGAGAGAGAGAGAGAGAGAGAGAGAGAGAGAAGGCAGACAAAATACAGAGAGAGATGGATAAAAGGAGAGAAACAGCTAAAGATAATTAGGTAGTAAAAGAATTAATATACAGGGTGTTTGTATAGTGGGTAAAGTCTCACTACACTTTGTATAAGTATGTAGGTCAAATCTGAAGAAAAAAATGATGTCATCAAATAATGTGCTAAAGTATTCATTAAATTAATTACAATAGTTACTGCTATGGTCTAACGCTGTTTTGGGAAAGCTGCAAAGTACCACTGAATGTTTTTAAAAAAGTTCCCTTTAAGACGCCTTCAGACGTATTAGCTGTATCTTCCTGGTGCCTATTTTAATAGGTCAATCGGCAGTCTTTGTGTGATGTGATCAGTGTTACACCGGCTGCCTTTATTTCCTATGGGATTTCCTAGTACCCATCAAAGGCATGGTCAATTTAAAGTTAATAACAATGGCCTCAACATAGACGTGAAATACATATAAGTAGCCGCTCGTGATAGCCACATTTGAGTGCATCAGATTACACTGACAGACGATCGATTTAATTGAGTTGGATAATGTAAGATATACAGATTGATATCAGGGTAAGGTTAATGTATGATGCATGACTACGATCAGTTACATTACGGGTGAGTCATGAGATCACCTTGTGTGTGTGTGTGTGTGTGTGTATGTGTGAGAGAGGGCTAGAGAGAGAGAGAGAGAGAGAGAGAGAGAGAGAGAGAGAGAGAGAGAGAGAGAGAGAAATATAAATATATATATATATATATGCATTAAGTCGATAGGTAGGTAGGTAGGTAGGTAGGTAAGTACGTAGGTAGGTGGACAGGCAGATAGAAAGGTAAATAGGAAGGTAGATAAGATATATGAGGCAGATAAAATAGATTAGACAGACATGCATATACACTGATCGGACTGACAGACAGAAAAAGATAGAAAAAAACTGAGAAAGTTGTGTGTTGAGAGATTAAACAACTAGAAAACAAATATAAATAAAAATTTTATTAAAATCCAAGTCGACAGAGACGATTGGAGAAATATGATCACCAAACTCTTCTCCAAACCACGCAACCTGTAAAAAAACATCAACATCACAACATTCAAATGTCTTTATGTTGATACAGAGTTGGGTGTTTCTGTATGTCTAGTTTACTAGAGGTATGTGCTGTAGGATTACACAGAGTTGGGTGTTTCTGTATGTTTGGTAAACTAGACGTATAAACTGTAGGATTATACAGAGTTGGGTGTTTATGTCTAGTTTACTAGAGGTATGTGCTGTAGGAGTACACAGAGTTGGGTGTTTCTGTATGTCTAGTTTACTAGAGGTATGTGCTGTAGGAGTACACAGAGTTGGGTGTTTCTGTATGTTTGGTAAACTAGACGTATAAACTGTAGGATTATACAGAGTTGGGTGTTTCTGTATGTCTAGTTTACTAGAGGTATGTGCTGTAGGAGTACACAGAGTTGGGTGTTTCTGTATGTTTGGTAAACTAGACGGATAAACTGTAGGATTATACAGAGTTGGGCGTTTCTGTATGTTTGGTAAAATAGATTATGTGCTGTAGGATTATATATAGTTGGGTGTGTCTGCATGTCTGGTATACTAGAGGTATGTGCTGTAAGACTGCTCTGAAAAGGGGGTTGTCTTCACTTGAACCCGTAAACACATTTCTCCCGAGCAGAGATTAGTTTGTTAGAATACATTTTCCCTTGCAGAGACTAGTTTCTTAGACTACACACATTTCTCCCTAGCAGAGACAGGTCTCTAAGACTACACACATTTTTCCTAGCAGAGACTAAATTGTTAGACTCCACACTTTTTCCCTAGAAGACACATTTTTTTCCGTGCAGAGACTAGTCTGTTAGACTACACATATTTCTCCCGCGCAGAGACTAGTCTGTAAGACTACACATATTTCTCCCGCGCAGAGACTAGCGTATTAGACTACACATATTTCTCCCGAGCAGAGACTAGTCTGTTAGAATACACATATTTCTCCCGAGCAGAGACTAGTCTGTCAAACTACAAACATGTCTAATGTCTTCGATGTGCGCATAAAGTTAATAGTTTCTTTTCCCTGATAATAAAAGGTTGTTGAGTAATCCCTAGTATGACTTGTATTCCCGTGTATCTGTCTCTTACAATCATTGTTGTTTCTGCCAAGTCTCTATCCTCCTGACCAGTTTTGAGTAGAATACTTAGTGTATTGTTTAAGTTTTCCACTTTGTGCTATGGCGACTGTTCATTTCTTTAAAACTTTAAAACCAGATTATCAGGCTTTGAATGGCGGTCACCATGCCGAATGACAAGAAAGCTCGTTCTTAAACATCCGGTGTGCTGATGCCATAGTAGTGGGTCAAACCGCTACACCGGTCAGTTGGACTAAAATGTTGATGTCCCGTCCTTGACTTGGGGACGCAAATTACAAGTACATCTGAAGTCAGAGCGAGTTCGCCTCTCGGAAAGGGGGGGAAGGGGGGTGGGGGGGAATGATCACTGGTAATTTTTTTTTTCGCACATCCTTTGCGGGATATCGCTGTCAACTCCAGGATTTTACTGCTGTCGCTGATTTCTTGGCAAGATTACGCTCAGTAGTTTGCCATTGCTTTCTAAGCGGCCGGCTCACTTATTCTGTAATTTACCAACGCGGCGAGAACCACCACTGGTAATAGGGAAACTAATACATACACAAAAATCAGCCCAGTGCATTAGAAGTAGTAGGACGTATATGGACTACGCTTGAGTTCAAAGCGAGCAAACGAAAAATAAAGATCAGGATGTCAAGTTTTCATTGGCAGCCATTGATCAGAAAACAATATTTTAGGAAATAAGGCAAACAGCAAAGCAGTCACCAGACAGCCGATACACAAAAATTATAGCTTTACGCACACCGAATTCAAACATTTTATGTTCACGTTTGTTTCTCCTTCTACGTAAACTTCCATATCTCAACATGAATATATTCAAAGAAAGCAGCAGTCAACTTAAGCTTGTTAACATTATCATAGAGTTTATCGTCAAAATTTACTTTCAAATGAAAGCAAGGGAAAGCCACTACACAATCTCACAAGGATAGCTTATAATTCCAAAAATTGCTTGCCTGTATTTAGACTTAATTGACTGGCACAGGACCTGAAACACTCCTAAATAGTACACTGCAAGCTTATCTCATTGCCAGAGTATCTGAACTGTTTTTAAGCTGCATGGATGGTCGAGCGCTAAAGTACACCCGTTCTTTCCATTAGAAAAGGCATCACAAAGGGTGACTGGTTCACGTAAAGCCTCTACATTTTGCTAGTGTGTAGTGTGTTTAACACCTGTTTGTTTTTTCTTTATTTTAGACTTAAAAGAAGAAGAAGTTATACTTCAGAGCTATCTATTTATTTTCCTTCGACTTAGGAGAAGAAGAAGGAAGAAAGAAGAAGAAGAAGAAGAAGAAGAAGAAGAAGAAGAAGAAGAAGAAGAAGAAGAAGAAGAAGAAGAAGAAGAAGAAGAAGAAGAAGAAGAAGAAGAAGAAGAAGATCATTTATTTGATTTGTTTCGTTATATTTTGTACACTCCATAGATTGATGCTTTGTTATGTTTATTTTTAATTTACCCCTGTTTCAATGCGTCTGCTTAAGTTTAATGCGACGTTTCAGATAGTCCACGCTTTTGTAGCTGCTTCCAGAGCACACAGACAAAAATTAAAATTAATAAAACCAGTATTTTAGTATTGCATTAATTTCTACATTTGGTTAATGTGTCCGAACCCAGTGATTCCCAAAATATGTGTGGTTCTTGCGAAATTATCGCGTGCTTAGCAATTCCATATTTATTCGTATGTAATTTTAATGGAGGGTTAATGAAGCAGATTCAAGTGTGGAAAGCCAGAGGCGCGGATTGAAAGGCGCATGAAACACGGTGCAACGTAAACGCGTAATCAAACCGACACATAATAATTCATCGAGAATAACTCCAAAGGTACACAACAAGTTGGTAGACCTCTTCACTCTCCGATAACATAAAGTATAAATCGTAATCAGTCAAATACAATCAAATTGTCAAATGGAAATAACAGGAAAGGGCGCAATTAATATCCTAAACCAAACATAAATTGAGCCAACTTAAAACACACACAGCACACTCACCCGCACGCACGCATGTACACATACTTGCGCACACACACACACACACACACACACACACACACACACACACACACACACACACACACAACCCACACACCACTCATACCCAGAAACTTTACGAGAATAATGTTAACCCGAAAGTTGACACTGCTTTAAATGGATAAAGAGAAAGTGCAGGAGGAGGAAGAATAAGAGGAAGACGCAGAAGATGACGATGATGAAAGATTAGGAGGAGGTGATAAGGAAGAGACGACGAAGTACAAGAAGAAGAAGAAGTAGTAGTAGTAGCAGCGGCAGTAGCACTAGCAGAAGCATTAGTAGTAGTAGTAGTAGTAGTAGTATTGTTGTTGTTGTCGTGTTGGAGGTTGTAGTAGTAGACGAAGAAGGCGGAAAAGAAGAGGAAGAAGAAGAACAACAACAGCAACAAATCAAGAAGATATGCAAACACAGTAAAACATACACCCCAGTTTCAGTTAGATTCTCTACAGCCTAACCCTCGTCGCACCCAGCATCTATCCAACTCTCCTATGAAGCTGTACCGGTGAGTATGGGAACCACTGCTCTGAATTACATACGGGTATGAGCAGCCCAGCCTTTAAGGGGATGGGATCATATGTCTGACGGGGGTCAGCAAGACCGATAGGTGTAACACGGCGGGGTATTAGGTCCTTTCCACGCACTGGTCTCTTGGACCTCAATGTCGACTTCTCGTTCAGAAAGTATTGACACACTTGACGCAGCATTCTCTTGAGCAACGAATTTAGAATTAGAGCATTTGTGTTTAACTTGATAATAATGATGATAAAGGGAAGGCAGTGAAGTAAACACCTGGATGGCTTGGCCACGTGGCATGGTCAAGACAAGAACACTGATCTGACCCACGACTCTGGTGAGATGGCGAAACATGACCGATCACGCTTATCGGCATGGCACATGATGATGATATGATTATGATAATTCGGAAACGTGTCGTTAGTATCTCTTATTCTTAAGTCAAAGCTGCTTCTCTGTTGGCAGTGGCTTGTAGCGCTAACTCCCCGATGAGGCTGTGCCGGCCAGTATGAGAACCACTGCTCTAGATTACATGCGGGTGTGAACAGCTCAGCCATAAAGGGGTTGGGATCATGTGGCTGCAGAGTGTGGTTCACAAGCCTGTCACGGAATCAATACAACACATGGTGTCATAAACAACCCAGGAAGGAAATGGTGGCGAGGCAAGACGCTGGTCACCGCGCATCATAAAGCCATGACCTCATCATCATCATCAAGTTGACAGACCCGGGGCTGGTTTAGACGCTTCCCAATCAATTCTGGCCAATGAAGCCCGCCTTCTGTTGCTCGGCTCACTGCTGCATGTGTCTTCACCGACATCTCTTTGCGGGTCTGGATGATGAATGTGTTCCATGACAACGGAATGAGTTCAATGCAAGGATTCTGCCTTGTGGTTCCTCATTGGGTAAGCTAGAGGCATCCTTCGATAGATGAAGAGCTCTCATCTCTTCCTTTACATTAGTTATCTGCTGTGAGGGCAGCTTTTCTTTACCTTACATATATCGCCTGATATGTGGCGAAAGCGTTAAAAATGTGATTCGTAATCCCGCATACCGTATTCTTCCAGAACCCCTGCCGATCCCCCGCAATCTCATTCTTTCCACATATGGGTTCTCAATCTGTTCCTCCGTCTTCTCCACCTGGTCCTACAAGCGCACGACCCCCCCCCCCCCCCTTGTCCATAGGCAATCTACCACCAAGAAATGCATTCCCTGCTAGCCTGTTTATTAACCACACCCCTGCATGGCCAGGGCAAAATGTCCACACAATTCTCACAATCTGTGACCTCTGAAGCGACGATAGCCATTCCACAATAAACATTCCTGTCTCCATCTTACTGAGCATACTCTTTGAATCCGTAATGAATACAATGTGTGTTGAATGAATTTAGAATTAGAGTATTTGCGATTAACTTGCTAATTTTGAATGGTATAGCCAGTTCTTCTAAAGTCTAAGCTGCTCTCTGTTGGTAATGGCGTATAGTGTGAGTGTGTGTGCACAAGGTACGAATATTATAACCGCAGAATTGTGGGTGTACGAGCTGAAACACTACAGGCCAAAATCTCAGGGGGAAAAAAAAACATGACAACGTCAAGGAAATTACATGACACAGCCATACTAGTACACTGGAATTCAGTCTTAGGCTCAATTGCAACGTAAAAGTAAAGGACCCTTCTAATAACCTTAAGGCCCATATCACACGACGTTGTTGACGATAAGTTTCGTGTGATGGTCGTTGTCTAGGTAACGATACTCCTGGAGTGTCAATTGAGCTATCTAACTGTCTTGCAATATAACTCACTCCCGCAGTGCACATTCACAAGTCATTAAACAAGATTCAGTTGGCGCACATAATCCTTTATTACAGAAATAACACAGATTCACGGAACATATGTATATATCCAGAAAACAAGATATAATCCATCGAATATCCATATCCTCCTCACAACATTAACACGCACACATCAATGCCTTCTCAAGCCTACTTCATATCAAATCCACAAGACATTTAGTCCAGCTACTATCCACGGCTGGATCTCACACAACACGACCCGCCCACTGGGTCGGAGCCTCTGCTCACTATGTAACCCACTCTGGGTTTTAGGACTGCAATCACAGCTCGGAGAATCACACAACACCGTTCTCCGTGGACTACCGACTCGTTCGGTATCTACAACTCAACTCCCTTAAACGACCTGACCTGCCGTCGGTCTCTTCTCTCACTGACTTTTTAGTCTCCTCACTTCACACAACACACAACTGTCTTTCGCCCCATCCGCCCTAGGGGTATCCACTCACACCCGCCCCATTATTTCTCAGGGTTGATTGTTTTCCTCGTAGTCCCGCTACACAGGTCACTCATCTCAATGTCAATGCAGCCCATATGATGCTAGTCCTATATTTGTATAGTCAATCAGCCTTGTTTGAGTAATGGGGTCAGTATCTTGCCGACCGCCTTAACATACCAAGACATTGACTTCTGGCAGCTCAGGTCATGTTTTCACAAATGTTGATTCGAACCCATGGCTATCGGCCAGCAGAGAAGTGTCTTAACCCAAGGCGATCGCTGTTGCCAGACTGAGCTGAGCTGAGCTGAGCTCAAGAGAATTTCGGAGAAGGAACCGCGGAGCTATATGATCAGACGACTTCATCAGATTCAAATTCATCGCCTCAAAATAACACTTCTATTTTACCAACAGAACTCAAGAGCAAAATGTAATAAAGCTTTTAAAGCTTTAAATGTCAGTTCTGATGTTTCCATTAACCATTTTCGAAACAAACAAGTTACCTATTGTGAAATTGTTACGTGCGACCCATCTGCCAAGAATATAGCATGGATCTGAACATTTCTGCTGCATTTCCCGATCGATAAAGTCACCTAGTGGGAAATAGAAATGTGCGACCCATCTGCCCAAGAATCTAAGCGTGAATCTGCACATTTCTGCTGCATTTCCTGATCAATAAATTCTCAATACAGAAAACTTCCGCCCGATGCAGCGCTAGATTACATAAGAGCTCATTATCAATGCCCTAGATGTTTGAACTGTTAAGTTTCCAATCATCCTCCACTCTACAGCGATTAAAGCGGCGCTCTAGCTCTTGTCATAGGTCGCATGTTTTATCATGTGAACTCTTTGCCTAGGAACACAAACATGTCGGGCAATGCTAGACTTACCAATTAGTAAACTCCTATGGTCGTGTATGGGGCTTCACGAGACAAGAGGCACAAAATAAACAGAACAATGTAAGAACAGCCAAATAGTTATTAGCATTACTTGTCAGTTGCATGCAACTTCTTCTTCTTCTTCTTCCTCTTCTTCTTCTTCTTCTTCTTCTTCTTCTTCTTCTTCTTCTTCTTCTTCTTCTTCTTCTCTTCTTCAGCGTTCCGAGCCATTGAGGTTCTTTGCTGCAGATACAATCCGTCTCCATTCGTCTCTCTGGTTGACCTTCTCTTGCCAGTCGTTGATTCCAAGTGCTTGTGGGTCTGTGTATATATATTATCTCTCCACCATGTTGCAAGGTCTTAGATATTTAAACAAACCAGAATGCGACCCGGGTCATTCTAACAGGGGTCACTAATGAGTTAAGTAAAGTAAGTAATTGACCCTGTTTACGCCTCAATGTTAGTTACATATCCTTTACAGGCCGTAGCAGTCAACCCCAGCATAATTTGGTTGTTAGTGATTGTTTGGCAAGTCTACGTTCAGTAGTTTGCCATTGCTTTCTGAACAACCGGCACTCATACTATTTTGGTAAGATCAACGCAAGGTGATCGGCTGTCAAATAGCCCGCAGCTGTGTTTCGAACGCGGTATGCGGGATTTCGAATTAGGTCCGCAACTCTTTCGCCACAAAACGGGGCGACATAAGGCGCATCGGTAATATGGCGCTAGACCAATATTTGTGTAGATCAGTCGACACTCGGTGAGTGTTGAGGTTAGTTTAATCTGCTTACCTTTACTTTCCAATACATTCGTGGTTCCCATTTCAGGCTGGTTCGATATGTTATCCCAGGTCCAGTTTGGATCGTAAACATGACCTCCTGACCGGCGGGAGGGGGAGGGGGGGGGGAGTATCTAGCCCGGTGGTTCTCAACCGGTGAGGAAACCCCCCCCCCCCCCCCCCCCCGGGGGGGGAATTTTATGGTTTCCGGGGAAGGGGGGGATTAAGATTATTTAAAGATTGCGTTAATCCATCCATCCATCATGTGCCATGCAGGTAAGCGTGGGCGATCATGTTTTGCCATCTCACTCGATCACCAGAGTCGTGGATCAGCTCCGTGTTCCTGTCTCGACCATGCCATGTGGCCAAGCCATCCAGGTATTTGCTTCTAGGTCTTCCTCTTGGTCTGTTCCCTTCGATCTTGCCAGCTGTCACCAAGTTCTCCAATCCATTTCTTCTCATAACATGCCAAAAAATTTTGACTGTCTGCGTCTAATGTCTCTAATCAGTTTGCGATCTTCGTTTGTTTCTTGAAGGACCTGTTCGTTAATACAAGAATCGATTACTTGACATTGTTTTTCCCTTCATACTTTACGGTTATGTACGTCTCACTCTTCTGAAATTCATTTTATAACGTTAATAGATCATCACATCACGTGTTATGAAGACGTCTAGACTTATTTTAGTATGTGGTATTAAATTTAGTTTCCATTAGTACATATACTGTGTTAAAAAAAGGGGGTGGGGGGGGGGGGGTTGGGGGGTTAGGGATTTTTAGGGAGGAAATATGAAAGGGGGGAATGACGTTCTAAAAATATGGTGAAGGGGGGCACGGGCCAAAAAGGTTGAGAACCACTGAATTCTAGCCACTCCAGTACCGAGACTATCAATTATTTCCTATCGTTACCGTGGCTTCTCTATCAATGCGTTTTTAGCTATAGTCAAGTCTGAAAGCTGTGCGGACTCAATTAGGCATTCCCATTGACTAAATGTGACAAGCACTAGGTGGTGTCAAGGCAAATAAGTAGCCCCATAATTGATGGATGTGAAGTAATAGCATTCACATTTACTATGTCACGGGATAATAAGGCAGAATGACTACCTCCCTTCTACATAGCTCTTCCGTCCAAGAAAATTCTTCAAATTGTTTAACAACTATCACTGTGGACTTATTTAAAATGGAAGTAAAGAAACTTTACAACATGATATCTGTACTTCCATGTGTACATAATTAGTTAGTTAGTTAGTTTTTCCTCTTGAGCCTAAGGCGGCGCATAGGGCAGAAGTCCTGTCTCTCCATGCTTGGCGGTTCGCCGCTACCTGTTGTAGATCTTGGATATTTACTTGACCATTGAATGAGCCTTCTCTAATGATGGTTCTACGCAGGGTCTCTCTTGATCTTCCTCGTTTTGTACATAATATCGAAGCGTAAATACTCAATATATTGGTTCCAATTGTCACCGAGAGTAGAATGTTATATACAACGATAAGAAAGATATAAACAGGGTTCTTTTGTATGTTAATCATAAAAAAGGGGTTGGAGACAAATTCTGGCAACTGGACAGATCTTTGGGAGAAGAAATAGAGACAGACCGAAAGAAATGATGCTGGATGGACTGAGACAGTGGCAAAGAGGGATATCATCAGCGGTAGAAGAGACGGGGCGGATCTAGAGGAATGATGCTGGATGGACTAAGACGGTGACATGGAGGGATAGCATCAACAATGCTGACCCAGAACACCAAAGACCGAGATGTGTGGAGGTGTATGAAACCTTCACCAGTTGGCAAGACACGTAATGATACGTATTTGCTATATCAAAAATATTCCTTCCAGACCTTTACAATATGACATATAATTATGTATACAGAATGCTAAGTAGCAGTTCGATTGAATTTCACGTTGTGCGGTACAAGTGCTATTTCTCGGAGACTTCTGGAGGTCGTCGCTGGAGCAGCGGAGAGTTCGTATGTTGTGCGATGCTTTCGATAGGATGCCCTGCGAAATGAGACCGAGCCATGTGTGATAAAACTCGGTGCATTAAGTCGGTCCTCTGGTCGTTAAACTGCCTTTTTTGCCTTTGAAATCACTAGAATACACCAAGATCAGGGTAATCTTTACTGCGGGATACAAACAGAGATTACTATATGTAACTATGGAGGCGCGGAAGCGCATTGCTTAAAGCTTGCCTGCCGGGCGGGTGTGCATGTCTTCCAATCTTCACCAACAGGCTTGATAGGCTAGTAGGGAATGCACCTCTTGGTGGTAGATTGCCTACGGACAATTGGGAGGTGGTCGTGCGCCTGTGGGACCAGATGGAGAAGGCGGGGGAACAGATTGAGAACCCATACGTGGAAATAATGAGATTGTGGAGGATCGGTGGGGTTCTGGAAGAATCACACATCTGAGGACGAAGACCAGGAGAACTTTCAATCAGATAGTGGTGGGAACGATTAGTAGTGTGACTCTTCGCTGGCTGTTGAACTAGGGACGGAGAACGTATGGGAATGTCCTGAGTGCAGTTATTCGGTTCTCAACTCAACTCAACTCAACTCAACTCAAGGTGGCTTTATACAATTGACCTGCGGCTCCCCCGGTCAAACAAGCCGAATATCTATTTTTGTTTAAATAGTTCCGTATCTGTAACCTGCTGTGGAAATGTGAAGGGTAAAGACTATGATCTATCACATTTTTATCGGCGCTGCTGCACCATGGAACAGGGTCAGTCGTGTTTAAAATTAACCAGATGGACTGGTCGTATTTGTAGGTTGATATGTTGGATTTGTCGTTTTTGTAAGTTGAGTATTTGGATTGGTCGTGTTTTTAAGTTGATTTGTTGGATTGGTCGTTTTTGTAAGTTGATGTGTTGGTTTGGTCGTGATTGTAAGTTGAGTAGTTGGATTGGTCGTGTTTGTAAGTCGATTCGTTGGATTGGTCGTATTTGTAAGGTGAGTAGTTCGACTGGTCGTGATTGTATGTTGATTACTTGGATTGGTCGACATTGTAAGTTGGGTAGTTGGATTAGTCGTTTTTGTAAATTGAGTTGTTGGATTGGTCGTGCCTATAAGTTGAGTAGCTGGGTTGCTCGTCCTTGTAACTGAAGTATTTTGATTAATCGTCTTTATAAGTTGAATAGTTGGATTGGTCGTGTTTGTAAGTCAAGAAGTTGCATTGGTCATGAAATGGTGTGATGTATAGGCTAACATTAGGATCGTTTTCCTGTGTCGTCGTATT